>CM065681.1:94402852-94492852 GCA_017654935.2 Phymorhynchus buccinoides
GTATTGTATTGTTGCTAATTATTGATGTATTGATAATCCGCTTCTTTACATGTTGACACACACCCTTCCTAATGGGGTGATGACTTTTCTGGAATAAAATATTGTCATTGTCATTGTAACTCTCTCTCTCTCTCTCTCTCTCTCTCTCTCTCTCTCTCTCTCTCTCTCTCTCTCTCTCTCTCTCTCTCTCTCTCTCTCTCTCTCTCTCTCTCTCTCTCTCTCTCCCTCTCTCTCTCTCTCTCAACACACACGTAGGATAAAACGTGTTTCCATTGTAACGAGGAAACGATATGGCATTATTACTATCATTATATGCATATCAATTACGCTTTCTCACGTAATGTAGGCTACTAGTACTAGAGATAAAGCAAAATTAACGTAGGCCTATTGTACCAAAAAAAGACATCACTTGGATTCTAGCATGTCTTTCCGCTATCAAAACATTTCCGTCTACTCTATGAATGGTACAATATTAAAATGTAAACACGATTGGTAAGTGATTGAAGACAGAGAGAAAGAAAGACAGACAGACAGAAAAAGAAAACGACAGACAGGCAGACAGAGAGAAAGACAGACATAAGACAGACTGACATAGGCCTACATGCAGACAGAGAGAGAGAAAGACAGAAAGATACGAACTTTTAAAAAAATAAGGGCAAATGGATATTTACACACACACACGCACACTCACGCACACACACACACACACGCACACACGCACACACACACACACACACACACACACACACACACACACACACACACACACTCTCTCTCTCTCTCTCTCTCTCTCTCTCTCTCTCTCTCTCTCTCTCTCTCTCTCTTACAAACACACTTACAACACACACACACACACACACACACACACACACACACACACACACACACACACACACACACACGCGCGCGCGCGCGCATACACGCACACACATGAAAGAAAATCGTGTTAATGTATGAATATGGTCTCAATAACCACGACAAAAATAGGGTATGTAGTCACTCACGTCAGTCCAAAGCGAAAAACGCTCTTATTGTCACGGTCAAATGGGTATGAGAGAGAGAGAGAGAGAGAGAGAGAGAGAGAGAGAGAGAGAGAGAGAGAGAGAGAGAGAGAGAGAGAGAGAGAGAGAGAGAGAGAGAGAGAGAGAGAGAGAGAGAGAGATGCGCACAGACAGTCAGAGGGTGCATAATTATTTGATAATCATTGGTAAATAAGGGAGAGACATCCTCCGAAGTCGGAGTGTGGCTGCCCACTGGCGTGGCGGGGTAATCAAAAACGGTCAGGCACGTAATGTTCTCATCCCCAGCTGGAGCATTTATACCGTAGTGTTCAAGGGCTTCGGCTGTTGGGATGATCCCTGGAGTCTTTAAGCCAGGGTACGGCAACAACAGCAACAACAACAAAGGGAGAGACAGTTAGACAAGACAGAGACAGAGGCTCACTCACATCTGTAACTCGGAGCACAAAAGATCAATGACTATTGGACACACAAGTACAAGAAAACAACATCAAATGCAACATGGGCCGTAGGCCTACACGGTAAAATCAAATCAAAATATGTCAGACACAATCCATGAATCAAAGTGTGTACAACAGAACACAAAAATAAAAATGTGTAAATACAATATATAAGAATCAGAATGTGTCAAACACAATACAAATAGCACAATGTGTCAGACAACTAATAAAAAAACGTGTCGTACGCAATTAAAAAAATCACAATGCGTTAAATACAACTAAAGAATCAAAAACGTGTTATTGGCCTACACAATACAAGAATCAAAACGTGTCGTACACAATACAAGAATCCAAAGGTGTCATACACAATAAGTACGAAATCAAAGCACACAAAACTGACCTCTTTTTCCCGCGACCACAACACACACACAAATTAATGTAGCGGCAAATACCTCTTTCTTTATATTCTGAATGAAATTTAGGGCTTTACGTCCTCTCGACCTGGGATTTCTTTATTCTTCTTCTTTGTTGTCTATTTATACTCCAAAAAGCAACTCCAAGCAAAGGAAACTGACATAGCCTCCGGCAGGACACTCTGCCACTCACACTGCTAACAAACAGCGACTTCCCGGGGAGTGACGAAGAATGCTGATTTCACCCACGATCTTAAAACTCTTATTAACCCTTTCACCGCCAAAGTCGCATTTTAGCACCACAGTGATTTAACACCTATGTCACTAAAAGGCATCAAATTGGGGTCTGTTATCCAACGACCCTATTGTCTTAGTTTTGGGGAGTAAGGATAGACCTTATTTTAGATATGTCACAGAATAATCCCCAATACTGCAGATGGATTTTGTTCTCTACCCAGGTAAATTTAGTGGAATGTTTTGGCTGAAATATGGCTGGCGGTGAAAGGGTTAATGTCACAACAAAGACGTGGGCTACTTTGTAGTCAGTGAAGAAGAAAGAAGAAGAAGGTACGCCTATTTTAAAGCAGTGCACGCATGTAGGGGAAGACGGGGTAAAAAGCGCATGGGCGGGTAAGAAGCCCACCCCAATTATCTCATGAAATGAAGCAAATGTCAGTCTCATTTTGCCCATGAGACGAGCGTTAATGTCTAGCATTCGTCTCATGGGAAAATTTGACTGACATTTTCTTTATTTCATGAGATAATTGGGGTGGGCTTCTTACCCGCCCATGCGCTTTTTACCCCGTCTTCCCCTAATGCCACAACAAAGACGTGGGCTACTTTGTAGTCAGTGAAGAAGAAAGAAGAAGAAGGCACGCCTATTTTAAAGCAGTGCACGCATGCATAGGGGAAGACGGGGTAAAAAGCGCATGGGCGGGTAAGAAGCCCACCCCAATTATCTCATGAAATGAAGCAAATTTCAGTCTCATTTTGCCCATGAGACGAGCGTTAATGTCTAGCATTCGTCTCATGGGCAAATTTGACTGAAATTTTCTTTATTTCATGAGATAATTGGGGTGGGCTTCTTACCCGCCCATGCGCTTTTTACCCCGTCTTCCACTATACACTCACAGACAGACGCAGACATACTCAGATTATTTTACTTACTCTCTCTCGCTCTCTCTCTCTCTCTCTCTCTCTCTCTCTCTCTCTCTCTCTCACACACACACACACACACGCATGCACGTACACACACACACAAAGAGGGAGACACTGGGAGAGAGAGAGAGAGAGAGAGAGAGAGAGAGAGAGAGAGAGAGAGAGAGAGAGAGAGAGAGAGAGAGAGAGAGAGAGAGAGAGAGAGACCAACAGACAGACAGACAGAGACAGAGTAACAGAGAGAAAGAGAAAAAGAGAGACAGACAGGCAGACAGAGACAGAGTAACAGAGAGAAAGAGAAAAAGAGAGACAGACAGACAGACAGAGACAGAGTAACAGAGAGAAAGAGAAAAAGAGAGACAGACAGACAGAGACAGAGAGAGGCGCAAATTATCTCCCCGCCCCCTACCACGCACCCTCCCCCACTGCCTGTTCCGACTTCAAGATTCTTCTCTAACCCCCTCCGACCGACCCCACCCCCTCGCTTTGTTTACCCCCTACCCCTACCCCACCCACAGCGAGTTACTGGTCCACCCCAAGTCCCTCTCACCTTCCACCTTTTTCTTTGCATTTGACACAATACACAGTTCAAACAAACAATTAGATACCAATTCATTGTCACGGAGTATTTGGGATGGAGCGTACAGCGTGTTGATGGAGACTTGGCCATGTTGATACTTGTAGAATGTCGTCAGTCTTGCTGATCTTCTCCCGTCGGTGAGTGGTGTCCAGTACAACTGGGTGTACATTTGCTCCACGCTGGATGTCTGGCGGTGCAGATTCACCACCCAGCGGGCGGCCATCGCCGGTTGCACCTTCTCCACTCTGCCAACGTCTTTTGCGGCTGTGTGGGGATCCCACACTGGGGAAGCATACTCAAGAGTGGGTCTCACCAGGGATTACGCGCAGTCTCTTTGATTTTGACTGACCCTACTTTTAAATTGCGCCGGAGAAAGACAAGAGTCGTATGCTGGCTTTGCTGGTGGCGTGTGAGATGTGGGTGTCACCCAAGTACTTAGTTTCTTCAGCCTGCTTGAGTTTCTGTCCGTGGAGGTGATAGTCTTGTATCAGGGTGTCTCTCTTCCTGGTTACATGAAGGCTCTGACATTTGCCAGGGCGGAAAGACATCTTCCACTTTGCATTGTTCTTCGGATGAAGCCTAGGGTCTTGTTGGTGTGATGGTGTGGGGTGGAAGGGTAAAGGGTGCAGGGATAGACAGGAGTGCAGGAAAAGTAGAGCAGCAAACAAATAACTAAACAGCAACAGGCAGTCAAGGCTGGTACAGGTCTCTCTCTCTCTCTCTCCCCCCCTCTCTCTCTCTCTCTCTCTCTGGACTAACATAAATAAATATTGAACGTATTGAACTGTTATTTATCATGATGCCTACATGTGTTTACCTGTTAACTCATGAATATTTTGCGCATCTAACATTACCTTGTTTTGATCTGTCATGCATAAAGGTATGCATGTTAAAATTGGCTATGTTAAACACAATTAAGTTTGATTTAATAATGTGTATGTGTTTTATTCTATTTTTTGCATTTTACAGACAAGTGTGTAATGTTGGCTTAGGCTTGATTTTCTCATGATATATATAAAAATATTAGTGTCGTTTTTTATATTTGTTAAAAATTAAGATGATATGTAGGATTTATTTTGCTGTTGACATGTGCACATGCTTACTTTTAAATTTGTTTTGTTAGTTGAGTGTATATTTGAAACTTGAGTGCATAAGGTAGGATTAGGTTTGATTTTATCGAGTGTGCATGCTAATTTACAAATTTGTGCATGCTAAAAATAAATAAATAATTACTTATATAAAGTAAGATTAAGTTTGATGATGTTATGGATATGTATTTACTATACTTTTTATAACGTGTGTGTGTGTGCTTACTTTTAAGTTTATTTTTTAGTTGAATATGCGAAGTAGGCCTACAAGTAACTAGGCTCGACTTTGTCATGTATCGGTGTTTATCGGCTGTGTTTATAATGTTATGATTGTTAAAGATGAGTGTGTTAGATATGCTTCTCTCTCTCTCACTCAGTCTATCTATCTCTGTCTCTGTCTGTCTGTCGCTCTCTCTCTCTCTCTCTCTCTCTCTCTCTCTCTCTCTCTCTCTCTCTCTCTCTCTCTCTCTCTCTCTCTCTCTCTCTCTCTCTCTCTCTCTCTCTCTCTCTCTCTCTCTCTCTCTGTGCGCATGCATTGCGCGCGCGTGTATGTGTGTGTGTGTGTGCGCGCGCGCGAGTGTGTGCTTAGTGTCATAAAATAATTATTTAGAATACACTTCTTTTTTTTTTTTTTTTTTTTTTTTTCTTTCTTCTTTAGGCTTATATTGTTTTATTTTGTTTAGTGTGATTTAGCCAGAATGTTTATATTTATGTAACGAAAAGTGTCTCTTTGATATATTGTATTGGGGATCCTGTATAATGAGAGAGAGAGAGAGAGGAGAGAGAGAGAGAGAGAGGGGGGAGAGAGAGGGGGGGAGAGGGGGGAGGGAGAGAGGGAGAGGAAAGAGAGAGGGAGAAAGGGAGAAAGGGGGAGGGAGAGAGAGAGAGAGAGAGGGGGGAGGGGGGGAGAGAGAGAGAGAGAGGGGGGGGGGAGAGGAGAGGGTGAGAGAGAGAGAGAGAGAGAGAGAGAGAGAGAGAGAGAGAGAGAGAGAGAGAGAATTGAATTGAATTGAATTGAATTGAATGATGAATTTTATTTATAGAGGGTAATAGAATAAGCAATAACATGCTTTTTTACATCCAGCCCTCTGAATAAAAAAAAAAACCCAACCAACCACAAATAAAAAAGTTGAAATGGAAAAGGAAAATGAGCACAGAATATAAGAATGCAAAATACAACCCTATATAGTAGAACAACAATAACACAATCAAACCTAATATTATTAACTATACTCATTTTGAACGTGCATAAATTAAGAGTAGGCCTAAGCACATAGAGAGAACAAAACCAAAATAATCCTACGTACTTTTCATACTCATCTTTAACATGAGAGAGAGGGAGAGAGAGAGAGAGAGAGGAGAGGAGAGAGAGAGAGAGAGAGAGTATGGGCCGTGTGTACGCACGTATTAATTGGTGCATTCCTTCCGGTTACTTGTTTACATTTGTATTAGTTTTTGTGAGTGTGGTGTGTAATGAGAGAGTGACAGTGCTTGGTGAACGAGGGTGGATGTCTTTGTGAGTGAAAATCATGTTATTTCGTTACTTTATTTCTTTGTATTCAAATGTTGGTGGTATGACTTTCTTGCTGATTTTAATTAATGTTTTCCATCTTTCATTGTTGCTTTTGTAACGTGCAACGAGCATACTACTATATGGAGTTTTAGCACTATATGAATTATTATTATTTTGATTATTATTATTATTATTATTATTATTATTATTATTATTATTATTATTATTATTGCTACTATTATTATTATAGGATTGGGTTTCATCTTGTTATGCATAAGTGTTTACTCCAAAATGCGTGCATGTTAAAGATGAGTATGTAGAATAGGATTTGGTTTTATTCTGTCATGTGTATGGGCTTACATTTAAGCTTGATGTATTTTTAAGATTAGTATGTAAAATGGGCTTAGGCTTGATTTTATTATGTGTATCGGCTTTAAATTTAAAATGTGTACATGTTACGAGTATGTAAAATAAGGATTAGTTTTAATTTTGTGATGAGTTAAGTTTTACTTATGTGCGTGTTAAAGATGAGGACTAGAAAGTAGGTTCAGGCTTGATTTCGTTATGAGTAGTATTTACTTTTTAATATGTGTATTCGCTTGCAAATAATATGACTAGGTTTGCTTTTGTTATGAGTGTGTGTTTACTTTTTAATATGTTCATGCTAAAAATGAATAATGGAATGTAGGAATAGGTTTCATGTTGCCATGGGTACATGTATTTACATTTTTAATTGTGCATGCTAAGATGAGTAGGTAAAGTAATACTATGTTTGACTTATTATATGCATGGGTTTCTTCAAATAAGTACATTTTAATGATGAAGTATGATTGAGGTATTTTTTATGTTTGTGCACTTCCCTATTTTGAATGTTTAAAGATGAGTGTGAAAAGTAGGATTGGGTTTTATTTTCCCGTGCGTATGCGCTTACTTCACACATTTTGAATGTTAATAATTAGTATAGTTAATAATAATAGGTTTGATTTTGTTATTGATGTGTTACAATATAGGGATGTTTTTTTGCATGCTTTATATTACTTTGTATGTGTTTATTTTCGTTTTTCATTTTCTACTTTTATATATGTATTTTGTCCAGAGGGCTGGATGTAAAAAAGCATGTTATTGCTTACTCTATTACCCTCTATAAATAAAAGTCAATCAATCAATCAATCAATCTCTCTCTCTCTCTCTCTCTCTCTCTCTCTCTCTCTCTCTCTCTCTCTCTCTCTCTCTCTCTCTCTCTCTCTCTCTCTCTCTCTCTCTCTCTCTCTCTCTCTCTTCTCTCTCTTTTTATTTCCTCTTCATCTCAATCTCAGGTAGAGTCTCAGGTAAGTCCGACATTTGATGAAAATGATGTTTTACGTCCTCTCGGTCATAGACATATATGGGACATTTGTAAATACAAAGATGGTGGGAACAATACTGGCTGCAATGCCCGGAGGCAGTGCAACACCAGTAAAGTCCCGAGTCTTTAACAATATAGATAGGTGTAGCGGTAACCACGCCTCGGTTAAACTGTGCCACATTGTATTAAGTTAGTACTTGTCTATTGCTTTTAGTCTGCCTTAAATTGAATGATGAAAATGATGTTTTACGTCCTCTCGGTCATAGACACATATGGGACATTTGTAAATACAAAGATGGTGGGAACAATACTGGCTGCATCTATGAGATTGGTCCTATTTTGAACTTGTTGACTACTGTTAAACCGGAGGTAACCACCAACGTGTGCAGAGAGTAACTCATCTTTGTTCTACTTCCGCTCCTTATGCGAAACAAACCGCACGTGTTGTCAGTTAGAGTGTATTTTATACGTTTTAACCATGCAGAAGTCATCTGCAAATAACGTCAAGATTTATAATCTTAGTGCTGGGAAGTCTTTGCCAGATGTAAGTAATGTAAAATGTTAAAGTCAGAGGCTTGGGGTACAGGCCCGTATCTCACATTAGTGACATGATTCTCCAGGCTACGGGTGCGGAAATAATAATCGCAAAATAGTCGCTCGTTCAGATAAATCGCCCGGCTATTATGAGAGTGTGTATTTGCGACATTGAGCATGAACCACAAATTTCACTTTTTTCTAGGGATAGGGTTAGGGTTAGGTAAATGGTTCAAGTAAAGAAAGAGTGAAATTTGTGGTTGTCGCAAATGCACACTCTCAATCTCATAGTAGCGGGCGATTTATTTGAACAAGCGACTATTTTGGCTGCGACACGGCGCTCAGTCACGGGACGCATAAATGTCTGGAAAAAAACACCTACCAATATTAACTCTGATATGTTCCTAACCCTATCCTATGCGTTAAATATACGAAATAAGAAAATGAAAATGCCATTTTTGCAACGCCATTGCCAAAGAGGGAAAGTTATATAGGCCGCGTGGCCTAGGCTTAAGAGCCTGTCCCTACTACTACTACTACTACTACTACTACTACTACTACTACTACTACTACTACTAATTGTTGAGGAAAAATTTGACTAGAATTAAAGAGTTACTATCCCTTAACATGGTCTGAGTGTTGCAGCAGCGCTGAACCCGTAGCCACTGTGAAATAAATGTAATATATTTAATAATAATATATTACAATTGAAATAATCAACGAGTTGATTGTGGCCACGCACACTGGCACAGCGAAGAAGAAGAAGAAGTCAAAAAGCATCAAAGCGGTACAGTTTACACTCACACAAGCACATGAAGATGAAATAAATAATAAATGCGGGTAATAAAACCAAATGTTCATCTTTGAAAAGACTTTGACGAGGTGAATGAAGACAGCACTCTAAGCTTAGCAATGACTGTGAAACAAAAGTCACTATTTAATATATTGGCAGTGGCTCGGGGTACGGGCCCGTATACGATCCCACGAGTCACATTCTCCAGGTTACGGCGCTCAATCATGGGACGCATGAATTGTGCGCAAATGTCTTCAAAAACTTAACATTAACTCTGACATGTTCCTAACCCTATCCATAACTCTATTCCTTACCAAGATGCGTTAAAATTTAAATATACGAAATAAGACCATGCATATGTTGACTAGAAAGAGTTACTATCGTTGAACATGGTCTGAGTGTTGTAGCAACGCCGTACCCTTAGCCACTGTGAAATATATTTCAATAATTCTTAGAGCAGTACATATTTGTGTTTTATTGTCTATGTAAAGCGCTTTGAGCTCCCTGCAAAGGGAGTAAAGCGCTATATAAATGCTCAGTATTATTATTATTATTATATAAAGTGAAAGAAAAAATTGTTTTGTGTCTGTAAGGATGCGTTTTCTTTCAATAGTTTATAGTAGGAGGGACGATATTGCCGAAGTATTGGTCTAGTTTTTTTAATACTAGAGTCAAAGAGAAAGTATTGTGATATCATTCTTTCTAGAATTAAAAGGACAAACTAGTGAAAGCTCAACAAACTTTGATCAATTCACAAAATACTAAGTATTCACAGATAGAGTGCTGTCTGCAGAAATTAAGCATAGGATATTTGAGAAAAGAACCTCTTAAAGTATTTATTTTTGCATTAAATATATTTTTCAATCGAACCAAAACACGCTACTTCCATTTTCGGAATGACCTTGGCTTGACCGTGCAACTCCTCGTCATATCACGTGAGAGATGGATTCTCTGAGCAGACCATGTCCACAAAGGATTTTTAAAGAATAAATGCATTGTGCACAGTTTTACCATACAGTTACAATTATAGAATTGAAGCGGTTGCAAGTGATATTGGTCGCATGAAGCAAAGCATTGTTTAATTTACTTCTTTAGCACCCAAAACAACCCCAGTGCAGTGCAGAATAAGTTCAATAACGCTGCTTTGGTTTCAACAGAGCCGCAACTGTGGACGCGCGATGCAACTCTGTTTACAAAAAAACTGACCAGATCTTGTCAAAATGATACGGGTTCTTCCATGGCTACACACATAGCAGTGATTTTCTTACAGATATTTGTTTGAAACCAGTACAATGACGTATGATTGTATGAATGCGGCTTACCCAGGGGCTAGCTCCTGCTTCTTTTTTCACGCGCACACTGAGTTAACTGAACACAAATTTGCTCGGTAGATTACTCTGCGGGTGTTGTTCTAGATTTGGAAAATCGACTTTTCAAATTAAAAAACTTCAATCGATCCGTATGATTCTCGCTCGTTTTGCTTATTTTGGTTAACATTCAAGCATTAATTAACAAGTCTGAAGAGACTGATGTGCGCATGCGCCCTCAACCATTCTCATTTTTTTTTAATTCATTCATTAAATGATACATCATTCATAGTCCAGCAAAGAGGCGGAAGTTAGCGAACCTACTAGCTGTGAATGTGAAGATTTGTTTCCTTTGTTTATCCTGCCCCATGCCCAGAGTCTTCGTTTAGACTGCAATTGGTGCACAGGATGCATGCTATGTGAGTTCCTCTCATCCATTCCACTGACACAACATGACCTACTCCTACTGAATAGTTGCGCAGCGCCTGTCTGGGACACTGACACTCGGTGATGTCCTGAGGCCCCGGTCATAGGCTATTGACCTATTGGCCATTAAAATTGAAAATGTCCTATTGTGTTCTCCCCTGTCAGTAGTGTCAGGACAAATGTCTCATTAAATTTTTAACACTGGCACGCTTTGTCTTGTTGATTTCTGCAAGAGCCAGGACATTGTCCCATTCACTATTGATTTCTCTTTGATCCTCGGTACATCACTGCACACTGCCAAGAATATCGGCAAGTTGGTGAAGGTCCAACGCCGTGCAGCCCGATGGGTCGTCAACCGCCACCGTCAAACATCAAGTGTGGACGACATGTTGGCGGATCTGCACTGGCCTATGCGAAAGGACAGTCGAAGATGGCAAGGCTGGGCACCTTTTTCAAGTACCACTTTAAATGGAGAGGTGGCCATCAATACTCAGCATAGGCTAGTCCCTTACCCACCATCCAGACAGATGAGACAGTCGCACATGACAGCGTACCTGCTTCCTGCTACTAAGACTAATTTATTTCACTTTCTACTCTACATTTGCTGTTATTTTCTTTCTTTTTCGTACTACTACCCCCTAAAGTGCAGCAGAATCTTCAACGTGATGAAGTTGGCTGCCTAAGGAGAAGAAGAGGTTCTCTTTCTTCCCAAGAGCTGTGTGCGAATGGAACAGTCTTCCATCTGAGGCAATGTCATCAGCCTCGGTGGTCTTCAAAACCCAGATCTGTTTCCCCATGTCCCTCTTCCCTGTTCCAGCTCCCCCATGGTCCACTGCCCCCTGACTCTCTCTACACCCTCTACCCTACCTACTTCCCCCCTTGAACTCAAGTTGAACTGATCATCTGGGCAGCTGTTCCTTTCCTACAGTACCTGTTTTTAGATGATACCGGAAACCCCTGTTGTATGCATCATAATCGTCAACAAGACAGATGACGGAGGATGTTAAAGCAAAGAATAATAATAATAGTGGAATGGGCTTTAACATGTGCGCAAGGACTTTTTCCCCAACTGACGCCAGGTACCCATTTACACCTGGGTGGACTGGAGTGAGGAAAATAGGAGTAAAGTGCCTTTCCCAAGGACAAACTACACCACTGCGACCCAAGTTGGATTTGAACCTGCACACTCGCAAACCTGACGCATTACGAGCCAGCGACTCAACCAAGTGAGCTACAGGCTCCCAGATTCTGCTGCAGATCTCTCATTATGTTATCAGCTTCTGTGGTGATACTGATAGCGTCGTGAGGACCTTCTCACCCCTTGATCATTGGCATAGTCAGAATCACAGCCACAATGGCCCATTGATCATGGGTCCGGAAGAGAAGATGGCAAGATCTACTGCCGCACTCAATGCAGGCAAGCCAGCTTCCTGCTGCGTACCATCAAGGCATGGAACAACCTCCCACACCAAGCAGCTGGCCCAGATCTACTGCCGCACTCAATGCAGGCAAGCCAGCTTCCTGAGCACTGCGTACCATCAAGGCATGGAACAACCTCCCCGAACAGGCTGTTGAGGCAGGGACCTTGGGCACTTTGGTGTCCTGTGTTTAACTCACAATAACTCATTAACTGAGCTCCCTTCTCTCTTTTTAAAATAATTATTTTATTTTTCCCAATGACGCGGCATCACGTTGGGGCCCGATCAGCGGTCCAAGCTTTCTATTTTCTTCTTTTTCTCCTGTCCACTTCTGAATCTTCTTGATAGTTCGTCTCGCGCATTCCAGTAGATCCTCCAAACGTTTACAGCGACATAATAGTCAAATGTGACTGGTTGCTATAAGGAAGGAAGGAAGGCAGGCAAAGCGTTGGTGTTTACATCCATAATTGAATCCTGTCAACCTAGTCCATCAACTGATCAAGATCAAGAAAACGGGCAATAACTATCATGGCAAAATGTTGATTCTCATGGAATCAGTGACTGAGTGAGAAAATTGGGGAGGAGGCGGGGTGGTGTGTGTGTGTGTGTAGGTGGAGGGGTAGCACACTAGCAAAACAAGACAGGTTTGCCAGTTGTTAGTAAGTATTGTTGATAGTATCAACACTCTTTAGATTAAGAGTCATAATCTTTGTTTTTTTAAATTTTCAGTGGCTTTCAGAGGAAAAGAAGAGAAAACTTCACAAACATGATCAAGGTAAGTTTCATCTTCACATGTGGTGGACTGGGAAAAGACTCTTAAAAAAATTAGACAAATACTGTAAAGGAAATAAAACTTAGATGGTTTCAGATCCGAATCTGCTATAATATTCTAGTTACGAATAGTATACTGAAAATAATGGGTGTAGTAACAAATGATAAATGTTCGTTCTGTGAAAAAGAAAAAGACACGATACAACACTACTTATGGCTCTGTGGATGTGTGCAAAGGTTTTGGAGGGACTTAGAAGCTTTAATGATAATTAAGTGTGAAAATTGTCTTAGACTTAAGCTGAGCTCAGAACTGGTACTATTTGGTAATGATGGGAAAATAACCGATGAAGGATTTGATTATATTCTTTTGATAGCTAAGCATTTTGTTTATACATGATGTAGAATTAATAAAAATCAACCAAGAGTTTTTATGTTTATACATGAACTAAAAACATAGTATAAAATAGATTATATTGTGCACTGCATGGAAATGCGTGTTACGCAGTTTCACAAAAAATGGTTGACATATAAAAACCTGATTAATTAAAATAACAGATGCATGAGTTACCTCCACTTAACGTGTGCATAAGGCAAAGAGGTGTGTGTAGTAATTGAATTGTATGTACCCTTATAGTTTAAGGAGTTCTAATCGTGGATATTGGCATTTGTGAACAGTATTTTTAATTTAGTGAACTACATTGTACCTTAACGCAGATATAGTCATAACTATGTTGGTAAGCAATGACTGTTGAAATGTGGTGTGTGTATGTGCCAAAAAAGAAAATTAAAAAAAAAGAGGGAGCCATTAAAAAACAAAACAAAAAAAGTTTCATCTTCACATATTTTTTTTTAACCGCTTCATTTCTTAATGAATCTAGATTCAATGACTATGTTGTTTAACTTTAAGGACTGGAGTTAGTTAAGCAACATTTTGCTCTATTCACGTGCACACACACACACACACACACACACACACACACACACACACACACACACACACACACACACACACACACACACACACACACACACACACACACACACACACACACACACACACACACACATACACACACACACACACACACACACACACACACACACACACACACACACACACACAAGAATTAAGAAAAAGTCTTTTGTTTGTTTGTCTCACTCCCAGTTTAATTATCTTTATGGCAAAAAGTCTTTTTTAGTTTTTATCTCAAAATATTGGCTACCTCAAAATGTAATTTCAGTCTCTTCAGTTTTGTCAACTACACACTACAGTTGTCCACTGTAGTTTCTTTGGGCGTTTATCTCAGAAGAATGGTCGTACCTCCCCAGTGATGTCCCCAGGCCCCAGTCATAGAACATTGACCTATTGAAGAAAATGTCCTATTGTGTTCTCCCCTGTCAGGACAAATGTCTGATTACATTTCTAACACTGGCACGCTTTGTCCTATTGATTTCTTCACGATCCAGGACATTGTCCTATTGCCTTCTGCAAGAGCCAGGACATTGTCCTATTGATTTCTCTTGTCTCAGGACACTGTCCTTTCACTTTTCGATCCTCGGTGCATCATTGCCTCCTGGTGTTTAAGTTTTAGCCCTCTAAATGATAATTGCGTTATTGCTGTGAAGTGAATCTGTTTCCCCCACTGTCTGTTCAGATGTTCAGCGGCGCATCGAGCTGATACAGGACTTTGAGATGCCCAGCATCAGCAGCTGTGTCAAGGTGTCCGCTGACAGGAACTTCATCTGTGCCACAGGTGAGAGCAATAGTTCACACACACAGACAGTCAGATGCCCACCATCAGCAGCTGTATCAGGATGTCCCAGGACAGGAACTACATCTGTGCCACAGGTGAGAGCAATAGTTCACACACACAGACAGTCAGATGCCCAGCATCAGCAGCTGTATCAGGATGTCCCAGGACAGGAACTACATCTGTGCCACAGGTTGGAGCAATAGATCACACACACACAGACAGATGCGCAGACACACTTGCACATTTGCACACATACATGTATGCAAAAATCCTTGCACACGTAGAGACATCCTAGTTGTGTCAAGATGTCTGGGGACAAGAACTACATCTGTGCCACATATGTATATTGACAGACAGACAGACCCACAGACAGACAGACAGACAGACAGACAGACAGACAGACAGACAGACAGACAGACAGACAGACCCACAGACATGTGCATACATACGTACATGCATTCCCGCACACTAGCACACATACATGCATTCCCGCACACTAGCACACATACATGTACGCAGATCTATGTGTACACACTCAGAGACTTCCTACTCCCTAGCCTGTTCAAGATGTCCAAGGACAAGAACTGAACTACACACATGCCGCAGTTCTGGTGCATTGACAGAGAGACAGACAGATCCATGCATGCATGCACACACACACACACATACATAAACATGCACATACATGTACACATACTACATGAGCGGGCATGAAATCAAATGAAGTACCGTCATTTTTGGACTATGAGTTCTATAAGGCGATATTTTGTTCTCCAATTTCGACCTATGCGCCTAATAAACGAGGGTGCCCTATTAGTGAACAAAATCGTGAGAAGAGAGGCAACGATTGCCGTACTCAGTACTACTGTGAGTCACAACATCGAAAATGGTAACGAGTCGCCGAAACGACGAATACTCACGTTAAAATGCTTCAAAATCCCTATTATCGTCCGAGATACCGTCCAACAGATGCCATAACCCTTAATTGGATGTAAAAAGCATCATTGTAGAGCTTAAAATGCCATAATTCTATCAGTTTTTGCGAAGAAAAGTCCAAACACAACAACCGGAAGTCGCAAAAACAGAAGTTTTGATTATTTGAGATGGGAGCCAACTCTCGTTTATGACAGCAGTAATGGCGGTCGGTAAGCGTTTACAGGACGTGTATGAGCTTCAAACTTCGACCTTCTGTTGCGAGGTGTGTATCACCTTATAAATGAGGGCACCTTTTAGTTAGATTTTTCTTGAAAATTGCCCTATTCGCCTTAGACACAGCAGTGCCTAATGATCCGAGAAATATGGTACTCATGTTTTTTTGACTAGTTTTTGTATTATATTTAATAAAGGTGCATCATATTGTTATGTCCATCTCCCACATTTTACACCAAATTCAGATTCTGTTATTATCTTTCCTTACTCTATTATTAGTCATAAGATGCAGGCAGGGGTCTCAGTCTAGGAAACAAATATCGCCTTATACTTATAGTCCTTGAAATATGGTAGAGTTGTCTAGCATAGCAAACATTTGTTCTGTATCAGATCTTTTTTTTTTTCTTTTCTTTTTTAGTAATGCTTTAGTTTCACATTATTTTGTTGATTGTTTTCAGGGACGTACAAACCTCGGCTGAGGTGTTACGACGTCAACCAGCTGTCGATGAAGTTTGAACGAGGGCTGGATGCTGAGGTCATCAAGTTCATGTTCCTGGAGCAGGACTACGGCAAGGTGTGGCGCTTGATTAGTGCATTGCGTTGTCATTGTTACCATGGGTGTCACCGGCCTGTGCTTAAAACCCTTTTGCCGCCAGACATTTTTCAGCAAAAAAATACCATTAACCATAACTGGGTGAAGAAAAAAAAATCTGCAACAGTATGAATAGGGCGTTTGCCACGAGTGTTCGTTCACTATACTAGACTACTAATTTGCCCAAGCTCGTTCTGCCCGAGTTGCGCTGACCTCTCTAATTCAACTCTCTAAATTCAACTCAGTGAAATTCAAGGTCACGGCGCGTGGCAAATGCTCTATTCCTCTGTGAGATGTATGACATTAGGCCCATCCTTGAGTTAACCTTCAACATTAAGAAAATAGGATCTTCAGATAACAGGCCCTGCTTTGATGCCTTTTAGTGACATTGGTGTTAAACCATTGTGGTGCATTTATAAATGCGACATTGGCGGTGAAAGGGTTAACTCCTTCAGGCATTTGGTATTTGGTACTTTATAGTCACAGAGGCATCTCTGTGAAATTCGGGTTGCTCCCACCCAGAGAGCACATCGCATTCAGAGGCATGCCACGTATTTAAAAAAAAAAGTTTATTACTTGCTGGCTTGAAAAAAAAAATCATTTTGAAAATCATAAGATGAATAAGATGAATAGAATTGATAAGAGGCAAAATGGTCTAAGAATATAATCCTCTTGACTGTGTTAAGACAAACAGCAGTATATCACATTCACAGTTATTCACCTTCATCTGATGACATCGACATCAGTGACATCATCAAGCCTTTAAGTGATATGTTATAGGGCAGTCAAGGGGTTAAGTCTAGTTGTTCCTCACCTTCATCTGATGACATCGACATCAGTGACATCATCAAGCCTTTAAGTGATATGTTATAGGGCAGTCAAGGGGTTAAGTCTAGTTGTTCCTCACCTTCATCTGATGACATCGACATCAGTGACATCATCAAGCCTTTAAGTGATATGTTATAGGGCAGTCAAGGGGTTAAGTCTAGTTCCTCACCTTCATCAGTGATGACATCGACATCAGTGACATCATCAAGCCTTTAAGTGATATGTTATAGGGCAGTCAAGGGGTTAAGTCTAGTTCCTCACCTTCATCATTCAGTGTCGTGATGCTAGCCTGAGCTTAATTCTAGTTTTGCACTTCACACTTGTGATATATTAGTGTGTTTAATTCTAGTTCTGTACTTGTGATATATTAGTTTGTGTTTAATTATAGTTCTGTACTTGACACTTGTGATACATTAGTTTGTGTTTAATTCTAGTTCTGCACTTCACACTTGTGATACATTAGTTTGTGTTTAATTCTAGTTCTGTACTTGACACTTGTGATACATTAGTTTGTGTTTAATTCTAGTTCTGTACTTGACACTTGTGATACATTAGTTTGTGTTTAATTCTAGTTCTGCACTTGACACTTGTGATACATTAGTTTGTGTTTAATTCTAGTTCTGCACTACACACTTGTGATGTTAGTTTGTGTTTAATTCTAGTTCTGCACTTCACACTTGTGATATACTCATATAGTAGCTTGTGTTTAATTCTGTGTCCTGATTCTCTTGACCTTGACCCCAATTCATCAAGGACGTGCTTGGTTTTGATGTGATGTTTGTTGTTGGTTCTCCTTCCCCTGTGGGGATATTTGGAGGTCTTTTATACAAATAGTTCCCCCATCTTCTGGCAGTTCTGTGTTTGTAGCTATCTGCCGGCTTTTCTACATACTATGTCTCTGTCTTGTTATGCTGTTTTGTTGATTGTTTTATTTATTGTTTTATTGCTGCAGAAAGAATTTCCTGTAAAATGGACAATCAAATGATTGATTGATTGATTGATTGATCTCTGATCTGTCACTCTCTTTGACTCTGCCTTTTCCCTTTGCTTGCTCAAGTTGCTGTCATCTACTACCTTTCTGTCACATTGGTCCTTTCGCCTGTCTTTTTTCTAGAAACTTACAAAGATTTTCTCCAGCCGAAAAAGGACATGCTAGGCCTCTATTTCTTAGTGAGGCGCATAATGGCAGGATTATTCATCTGCGCTCATCATTGACAGGTAACTGTCTGAGCGATCGAAGAAGAAGAAGAAGAAGTTGTTGGTTGTGTGTTTTAGATCCTGTTCCTGCAAGATGACCGCCATATTGAGCTGCACACGCAGTTTGGCAGACACCATAGATTTCGGATTCCGAAGTTTGGCAGGGACCTAGAGTACCACAGGCCCACCTGCAACGCGTACTTTGTAGGGGCCAGGTGAGACTGCTGTAGACCCTCTGTGGCAGGGGAAGGGCGGTGCTACTGCTGTCATGTGTGACCCAGCACCACCAAAGGGACATTAAGTTAATGTTAATCAGTTAATGATTAACTGATTAAGTCGCTGGGCTAGTTTCTCACAACAGGCTTGAAAAGTAAAACAACAATATATCATTTTTGGTCAGTTTTGAGTGATGGGTATTTGCGTGTTCTCTTACATCTTGTCTTTCATATTTATAAAGGATCATCTTTAAAATGGTCTCAAATGGACTTTTAAGTGTTTTAAAACGAGTAGGTCAATGCATTTTCTTCAGCTAGGCTAGGCTTTAGACTTTTCTAAATAACCTACTAACTTTAAATGCTCACAACTCTGGAACGGAACAAGATACAAGAATGGTTCTTGTATCATGAGAAACAGAATTGTCTTACGTTTTCAATTTTCAAATGTATAATTTTCTCAGAGTGGTCAGTTTAACACTTGATGTCCCTTTCGTGGTGCTGGGTCACATATGTGTCAGTGTGTTCATATTTCAATGGTCAGTTTAACACTTAATGTCCCTTTCGTGGTGCTGGGTCACATATGTGTCAGTGTGTTCATATTTCAATGGTCAGTTTAACACTTAATGTCCCTTTCGTGGTGCTGGGTCACATATGTGTCAGTGTGTTCATATTTCAATGGTCAGTTTAACACTTAATGTCCCTTTCGTGGTGCTGGGTCACATGTGTGTCAGTGTGTTCATATTTCAATGGTCAGTTTAACACTTGATGTCCCTTTCGTGGTGCTGGGTCACATGTGTGTCAGTGTGTTCATATTTCAATGGTCAGTTTAACACTTGATGTCCCTTTCGTGGTGCTGGGTCACATGTGTGTCAGTGTGTTCATATTTCAATGGTCAGTTTAACACTTGATGTCCCTTTCGTGGTGCTGGGTCACATATGTGTCAGTGTGTTTATATTTCAATGGTCAGTTTAACACTTAATGTCCCTTTCGTGGTGCTGGGTCACATGTGTGTCAGTGTGTTCATATTTCAATGGTCAGTTTAACACTTGATGTCCCTTTCGTGGTGCTGGGTCACATATGTGTCAGTGTGTTTCATATTTCAATGGTCAGTTTAACACTTGATGTCCCTTTCGTGGTGCTGGGTCACATATGTGTCAGTGTGTTTATATTTCAATGGTCAGTTTAACACTTGATGTCCCTTTCGTGGTGCTGGGTCACATATGTGTCAGTGTGTTCATATTTCAATGGTCAGTTTAACACTTGATGTCCCTTTCGTGGTGCTGGGTCACATATGTGTCAGTGTGTTTATATTTCAATGGTCAGTTTAACACTTGATGTCCCTTTCGTGGTGCTGGGTCACATATGTGTCAGTGTGTTCATATTTCAATGGTCAGTTTAACACTTGATGTCCCTTTCGTGGTGCTGGGTCACATATGTGTCAGTGTGTTCATATTTCAATGGTCAGTTTAACACTTGATGTCCCTTTCGTGGTGCTGGGTCACATATGTGTCAGTGTGTTCATATTTCAATGGTCATCTTTGAACACTTGAATGTCCCTTTCGTTTTGCTAAGTTGTCAGGTGGAATGTTGCCTAGAGCTGTGTGTCTTGTGACTGGCAGGGGTGTTGGTTGCTGCTGTGTAAGAGGAGGATGCATGTTGATCATGCACAAGTGTGTGTCTTGTGACTGGCAGGGGTGTTGGTTGCTGCTTGTAAGAGGAGTTTGCATGTTGATCATGCACAAGTGTGTGTGTGACTGGCAGGGGTGTTGGTTGCTGCTGTGTAAGAGGAGGATGCATGTTGATCATGCACAAGTGTGTGTCTTGTGACTGGCAGGGGTGTTGGTTGTGCTGTGTAAGAGGAGGATGCATGTTGATCATGCACAAGTGTGTGTCTTGTGACTGGTCAGGGGTGTTGGTTGCTTGCTGTGTAAGAGGTGGTGCATGTTGATCATGCACAAGTGTGTGTCTTGTGACTGGCAGGGGTGTTGGTTGCTGCTGTGTAAGAGGAGGATGCATGTTGATCATGCACAAGTGTGTGTCTTGTGACTGGCAGGGGTGTTGGTTGCTGCTGTGTAAGAGGAGGATGCATGTTGATCATGCACAAGTGTGTGTCTTGTGACTGGCAGGGGTGTTTTGCTGCTGTGTAAGAGGAGGATGCATGTTGATCATGCACAAGTGTGTGTCTTGTGACTGGCAGGGGTGTTGGTTGCTGCTGTGTAAGAGGAGGATGCATGTTGATCATGCACAAGTGTGTGTCTTGTGACTGGCAGGGGTGTTGATTGCTGCTGTGTAAGAGGAGGATGCATGTTGATCATGCACAAGTGTGTGTCTTGTGACTGGCAGGGGTGTTGGTTGCTGCTGTGTAAGAGGAGGATGCATGTTGATCATGCACAAGTGTGTGTCTTGTGACTGGCAGGGGTGTTGGTTGCTGCTGTGTAAGAGGAGGATGCATGTTGATCATGCACAAGTGTGTGTCTTGTGACTGGCAGGGGTGTTGGTTGCTGCTGTGTAAGAGGAGGATGCATGTTGATCATGCACAAGTGTGTGTCTTGTGACTGGCAGGGGTGTTGGTTGCTGCTGTGTAAGAGGTTGATGCATGTTGAATGTTGCACAAGTGTGTGTCTTGTGACTGGCAGGGGTGTTGATTGCTGCTGTGTAAGAGGAGGATGCATGTTGATCATGCACAAGTGTGTGTCTTGTGACTGGCAGGGGTGTTGGTTGCTGCTGTGTAAGAGGAGGATGCATGTTGATCATGCACAAGTGTGTGTCTTGTGACTGGCAGGGGTGTTGGTTGCTGCTGTGTAAGGGGAGGATGCATGTTGATGCACAAGTCTGTGTTTGTGTTCACTGAGTTGAGCTCGGAAAACTTTTCGTGTAAACTAGAGACAGACTGGTTTCAATGTTTACTCTGCCTTGAAACAAAGAAGACAAAACTAAGAAGTTTGTGTATATGCTTTGGCTGAGTGTTTGTGTGCATGTGCGTGTGTGTATTAGGTACTTTATAGTCATGGAGGCGTCTCTGTGAAATTCAGGTTTCTCACACCTGGAGACCGCTTCGCAGCCAGAGGCGCGCCACCCAATTTTTGTTTTGTTTTTTGCATGCGATTTTTGTGTGACTGATGAGGAAGGAAAGGGGGGTGGGGGTGGGGGTTAAATTTGGACCAAATGACAACTTTTTCGTTGCCGCTGTAATTAACGTGTGCTGAGTGCATGGGCACAGGGGACCTCGGTTTATCGTCTCATCCCAAAGACTCCACGTTCAGACCGTAAGGCCCAGTGCAAAGTGAGAGGAAAAATCCCCTGTACCCAGGTTCGAACTCGGGTTTACATGACACAAGGCAAACGCTTTACGTCTGTGCCACTCTACACCACAGTGTGTGTGTGTGTCACTGTGTGTGTGTGTGTGTGTGTGTGTGTGTGAGAGAGAGAGAGAGAATGCAAACGAGAAAGGGGAGAGTTTGCACTGAGTTGAACCTGTGCAATGTAATCAAATCGTGTGTTGTGTGTTTACAGTTCAGAAATCTACCGCTTCAACCTGGAGACAGGCCAGTTTCAGGCTCCTCTCAGTACACAGGCTACGTAAGTCAAATATCAGAGGAAAGTTACATGTGTGTGTGTTATTATTATTATTATTATTATATTATTATGAACAGTTATACGCCTAGTCAAATGAATGCCCTAGGCGTTTACAATATAAAAAAAATTAAAAACAATAATAAACAAACATACACGAGTACATAACGCACCCCCTCCACACACACACACACACACACACACACACACACACACACGTGCACAGGCACCAACACATGAAAGGAGAGATCAGCTGCTACTTGTGAAAGAGATGAGTTTTCAGCCGGCGTTTGAATGTGGACAGGGAAGGTGAGTGTCTAAGAGAGCGAGGCAACTGATTCCAAGTGACAGGAGCTTGATAGGCGAAAGAGCGTTGGCCAAAGGTTTTAGTGCGGACAGTAGCGATGCAATAGAGACGGGTGTCGGATGATACTGTATATGACACTGATAGGGCTGTCCTCGTTCAGCGATGATTCTTGTCCATGATTTATTCAGAAGTTAATTATTTGAGTCAAGGAAGTTTGAATGTGATCATTTAACACTATGCAGGGACAAAGTTCTTTTTTCTTTGATTTTCATAAATGGTTATGTGCGAATATATGTTTGAAACAAGACATTCTGACATCACACTCTTTAGTCTTAGCCCCTTCCCCGCCGTCCCTGTGTCTACTACGGGCAATATGTCATTTATGATGTTGATAAACGTTTGATGTCACAACTCTGGAATGCTGGTTTTTGCCTTAGAAAAGTCATGAAAGATACCTCTGTTGACCGTTTCGTCACATTGAGCACTACAGGTCTCTTTTCAATTTTACAGTTTACAAAAAAAACAACACACAAAATTCTTGCTTCTCTGACAGTGAATGCAACTTTCCAATGTTGACTTACTGCTCCTATTTCTGCTGCTAGTGCTGCTCATGGTGATGTTCATAATGGTGGCAGTGTTAAAGATAATGATGAGGTGGGGTTTTTAAAATCCTCTTTCTATTCATGCAAATCCTGTGCTGCGAGTTGAATTCTCACCAACTCTGTTTTTCTGCATAATTTTGATGAAGATGTTTGTAGGTGATTGTCATTGTTTGTGATGATGTTGTTGTTGTTATTACTGCATGTTTGTAGGTGATTGTCATTGTTTGTGATGATGTTGTTGTTATTACTGCATGTTTGTAGGTGATTGTCATTGTTTGTGATGGTGTTCAGCAAAGTTGTTATTACTGCATGTTTGTATTGATTGTCATTGTTTGTGATGATGTTCTTATTACTGCATGTTTGTAACACATTGTCATTGTTTGTGATGTTGTTGTTATTACTGCATGTTTGTAGGTGATTGTCATTGTTTGTGATGATGTTCTTTTGCTTAAATTATTACTGCATGTTTGTAGGTGATTGTCATTGTTTGTGATGAGCTCGTTGTTGTTTATTACTGCATGTTTGTAGGTGATTGTCATTGCTTTTGTTGGTCGGCGCTCTTTTGTTGTTGTTATTACTGCATGTTTGTAGGTGATTGTCATTGTTTGTGATGATGTTGTTGTCATTAAACTGCATGTTTGTCTCTTGATTGTCATTGTTTCTGCTATATTCCATTTATGTTATTGTGTGCATGTTTGTAGGTGATTGTCATTGTTTGTGTTTGATGTTCTTGCTAACGTGTTGTTGCTTTATTACTGCATGTTTGTAGGTGATTGTCATTGTTTGTGATGTTGTTCTTGTTCTTGTTGTTATTACTGCATGTTTGTAGGTGATTGTCATTGTTTGTGATGGTGTTGTTCTTGTTGTTATTACTGCATGTTTGTAGGTGATTGTCATTGTTTGTGATGATGTTGTTCTTGTTGTTATTACTGCATGTTTGTAGGTGATTGTCATTGTTTGTGATGTTCTTCTTGTTGTTATTACTGCATGTTTGTAGGTGATTGTCATTGTTTGTGATGGTGTTGTTGTTGTTATTACTGCATGTTTGTAGGTGATTGTCATTGTTTGTGATGTTGTTGTTGTTATTACTGCATGTTTGTAGGTGATTGTCATTGTTTGTGATGGTGTTGTTGTTGTTATTACTGCATGTTTGTAGGTGATTGTCATTGTTTGTGATGATGTTCTTCTTGTTGTTATTACTGCATGTTTGTAGGTGATTGTCATTGTTTGTGATGATGTTCTTCTTGTTGTTATTACTGCATGTTTGTAGGTGATTGTCATTGTTTGTGATGATGTTCTTCTTGTTGTTATTACTGCATGTTTGTAGGTGATTGTCATTGTTTGTGATGATGTTCTTCTTGTTATTATTACTGCATGTTTGTAGGTGATTGTCATTGTTTGTGATGATGTTGTTCTTGTTGTTATTACTGCATGTTTGTAGGTGATTGTCATTGTTTGTGATGATGTTGTTGTTTATTACTGCATGTTTGTAGGTGATTGTCATTGTTTGTGATGATCTTGTTGTTATTACTGCATGTTTGTAGGTGATTGTCATTGTTTGTGATGATGATGTTGTTATTACTGCATGTTTGTAGGTGATTGTCATTGTTTGTGATGATGTTCTTGTTGTTATTACTGCATGTTTGTAGGTGATTGTCATTGTTTGTGATGGTGTTCAGCAAAGCTTGTTACTTCCCTCATCATGTTTGTATTGACTATTGTCATTGCTCTCCTTTCTGGCCTTGTCTCTTCTTATTACTGCATGTTTGTAGGTGATTGTCATTGTTTGTGATGATGTTCGATTGTTAGTTATTACTGCATGTTTGTAGGTGATTGTCATTGTTTGTGATGATGTTGTTGTTATTCATAAACTGCATGTTTGTAGGTGATTGTCATTGTTTGCCAGATGATGTTCAGTTTGTTATTACTGCATGTTTGTAGGTGATTGTCATTGTTTGTGATGATGTTGCTGTCTCAGGACTGACCTGTTTGTACTTCCGCTCTCCCATGACCGACTCTCTCTGCTTTTGTAGGTATTGTCATTAAAGCTCCTCTCTCTTGATCTTCTCTCTCTTGCCATTAGGTTGTTTCTGCTATTATTGCATGTTTGTATCTCATTGTCATTGCGTTGTAAAACTTGTTATTACTGCATGTTTGTAGGTGATTGTCATGTGTTTGTGATGATGTTGTTATTACTGCATGTTTGTAGGTGATTGTCATTGTTTGTGATGATGTTGTTGTTGTTATTACTGCATGTTTGTAGGTGATTGTCATTGTTTGTGATGATGTTGTTGTTGTTGTTATTACTGCATGTTTGTAGGTGATTGTCATTGTTTGTGATGGTGTTCTTGTTGTTATTACTGCATGTTTGTAGGTGATTGTCATTGTTTGTGATGGTGTTCTTCTTGTTGTTATTACTGCATGTTTGTAGGTGATTGTCATTGTTTGTGATGGTGTTGTTGTTGTTATTACTGCATGTTTGTAGGTGATTGTCATTGTTTGTGATGATGTTGTTGTTGTTATTACTGCATGTTTGTAGGTGATTGTCATTGTTTGTGATGTTGTTGTTATTACTGCATGTTTGTAGGTGATTGTCATTGTTTGTGATGATGTTCTTGTTGTTATTACTGCATGTTTGTAGGTGATTGTCATTGTTTGTGATGATGTTCTTCTTGTTGTTATTACTGCATGTTTGTAGGTGATTGTCATTGTTTTGATGATGTTCTGTTGTTATTATTACTGCATGTTTGTAGGTGATTGTCATTGTTTGTGATGATGTTCTTCTTGTTGTTATTACTGCATGTTTGTAGGTGATTGTCATTGTTTGTGATGATGTTCTTCTTGTTGTTATTACTGCATGTTTGTAGGTGATTGTCATTGTTTGTGATGATGTTGTTGTTATTACTGCATGTTTGTAGGTGATTGTCATTGTTTGTGATGATGTTGTTGTTGTTATTACTGCATGTTTGTAGGTGATTGTCATTGTTTGTGATGATGTTGTTGTTGTTATTACTGCATGTTTGTAGGTGATTGTCATTGTTTGTGATGATGTTGTTGTTGTTATTACTGCATGTTTGTAGGTGATTGTCATTGTTTGTGATGATGTTGTTGTTGTTATTACTGCATGTTTGTAGGTGATTGTCATTGTTTGTGATGGTGTTCTTGTTGTTGTTATTACTGCATGTTTGTAGGTGATTGTCATTGTTTGTGATGATGTTCTTGTTGTTGTTATTACTGCATGTTTGTAGGTGATTGTCATTGTTTGTGATGATGTTCTTCTTGTTGTTATTACTGCATGTTTGTAGGTGATTGTCATTGTTTTTGATGTTGTTTTGTTGTTATTACTGCATGTTTGTAGGTGATTGTCATTGTTTGTGATGATGTTGTTGTTGTTATTACTGCATGTTTGTAGGTGATTGTCATTGTTTGTGATGGTGTTGTTGTTGTTATTACTGCATGTTTGTAGGTGATTGTCATTGTTTGTGATGATGTTGTTGTTATTACTGCATGTTTGTAGGTGATTGTCATTGTTTGTGATGATGTTCTTGTTGTTATTACTGCATGTTTGTAGGTGATTGTCATTGTTTGTGATGATGTTCTTGTTGTTATTACTGCATGTTTGTAGGTGATTGTCATTGTTTGTGATGATGTTGTTGTTGTTATTACTGCATGTTTGTAGGTGATTGTCATTGTTTGTGATGATGTTGTTGTTGTTATTACTGCATGTTTGTAGGTGATTGTCATTGTTTGTGATGTTCTTGTTGTTATTACTGCATGTTTGTAGGTGATTGTCATTGTTTGTGATGGTGTTCTTGTTGTTATTACTGCATGTTTGTAGGTGATTGTCATTGTTTGTGATGATGTTGTTGTTGTTATTACTGCATGTTTGTAGGTGATTGTCATTGTTTGTGATGATGTTGTTGTTGTTGTTATTACTGCATGTTTGTAGGTGATTGTCATTGTTTGTGATGATGTTGTTGTTGTTGTTATTACTGCATGTTTGTAGGTGATTGTCATTGTTTGTGTGATGTTTGTTCTTGTTGTTATTACTGCATGTTTGTAGGTGATTGTCATTGTTTGTGATGAGGTGATTGTCATTGTTTGTTCTTGTTGTTGTTATTACTGCATGTTTGTAGGTGATTGTCATTGTTTGTGATGTTGTTGTTGTTGTTGTTATTACTGCATGTTTGTAGGTGATTGTCATTGTTTGTGATGTTGTTGTTGTTGTTGTTATTACTGCATGTTTGTAGGTGATTGTCATTGTTTGTGATGATGTTGTTGTTGTTGTTATTACTGCATGTTTGTAGGTGATTGTCATTGTTTGTGATGTTGTTGTTGTTGTTGTTATTACTGCATGTTTGTAGGTGATTGTCATTGTTTGTGATGTTGTTGTTGTTGTTGTTATTACTGCATGTTTGTAGGTGATTGTCATTGTTTGTGATGATGTTGTTCTTGTTGTTATTACTGCATGTTTGTAGGTGATTGTCATTGTTTGTGATGTCATTGTGTGATGTTGTTGTTATTACTGCATGTTTGTAGGTGATTGTCATTGTTTGTGATGTTGTTGTTGTTGTTATTACTGCATGTTTGTAGGTGATTGTCATTGTTTGTGATGTTGTTGTTATTACTGCATGTTTGTAGGTGGTGATTGTAGGTCATTGTTGTGTGATGTTGTTGTTATTACTGCATGTTTGTAGGTGATTGTCATTGTTTGTGATGATGTTGTTATTACTGCATGTTTGTAGGTGATTGTCATTGTTTGTGATGATGATGTTGTTATTACTGCATGTTTGTAGTGTGTCATTGTCATTGTTTGTGTTTGTAGGTGATTGTCATTGTTTGTTATTACTGCATGTTTGTAGGTGATTGTCATTGTTTTGATGATGATGTTGTTGTTATTACTGCATGTTTGTAGGTGATTGTCATTGTTTGTGATGATGATGTTGTTGTTGTTATTACTGCATGTTTGTAGGTGATTGTCATTGTTTGTGATGATGTTGTTGTTATTACTGCATGTTTGTAGGTGATTGTCATTGTTTGTGATGATGTTGTTATTACTGCATGTTTGTAGGTGATTGTCATTGTTTGTGATGGTGTTCTTCTTGTTGTTATTACTGCATGTTTGTAGGTGATTGTCATTGTTTGTGTGTTGTTATTACTGCATGTTTGTAGGTGATTGTCATTGTTTTTGTGATGATGTTCTTGTTGTTGTTATTACTGCATGTTTGTAGGTGATTGTCATTGTTTGTGATGATGTTGTTATTACTGCATGTTTGTAGGTGATTGTCATTGTTTGTGATGTTGTTCTTCTTGTTGTTATTACTGCATGTTTGTAGGTGATTGTCATTGTTTGTATACTGCATGTTTGTAGGTGATTGTCATTGTTTGTGATGATGTTGTTATTACTGCATGTTTGTAGGTGATTGTCATTGTTTGTGATGATGTTGTTATTACTGCATGTTTGTAGGTGATTGTCATTGTTTGTGATGATGTTGTTGTTGTTATTACTGCATGTTTGTAGGTGATTGTCATTGTTTGTGATGATGTTCTTCTTGTTGTTATTACTGCATGTTTGTAGGTGATTGTCATTGTTTGTGATGATTGTTGTTGTTGTTGTTATTACTGCATGTTTGTAGGTGATTGTCATTGTTTGTGATGATGTTCTTCTTGTTGTTATTACTGCATGTTTGTAGGTGATTGTCATTGTTTGTGATGGTGTTGTTGTTGTTGTTATTACTGCATGTTTGTAGGTGATTGTCATTGTTTGTGATGATGTTCTTCTTGTTGTTATTACTGCATGTTTGTAGGTGATTGTCATTGTTTGTGATGATGTTCTTCTTGTTGTTATTACTGCATGTTTGAAGGTGATTGTCATTGTTGTGATGATGATGTTGTTATTACTGCATAGGTGTCAACCCAATTTTCCTTTTTTCAAAACTTCCCTTATTGAAATATAATGTTCCCCTTATTTCAAGCCTGAAAACTATTAGTACTAATGAGTATTTGTCCAGTGAAATCCTGTGCTGCGAGTTCAACCCCGAGCACTACCTGTTCTCCTGCGGCACCAAGGAGGGCACTGTGGAATGCTGGGACCCCAGGGACAGAACCAGGGCGGCCATCTTGGATGTCACCAAGAGCAACTTCCTGCAGCACAGCAGGTGAGCCAGCCATGTAGCAAAGTGATGATTCCTAGATGCCAACTGTTCTCAATTTACGGCAATTTGTCCCTTTTCCAGCCGCGATTCCCCATTTCTAATTATGACAATAAAATACAAGATTCAAATTGCGAGAAAAAACACACCAAAAAAACAATGTCAAATCCTCATGAAAGTCCACAACCATTCCAAGTGCCTATCCAACATTTATAACCCGGAAGCCATAATCTGCGCATGTGGAGTAGGCCTAAGCTTCTGATGGTAAAAAAATGGCCTCAAACTACACTGTACCGGTAAAAGTGCTAATTTACCATATCAAGGTCACCAAAGCATAGCATCCAAAATGACATCAAACTACACTGTACCGGTAAAAGTGCTAATTTACCATATCAAGGTCACCAAAGCATAGCATCCAAAATGACATCAAACTACACTGTACCGGTAAAAGTGCTAGTTTACCAAATCAAGGTCACCAAAGCATAGCATCTCTACAAGTTGCTCAGGCATCCTATGGATTTCAGGATTGAGAAGTTGTCTGTGAAAACTTTTCCGGGTTAACAGTTTCGTCATCCAGATTGTTGGTCACAATCAGGTGGAAAAAAAGTAGCGGTCAATATGACTGACTGACGATCGTTCGCGAGTGTCCTAGGCTTACTTAGTCTTGGCTAACTAAATAATAAACCGAGGCCCTAACATGCATGCCCTGTAGCCATCCGAAAATGAAGCTTTTGTATTGTGGTGCCACACCTTCCATTGACTTGCATTAAATTTCAAACCAGGAAAAATACATTGCTTGAAAGCAGCATGAAAACTCTTCTAGCTCTATTTGCCCAAGAGTTCACTCCACACTCCCACCAAATCCAAAGACATTCACTGCCATGCATCCTGCCTTGTGTTTGTCTGCTTTTATAGCTTATATCACTGTTTCTTCCATGCACACTCGGGAAAAAATAGTTACTCCCCTCTTTTCGGTTGAAATGCAGCGGACAACCAAGAACGTCAAAAAATACCTGGCGCCAGAAGAGTGAGCCCCATGTTGTTGTTTGCCGCAGCCTGGGCTCCCTGCCAGCAGTGACGGCCCTCATGTACCGTGCCGGGCTGAACCTGGCCATGAAGAGTGACCCCATGTTGTTGTTTGCCGCAGCCTGAGCTCCCTGCCAGCAGTGACGGCCCTCATGTGCCGGGCTGAACCTGGCCATGAAGAGTGACCCCATGTTGTTGTTTGCCGCAGCCTGAGCTCCCTGCCAGCAGTGACGGCCCTCATGTACCGTGCCGGGCTGAACCTGGCCATGAAGAGTGACCCCATGTTGTTGTTTGCCGCAGCCTGGGCTCCCTGCCAGCAGTGACGGCCCTCAAGTACCGTGACGGGCTGAACCTAGCGGTGGGCACCTCCACGGGCCACGTGCTGCTCTACGACCTGCGCAACGGGCTGGCTGTGCGCACCAAGGACCACCACTACGACCTGCCCATCAAGGACCTGGCCTTCCACACCCCACTGGATCTGGTGCTCTCCATGGACAGCAAGGTGCTGCGTCTCTGGCACCGGAACTCTGTGAGTGGGACAGGTTGTTGGATGCTGTGTGTGTTGGGTGGGACAGGTGGTTGGATGCTGTGTGTGTTGAGTGGGACAGTTGTTGGATGCTGTGTGTGTTGAGTGGGACAGTTGTTGGATGCTGTGTGTGTTGAGTGGGACAGTTGTTGGATGCTGTGTGTGTTGAGTGGGACAGTTGTTGGATGCTGTGTGTGTTGAGTGGGACAGTTGTTGGATGCTGTGTGTGTTGAGTGGGACAGTTGTTGGATGCTGTGTGTGTTGAGTGGGACAGTTGTTGGATGCTGTGTGTGTTCAGTGGGACAGTTGTTGGATGCTGTGTGTGTTGGGACTGAGTGGGACAGTTGTTGGATGCTGTGTGTGTTCAGTGGGACAGTTGTTGGATGCTGTGTGTGTTGAGTGGGACAGTTGTTGGATGCTGTGTGTGTTGAGTGGGACAGTTGTTGGATGCTGTGTGTGTTGAGTGGGACAGTTGTTGGATGCTGTGTGTGTTGAGTGGGACAGTTGTTGGATGCTGTGTGTGTTCAGTGGGACAGTTGTTGGATGCTGTGTGTGTGTTCAGTGGGACAGTTGTTGGATGCTGTGTGTGTTGAGTGGGACAGTTGTTGGATGCTGTGTGTGTTCAGTGGGACAGTTGTTGGATGCTGTGTGTGTTGAGTGGGACAGTTGTTGGATGCTGTGTGTGTTCAGTGGGACAGTTGTTGGATGCTGTGTGTGTTCAGTGGGACAGTTGTTGGATGCTGTGTGTGTTGAGTGGGACAGTTGTTGGATGCTGTGTGTGTTCAGTGGGACAGTTGTTGGATGCTGTGTGTGTTGAGTGGGACAGTTGTTGGATGCTGTGTGTGTTGAGTGGGACAGTTGTTGGATGCTGTGTGTGTTGAGTGGGACAGTTGTTGGATGCTGTGTGTGTTGAGTGGGACAGTTGTTGGATGCTGTGTGTGTTGAGTGGGACAGTTGTTGGATGCTGTGTGTGTTGAGTGGGACAGTTGTTGGATGCTGTGTGTGTTCAGTGGGACAGTTGTTGGATGCTGTGTGTGTTGAGTGGGACAGTTGTTGGATGCTGTGTGTGTTGAGTGGGACAGTTGTTGGATGCTGTGTGTGTTGAGTGGGACAGTTGTTGGATGCTGTGTGTGTTGAGTGGGACAGTTGTTGGATGCTGTGTGTGTGTTGAGTGGGACAGTTGTTGGATGCTGTGTGTGTGTGTTGAGTGGGACAGTTGTTGGATGCTGTGTGTGTTGAGTGGGACAGTTGTTGGATGCTGTGTGTGTTGAGTGGGACAGTTGTTGGATGCTGTGTGTGTGTGTGTTGAGTGGGACAGTTGTTGGATGCTGTGTGTGTTGAGTGGGACAGTTGTTGGATGCTGTGTGTGTTGAGTGGGACAGTTGTTGGATGCTGTGTGTGTGTGTTGAGTGGGACAGTTGTTGGATGCTGTGTGTGTTGAGTGGGACAGTTGTTGGATGTGTGTGTGTGTTGAGTGGGACAGTTGTTGGATGCTGTGTGTGTTGAGTGGGACAGTTGTTGGATGCTGTGTGTGTTGAGTGGGACAGTTGTTGGATGCTGTGTGTGTGTTGAGTGGGACAGTTGTTGGATGCTGTGTGTGTTGAGTGGGACAGTTGTTGGATGCTGTGTGTGTTGAGTGGGACAGTTGTTGGATGCTGTGTGTGTTGAGTGGGACAGTTGTTGGATGCTGTGTGTGTTGAGTGGGACAGTTGTTGGATGCTGTGTGTGTTGAGTGGGACAGTTGTTGGATGCTGTGTGTGTTGAGTGGGACAGTTGTTGGATGCTGTGTGTGTTGAGTGGGACAGTTGTTGGATGCTGTGTGTGTTGAGTGGGACAGTTGTTGGATGCTGTGTGTGTTCAGTGGGACAGTTGTTGGATGCTGTGTGTGTTCAGTGGGACAGTTGTTGGATGCTGTGTGTGTTCAGTGGGACAGTTGTTGGATGCTGTGTGTGTTCAGTGGGACAGTTGTTGGATGCTGTGTGTGTTGAGTGGGACAGTTGTTGGATGCTGTGTGTGTTGAGTGGGACAGTTGTTGGATGCTGTGTGTGTTGAGTGGGACAGTTGTTGGATGCTGTGTGTGTTGAGTGGGACAGTTGTTGGATGCTGTGTGTGTGTTCAGTGGGACAGTTGTTGGATGCTGTGTGTGTTGAGTGGGACAGTTGTTGGATGCTGTGTGTGTTGAGTGGGACAGTTGTTGGATGCTGTGTGTGTTGAGTGGGACAGTTGTTGGATGCTGTGTGTGTTGAGTGGGACAGTTGTTGGATGCTGTGTGTGTTGAGTGGGACAGTTGTTGGATGCTGTGTGTGTTGAGTGGGACAGTTGTTGGATGCTGTGTGTGTGTGTTGAGTGGGACAGGTGGTTGGATGCTGTGTGTGTTGGGTGGGACAGTTGTTGGATGCTGTGTGTGTTCAGTGGGACAGTTGTTGGATGCTGTGTGTGTTGAGTGGGACAGTTGTTGGATGCTGTGTGTGTTCAGTGGGACAGTTGTTGGATGCTGTGTGTGTGTTGAGTGGGACAGTTGTTGGATGCTGTGTGTGTTGAGTGGGACAGGTGGTTGGATGCTGTGTGTGTGTTGAGTGCAGGGATGTGAGAGTTACGCGTAAACGCGTAAATGCGCTTTTTCTATTCGGGAAAGCCCCCCAAAAAAAACGAAAGCAAAAAAACATAATGACGATCGATTTCGCCGACGTTCCCGCACGCTTACAAACAACCCGAAAGCAGAATTTAGCTCGTAGTACTCTCCCTTGCCTGAAAATCATAAGCTTCTTTGTGATTGGTCAATTTCGCCCAATGACTGCGCGATTCTCATACGCTTGGCGTTTGTTCGATGGCGGTGCAGGCGAGTGATCTTGAGCGATTGTTTTATCCGCAACAATGAAAACTATTCATCGCACTGTCGATGTGAATATCGAGGAGACCGACAAAGGATGCCGATACAAATTTGACTGGGCTTGGCTGGATGAAACTGTGGAGGTCATTAAGATACGTGTCTGTCAGCGATTTCATCAATAAAGTTGAATCGGAAACTCGGGAAAGTTGATAGTGACGGGCAGCTATGCAAACAGGAGGAAAGGCTGCTGTGTTTGACCACGTAAAAAAAAAGGACCATGACAATGCGAAGATTCGAAGCATGAATTAAGCGTTATCTTTGAAATTTTTCAAAGGTGCTTCTTCAAACTCCAATGACTCGTTGAGTGAGAAACACGCACACGCACGCACACACACAGTTTCCCCTTTTCATACTCTCTCTCTCTCTCTCTCTCTCTCTCTCTCTCTCTCTCTCTCTCTCTCTCTCTCTCTCTCTCTCTCTCTCTCTCTCTCTCTCTCTCTCATTTTCTCTCACACACACATCTGCTAATACATCATGCAGTTTCACTTTGCTCACATGCTTATGTCTCACACACATGTACACACACACACACACACACACTCAAGTCTCATACACACATCTGCTGCTCTAGGCCTATACATGTATGTATAGTCTTTAAACTTTGTTCACATACTTTTCTCTCTCTCTCTCTCTCTCTCTCTCTCTCTCTCTCTCTCTCTCTCTCTCTCTCTCTCTCTCTCTCTCTCTCTCTCTCTCTCTCTCTCTCTCTCACACACACACACACACAACACACAGTGACACACTCATCTATAGATACATGCATAATATTAGTCTTTAAACTTTGTTCACATACTTATTTATAGTCACACACACACACACCAGGTGTTTACACTTCACTTGAATCGCATACTCATAGACACATGCACACCTAGTGTTTACACTTGACTCACATACTCATAGACACATGCACACACACACACACACACACACACACACCTTGTTTATAGAGCTTTACACTTTATTTACAGTCACACACACCACATTTATGCTCTTTACACTCCTACCGCGCAGTCCCCACCGGGGGCCCGAGGTGGCCCATGGATCCAGTAAGCTTTTTTATTTTGGGTCCTCTCACATCCCTGTGAGTGTGAGTGGGACAGTTGTTGGATGCTGTGTGTGTTGAGTGGGACAGTTGTTGGATGCTGTGTGTGTTGAGTGGGACAGTTGTTGGATGCTGTGTGTGTTGAGTGGGACAGTTGTTGGATGCTGTGTGTGTTGAGTGGGACAGTTGTTGGATGCTGTGTGTGTTGAGTGGGACAGTTGTTGGATGCTGTGTGTGTGTGTGTTGGATGCTGTGTGTGGGACAGTTGTTGGATGCTGTGTGTGTTGAGTGGTTGGACAGTTGTTGGATGCAGTTGTTGGATGTGTGTGTTGAGTGGGACAGTTGTTGGATGCTGTGTGTGTGTTGAGTGGGACAGTTGTTGGAGTGGGACAGTTGTTGGATGTGTGTGTGTGTTGAGTGGGACATGCTGTGTTGTTGGATGCTGTGTGTGTTGAGTGGGACAGTTGTTGGATGCTGTGTGTGTTGAGTGGGACAGTTGTTGGATGCTGTGTGTGTTGAGTGGGACAGTTGTTGGATGCTGTGTGTGTTGAGTGGGACAGTTGTTGGATGCTGTGTGTGTTGAGTGGGACAGTTGTTGGATGCTGTGTGTGTTGAGTGGGACAGTTGTTGGATGCTGTGTGTGTTGAGTGGGACAGTTGTTGGATGCTGTGTGTGTTGAGTGGGACAGTTGTTGATGTGTGTGTGAGTGGGACAGTTGTTGGATGCTGTGTGTGTTGAGTGGGACAGTTGTTGGATGCTGTGTGTGTTGAGTGGGACAGTTGTTGGATGCTGTGTGTGTTGAGTGGGACAGTTGTTGGATGCTGTGTGTGTTCAGTGGGACAGTTGTTGGATGCTGTGTGTGTTGAGTGGGACAGTTGTTGGATGCTGTGTGTGTTGAGTGGGACAGTTGTTGGATGCTGTGTGTGTTGAGTGGGACAGTTGTTGGATGCTGTGTGTGTTGTGACAGTGTTGAGTGGGACAGTTGTTGGATGCTGTGTGTGTTGAGTGGGACAGTTGTTGGATGCTGTGTGTGTTGAGTGGGACAGTTGTTGGATGCTGTGTGTGTTCAGTGGGACAGTTGTTGGATGCTGTGTGTGTGAGTGGGACAGTTGTTGGATGCAGTGGGACAGTTGTTGGATGCTGTGTGTGTTGAGTGGGACAGTTGTTGGATGCTGTGTGTGTTGAGTGGGACAGTTGTTGGATGCTGTGTGTGTTGAGTGGGACAGTTGTTGGATGCTGTGTGTGTTCAGTGGGACAGTTGTTGGATGCTGTGTGTGTTCAGTGGGACAGTTGTTGGATGCTGTGTGTGTTCAGTGGGACAGTTGTTGGATGCTGTGTGTGTTCAGTGGGACAGTTGTTGGATGCTGTGTGTGTTGAGTGGGACAGTTGTTGGATGTGTGTTGGAGTGACAGTTGTTGATGCTGTGTGTGTTGAGTGGGACAGTTGTTGGATGCTGTGTGTGTGTGGGACAGTGGGACAGTTGTTGGATGCTGTGTGTGTTGAGTGGGACAGTTGTTGGATGCTGTGTGTGTTGAGTGGGACAGTTGTTGGATGCTGTGTGTGTTGAGTGGGACAGTTGTTGGATGCTGTGTGTGTTGAGTGGGACAGTTGTTGGATGCTGTGTGTGTTGAGTGGGACAGTTGTTGGATGCTGTGTGTGTTGAGTGGGACAGTTGGTTGGATGCTGTGTGTGTTAAGTGGAGGGTGGTTTAGCCCCTCTTCTTCTTCTTGGCTATGCGCGGCCACAATCAACACTTTCATTATTTTGCCACGGAACCGGGGAGGTTCTATGCCACTTTAGCCGGAAGAAAGGCTCAAGGCCTGAGAAGAAATAGTGTGACAGAAGAGGGGATAGATAAAAGAGAACCATAAGCCTAGCCAACTGTTGATCTGCTGGGTTGTTTAAAAAACGGGGGAGATGAGGGGAGGGGAGAGGGAGAGTATTGTAGCTTGTTAGTCCGATGACCCAAGAGTCTGCAGCAGGAGGTTGTCCGCTGAGGTGTTGCCCGGTCCTCCTCCTGCTACTCCTGTCTGCTACTTTGTGTGTGATTAGGTATTAGGTACTTTAGAGTCACAGAGGCGTCTCTGTGAAATTCGGGTTGCTCCCACCTGGAGAGCGCGTCGCAGCCAGAGGCGCGCCACCCAATTTTGATTTTAAGAAAAAAATTGCATGCGATTTTTGTCACTGAGGGGGGGGGGGGGGGGGGGGTAAATTTTGACCAAATAACAACTTTTTCGTTGCCACTGGGGTTAACGTATGCTAAGTGCATGGGCACACGGGACCTCGGTTTATCATCTCATCCGAAAGACTCCACGTTCAGACCGTTAAGGGCTAGTGCAGAATGAGAGGAAAAAATCCCCTGTACCCAGGTTCGAACTCGGGTTTACTTGACACGAAGCGAACGCGCTACCACTGTGCCACTGTACACTGATGTCATTGATGTTGCCATAACTGTTGATGTTATAGCCCTGGAATGATGGTTTTTGATGTAGACAAGTCAGGAAAGATAATTATATCTCTAGACCATTTTCTCAGATTGAGTCTTAACATGTCTCTTTTATTAGATTTTGATTGGAAAAAAATTGATAATTTTGTTGTTTTCCTGAGTATCAGTGAATGGGTTCATCGTGTGTGTGTGTGCATGTGTGAAAGAAAGAGATAGTGGGAGTGAGTGTGTTTTTAGTGTGTGTTCACTGTGTGCACATGCATGTGAGTCCAGAATGGTGATGATGATGATGATAATAATGATGATGGTAATTCATTTTCAGGGCAAGCCCTACACCTCCATAGAGCCAGAATCGAACCTGAACTCCTTGTGTTTGGTGCCCGAATCAGGCCTGGTGTTTATGGCCAATGAGGCCCCCAAGATCCTCACCTACTATATTCCTGTGAGTCTCTGCTTGGGGTTGAGGGGGGGGAGGGGGCAGGGAGTGGGATGAACATGGGTGCTACTCTTTCATTTTTACACTGATTTCAGTATTTTTAATTATACCAGAAACTGAACTTCAGTATTTTGTAATTCATCAAACAAACCAAAAATTTGACCACAAGCGATTTGGGGCGTTTTGAACTTAGTCTAGTTGTTCTACCTTGGAAGTTTACAAATAAAAGGCAATATATAATAATTTTACAAGACTCATAACTTTCTCTGTCTTATCATTTTAACTGTCTGTCTTTCTCGTTATATCTCTCTCTTAAGTTGCCCCCCTGAATCGTCCGACGGGGCTCTGCCCTTGTACCCTGCCAGGGCCATGGGTCCCTGGACCCCTGCCTTTCATTTTGTTTTCATTTTGGGGAGTTGCACCCATGGATGAGGTGGGAGAGGGAGGGTATGCCTGTGCAAGTCTCCCTTTGTCTTGTCTGCTTTCCAGGCACCATGTCTGTATCTTGTGCTGTTAGGGAACACTGGTATTCCTGCTTTGTCAAAGTTAGTTGAATCATGGGAAATATACCATTTGTTTCACTTCTTTTGGGGGGTATTGCGAGGACCTGACTTTTTTCTTTCAAAATGGCATCCACAGTCGACAATTTTGACACAGCCAGTTATTCTTTATGCTTTTGCGGAAATAAATGGGATGATTTTAGCAACTTAAGCAAACGCAATTGTTTTTGAGTGCTCTTTCTTATTTTTTCATCATGATAGATGGGGTATTATAGTGCAAACTTAATTTTCTGCTCACAAATAGACATGAATAAAATCAAAATATTTGTACAAACTGACAGAGAGGTTTGATTTATCTCCTTTTTGGTAGCAACTCTTTTCTCTCTCCCGAAAGTGAAGAGTAAGCTTCTGAGTTATCTGGACTTAGCCAACGTTATAGGTGTTCCTTAGACCCATTTCGGGGCAAACGTCATTTGCGCGGGGAGCGACCTCTGGTGAACCTGGACCCAGCTCATGCATGCTGCAGAACGTGCATGAAGTGGGTGAAGGGAGAGTCACCTGTTGCTCATGATGCTGCAGAACGTGCATGAAGTGGGTGAAGGGAGAGTCACCTGTTGCTCACCTGCAGAACGTGCATGAAGTGGGTGAAGGGAGAGTCACCTGTTGCTCATGCATGCTGCAGAACGTGCATGAAGTGGGTGAAGGGAGAGTCACCTGTTGCTCATGCATGCTGCAGAACGTGCATGAAGTGGGTGAAGGGAGAGTCACCTGTTGCTCATGCATGCTGCAGAACGTGCATGAAGTGGGTGAAGGGAGAGTCACCTGTTGCTCATGCATGCTGCAGAACGTGCATGAAGTGGGTGAAGGGAGAGTCACCTGTTGCTTTCTTTTTATCTCTCCCTTTCCAAGTTTCTATTCTTCTTTCTTCCTCTCATCTTAGAAACTGGGAATGTGTATGGTTTTTATTTCCAGTTATTTATTTTTGTGTTTTTTTCCAGTCGCTGGGCACGGCTCCCAGGTGGTGTGCCTTTCTGGACACCCTGACTGAAGAGCTGGAGGAGAGTGAACACCAGACAGGTGGGTTGTCTCCCTTTATGCACCTCTTGTGACAGTCAGTTAACTTCAGCCTTGTGTGTGTGTGTGAGACGTTAAACCAACCACAGAGAGAGAGAGAGACAGAGAGAGAGAGAGAGTGCGTGTGTGTGTGTGTGAAAATACTGAAATATGCAAAGAAGGCAATGTAATTCTAAGAGCTTGGTACAATTATTGATTTATCTATAAAACTCGTTTGTCACCATTTATTTTCTTGGTTCTCATGAATGTTCTCGCTTGTTGAAGAGCATTTTGTTGCTTGTACTGATTTAATTATCTTCTAGCTTGCAAAAATCAAATCACAAACAATAACTTTTGACTTATTTATAAAGCTTTCTTCCGAGTAAAAACATTTTCTTGCTTGTTGAGAAAATAAAGATTGATCAATTGATTGACTGACTGATTGATCCATTGATTGGATATTGTTTTTCAGAGTACGACGACTACAAGTTTGTGACGCGATCAATTGATTGATTGACTGACTGATTGATCCATTGATTGGATATCGTTTTTCAGTGTACGACGACTACAAGTTTGTGACGCGATCAATTGATTGATTGACTGACTGATTGATCCATTGATTGGATATCGTTTTTCAGTGTACGACGACTACAAGTTTGTGACGCGATCAATTGATTGACTGACTGACTGATCCATTGATTGGATATCGTTTTTCAGTGTACGACGACTACAAGTTTGTGACGCGCAGAGAGCTGGAGGAGCTGGGTCTGTCTCAGTACATCGGGTCCAGTCTGCTGCGGGCCTACATGCATGGCTACTTCATGGACATACGACTGTACAGGAAGGTAGGTCTGTCTGTCTGTCTGTCTGTCTGTCTGTCTGTCTCAGTGCATGGGGCCTACATGCATGGCTACTTCATGGACATACGACTGTACAGGAAGGTAGGTCTGTCTGTCTGTCTGTCTGTCTGTCTGTCTCAGTGCATGGGGCCTACATGCATGGCTACTTCATGGACATACGGCTGTACAGGAAGGTCTGTCTGTCTGTCTGTCTGTCTGTCTGTCTCAGTGCATGGGGCCTACATGCATGGCTACTTCATGGACATACGGCTGTACAGGAAGGTAGGTCTGTCTGTCTGTCTGTCTGTCTGTCTGTCTCAGTGCATGGGGCCTACATGCATGGCTACTTCATGGACATACGGCTGTACAGGAAGGTAGGTCTGTCTGTCTGTCTGTCTGTCTGTCTGTCTGTCTGTCACAGTACATGGGGCCTACATGCATGGCTACTTCATGGACATACGGCTGTACAGGAAGGTAGGTCTGTCTGTCTGTCTGTCTGTCTGTCTGTCTGTCTGTCACAGTACATGGGGCCTACATGCATGGCTACTTCATGGACATACGGCTGTACAGGAAGGTAGGTCTCACTGTCTGTCTGTCTGTCTGTCTGTCTGTCAGAAAAATCAAACGACCTGAGCATGTCACAGTACATGGGGCCTACATGCATGGCTACTTCATGGACATACGGCTGTACAGGAAGGTAGGTCTGTCTGTCTGTCTGTCTGCCTGTCTGTCTGTCACAGTACATGGGGCCTACATGCATGGCTACTTCATGGACATACGACTGTACAGGAAGGTAGGTCTGTCTGTCTGTCCGTCTTTCTGCCTGTCTGTCTGTCTGTCAGTCCGTCTGTCTGTCTTGTCTTGTCTCAGTGCATAATGACTGTGCAGGAAGGTCAGCTCACAGATGCCTACCGTCACAGAGTGTCCATATTTGTCCCGGAAAAACATTGGTGACCATGCTCCGAAAATATGGTTTGCAGCTGCCTGTTCTAGTTATCGGAAATCGCCAATAACAGAAATGTGACCTCTTCTAGCCCCATGTAGTTTTTGATGTTCTTGGTTGTCCTTTGCATCTCAATCGACAAGAGGGGAGTAACTATTTTTTCGAGTGCGCAAGCATTGTGGAAGAAACAGTCACATAAGGTCTTAAAATAGACACACGCATGGTAAGGTACTTAGCAGTGAATGTCTTTGCATTTGGTGGGAGTGTATAGTGATGTACTGGGTGAATGTATTCGTCCATGGTGCTAGAAGAGTTAAACTGCCGAAGTTGTGGATTGCAACCATTTTGAAGATGTGGAGTGTCTGACATCACTTCCTGTTAGTAGTATGCTGGAAATATGGCAGCACACAGTGAATCAAGAGGTAGTTTTGACTGGTTGACATGATTTTCCTTCACCCCAAAGAATAAAGTACCATAGTTTATGGACTGATTATAAGGTGCGCCCACCTTATTCAATATGGAATTCTGATGTTCTGTTTTAGTTGTCCCTTTGGAAAGCGCAGGGCTCTCACTATGGGAAGAAATATCGCCTTATAGTCCGGAAAATGCGGTAACTGCCAAAAGACATCAAACGTAAAGAAGGACCGTTTATCATGCTAAGGATTGACTTTCTTTCATTTTGTGAACTTTGCTCTTGTGGTTTGGCACAGCAAGATCAACCACATCGCCCATAGTGACTAGTAAGTTACAGTTTCTTGCCATGTTCCGGAACATTCTGGTAAATTCTGGATTTTTGAGGTTTTTGTTTCTTGAAAATTGGGGTAGTCATTTTTGCATACATGTTGGTCTGTGTGTGTTTCAGTTCAAGTCCATAGCGGAGCCCTTCTCCTATGAGCAGTTCATGTTGGTCTCTGTGTGTTTCAGTTCAAGTCCATAGCGGAGCCCTTCTCCTATGAGCAGTTCCGCAAAGACCAGGTCCGTAAGAAGATCGACGAGCAGACGGAGAACCAGTTCAGGATTGTGGTGAGTCGCTGACAGGGCTTTACGTAGCATTGTGCATTGTGGTTAACACCAAAAAGCCTCAATATACAAAGAGTGACTAAGCCGTTTTTTTACTCCCACCCTTTCACCTACACTACAGGTGGGGATCATTGTGAACTGACTCACTGCCTCCTGTTAACCATACTTTTAACACTTCCCACCTTCCACCTTAGCAGCTTTTGAAAAGACTAACTGAAAGTGCGGCCAATAGTGGCTAAGAGGCAAACAACACCATCAGACTGAGATGAGTATGTTTGTGTTCCTTCGTTTTTGGTGTGAAATGGAGAAAAATAGTCAAAGAAACTTGATGTTATGGCCAGGACCTTGTTCTGTCCAGCAATACCCAACACTCACACTTGATGTTATGGCCAGGAACTTGTTCTGTCCAGCAATACCCAACACTCACACTTGATGTTATGGCCAGGAACTTGTTCTGTCCAGCAATACCCAACACTCACACTTGATGTTATGGCCAGGAACTTGTTCTGTCCAGCAATACCCAACACTCACACTTGATGTTATGGCCAGGAACTTGTTCTGTCCAGCAATACCCAACACTCACACTTGATGTTATGGCCAGGACCTTGTTCTGACCAACCATACCCAACACTCACACTTGATGTTATGGCCAGGACCTTGTTCTGTCCAGCCATACCAAACACTCACACTTGATGTTATGGCCAGGACCTTGTTCTGACCAACCATACCCAACACTCACACTTGATGTTATGGCCAGGACCTTGTTCTGTCCAGCCATACCAAACACTCACACTTGATGTTATGGCCAGGAACTTGTTCTGTCCAGCCATACCCAACACTCACACTTGATGTTATGGCCAGGAACTTGTTCTGTCCAGCCATACCCAACACTCACACTTGATGTTATGGCCAGGACCTTGTTCTGTCCAACCATACCCAACACTCACACTTGATGTTATGGCCAGGACCTTGTTCTGACCAACCATACCAAACACTCACACTTGATGTTATGGCCAGGACCTTGTTCTGTCCAGCCATACCAAACACTCACACTTGATGTTATGGCCAGGAACTTGTTCTGTCCAGCCATACCCAACACTCACACTTGATGTTATGGCCAGGAACTTGTTCTGTCCAGCCATACCCAACACTCACACTTGATGTTATGGCCACTTGATGTTATGGCCAGGACCTTGTTCTGTCCAACCATACCCAACACTCACACTTGATGTTATGGCCAGGACCTTGTTCTGTCCAGCCATACCCAACACTCACACTTGATGTTATGGCCAGGACCTTGTTCTGACCAACCATACCAAACACTCACACTTGATGTGCAAACGAAGGAAGCAAAAGTAGAGTTGAAAATGGTCTAATTTAGTACGTGTGTGGTGAAAAGCTACAGGGAATTAGCACGTGGTGAAAGAGTTAACCTTTTGTTTGTGATAAGAAATTAACCCCTTTGTTGTACATCATGACAGCTTTGAGGTTTTGGGTGTGATTTTGTGATCTGTGATTATGAGATTTTAAAAAGTGGATTGTTGTGGATGCAGAAGAGGAAGCTTCCCTCAGTGAACAAGGATCTGGCTTATCGCCTTCAGCAAGAATCGGAGCAGATGGCTGCTGGAGAACTCAGCAAGAAGAAGATGAAAAAGGTGAGTATGAGCATTCTGCATGTGTGGGCATGTGAGTCAGTATTGTGGGCATGTGAGTCAGTATTGTGAGCATGTGTGAATGTGAGTCAGTATTGTGAGCATGTGTGAATGTGAGTCAGTATTGTGAGCATGTGTGAATGTGAGTCAGTATTGTGAGCATGTGTGAATGTGAGTCAGTATTGTGAGCATGTGTGAATGTGAGTCATTATTGTGAGCATGTGTGAATGTGAGTCAGTATTGTGAGCATGTGTGAATGTGAGTCAGTATTGTGAGCATTAGAGTTGAGAACCGGTTTAAATTTTTGAACGGTTTTAAACCATTTTTTTCTCTCCGAACCGGTCTTTTCGAACCGTTTTTTTTTAACTAGTACTCGCATCAGTAGTTTTACCTATGCAAACATATTTATTGTCAGAATATTCACACATGCGCGCACACACATACACACACACTCAACTAAAAACTTAGCTAAACTCCAACAAACATTTTAATGACGGGGCCATTTGCCCGTGTCAAAGGAAGGTGAGGGTAGGGGTGTAGTTGAAAAATATAATAATCATAGAGAAAATAATTAAACCAAAGCAAAAACAAAACGTCAATTGGCAGTTGGAGTGTGAAGGATGGTGGCACATCCACAACGCAATGAACCAGCTTTGAGAATAATCAGATATGTAGCGGGAGGATAAGGAATAAAAAAAAGTATAATAATCTTATGTACCTGAACAGATAAACAAAATGAGAAGAGAAAATCTTTCACAATGCAAGGAAAAAATATCACACGCAAGCGCGCGCACACACGCACACAGTCACAACCGCACTTACGCGCGCTTGCACACGCACATGCACGCACACACATTCTCTCTCTCAGTCCCAGGGCTGGGTGGAGAAAAGCTGTTATTGCTACTCTCATTCTTACAACAGTATTGAGATTCTACTGACAATATCTTCAATAAGCACATTCATTTTCATCGAACAATAACTACTGAATCAGTGAATGTACATTAAGCAGTTTATGAAGCGTGATATGTGTGATAATAGGGTTTTTACGCCCTCTTCGGCCATGTGGGGCATTGGCGATTTACTTTAGATGCCTATAAGTGTGTGTGTGTGTGAGAGAGAGAGAGAGAGGGTGTGTGTGTGTTGGCGTGTGTGTGTGTGTGTGTGTGCAGATCACATTTTTATCGAACATATTTGCTCATCTTCTTAGCCTAAGAATTTATAGAAATTAAATAAAATAAACTTAAAAAGACATTGTTTTATTGTTGTTCCATTTGCAGTTCTCTTGGTGATTAGTCATGTTTGTTGTTCCACTACCCCGATTGATCGCACTGCCACATTGCAAGCACAAAGCAATACTTTCTACGATCACTCCATCACTCTTTCGATTTTTCCCAGGAGAAAATGCCTCCAAATGTTCGTTACTGTAGTGTAGGCCTAATCATTGGCCATACTTGCTCCTTACAACACCAGACAACTAGAAACAGCTACTCTTGGTTTACAAACACCCAATCTGCGCTGAGATTCAGTGTTGTTCTTCGAAAAGAATGCGTTATTCTAAGAGGAAACTTACTTTCAGTTTGCAGTTAAAAAATCGGTTCACAGCAACTCGAACCGGTTTTTTGAATGAGAGAGAGAAAGGGAGAACATAGTGTCTGGATTTGGGCTTGCTATCAGTAAAATGTTAAACAGTAAATGTAAAATCTCTCAAATGGCTCCGTAGCATGGATTAGTTATGTTTTCTCAGACCAAATCTCTCTCTCTCTCTCTCTGTGTTCTCTCTCTCTCTGTGTTTCCCTCTCTCTCTCCATCCACATGACTTGGGCATTGTGTCAGTTGCATTAAACATTCTAAATCTGATTCTAACGCCAACTCTCTTTTCTCTCTCTCTCTCTATTCTTGTTTGTTTTTTGTTGTTTCTGTTGTCTGTGGACTGTTGCTTATCAGAGGAATCCCTCGTTCAAAATCCCCTCAGCCTAGGGTTTTGGTTTATATTCTCTCAGTCCCAAACTATTCTTATCAGTGTTAATTGCAATGCACACATGTGCATCTTTTAGCACTCAAAACTGCCGCCTGATGCACTAGGTTTGAGATCAATGCATACCCCCATGGGTATAGCGTGGGGCTCTTTCATACAAATAGTTCCCCCATATTCTGGAAGTTCTGTGCTTGTAACTTCCACTAATCTCTTTGACTCTGCCTTTTCCCTTTGCTTACTGTTATCTACTATCTTTCTGCCTGACTGATCCATTCTCCTGCCTTCATTCTATAAATCTTTACAAAGATTCTCCCCTCCCCGAAGACGGACATGCTGGGCCTATAGGCGCATAAGGGCAGCATGACGCATCTGCGCTCATATGACAGGAAACTGATTGATTGAGGAAGAAGAAGAGACCAGTGCATCACTAAATGTAGTAACAAATGTAGTAAATGTTCACCGGATACGCAGTTTTACCATCAACCAAGAAAAGGTAACAACATTGTATTGAGAGACCCCCTAAAATATGCATGTGAACCCATATGAACAAACATGATGTCATTTGACCCGAGATGACCGAATCTTTCATAACATTAACAGGCCCTCAAGAAAATGAAATGCCTCTTAGTGACAGTTAACTCATTCAACTCGTTCCGGCCTTATATGTCCGGAATTTGATGCATTTGCTTCAAGGGAAGTAAATCTGTGTGCACACCATACCTTGGTCACTTCTAAATTCGCTTCGCTCCCTTAGACCACAATTTTGCCTCTAACTTTGCTTTTGTTGTGGGGTAGCGAATCAGTGTAGAGTTTTTCTATATAAAGTCTATATATAAAAATAGTCTGATCTACCACTTCCCTATGTCTAAACCTGAAGTAAAAACCCGTAATCTTCCTTCATTTCTCCTTTTGTTTATGTATGTTTTGTTTGTGTGTATGGCTGGAGTGATTTGTGAGGTTTGTATGTTTTGTTTGTGTGTGTGGCTGGAGTGATTTGTGAGGTTTGTATGTTTTGTTTGTGTGTATGGCTGGAGTGATTTGTGAGGTTTTTTAAAGAATTGAAAATCGTTGCGATGCGAACGAGTTAAAGCAGTGTGGTGCAAAGCAGCGAATGTGGCGGTGAAAGGGTTAATGCTGGTTGTGTTTTTCTCTCTGTTCACTCAGCGTGCGGGGGCCAGCGGCCTGCTGGAGGACCAGCGGTTCAGCGCGTTGTTCAGCGACCGGGACTTCCAGATCGACCCAACGTCAGAGGAGTACCGCCTGCTGAACCCTGTGCTGGCAAAGCTGGATGTCAAGAAGAAAAATGAACAGAGCTTGCTGGACAAGTTTGAACAGGTTGATTCTGAGGTATGTGGTGCTGATGGTGATGATGATGATGATGATGATGATGGTGGTGATGATGATGGTGATGGTGGTGATGATGATGATGATGGTGGTGATGATGATGGTGATGGTGGTGATGATGATGATGGTGATGATGATGATGGTGGTGATGATGATGGTGATGGTGGTGATGATGATGATGATGGTGATGATGATGGTGGTGATGATGGTGGTGATGATGATGATGGTGACAATGATGATGGTGGTGATGATGATGATGATGGTGATGATGATGATGATGATGGTGATGATGATGGTGATGATGATGATGTGGTGATGATGATGATGGTGATGGTGGTGATGATGATGATGGTGGTGATGATGATGGTGATGGTGGTGATGATGATGATGGTGGTGATGTTGATGGTGATGATGATGGTGATGATGATGGTGATGGTGGTGATGATGATGATGATGATGGTGGTGGTGATGATGATGGTGACGATGATGATGATGGTGATGATGATGGTGATGATGATGATGATGTTGATGGTGATGATGATGATAATGGTGATGATGATGGTGGTGATGATGATGGTGATGATGATGATGATGATGGTGATGATGATGACGATGATGATGATGATTCACAAATTGGATTGTAAAATGGAAGTATTGTTTTTTCCTTTAGCTATCTTTGCTTTTTGCTGTTTTCTTGTGTTTATGTTGATAAATGTGCATTCGCTGACATATCCAGTTGTTTTGTTGTGTCTCTGGTGAACAAAATAGCGTCACTTCACACTGGTGTGCTTGTTTGTTGTATGTTCCAGTCTGTTTCAGTTGTTTGTCTTCTCATGTATGGAGTTCCACAGGGCTCAACTTTGGGCCCTGTTCTTTTTACACTCTATTCCCATCCATTGTCTGGCATGGTTACTGCACATTCCTGAGATTTTCACATCTGAGCCTGTTTAGCCCCTGAAACTTGGACTTTGTTGAGTGATTTTGTTGAGCCACTGATGTCGGTCTCCGATTCATATTAATTCAGAAAGTAATCAATGCATTGACTGGTGTGTCTTCACAATGTACAATGTTGTTAAACCAGGAAGGTGTGGAGGGTCACCCCAGCGAAGAAAGTAATCAATGCATTGACGGGTGTGTTTTCACAATGTACAATGTTGTTAAACCAGGAGGAGGGCGTGGAGGGTCACCCCAGCGAAGAAAGTAATCAATGCATTGACGGGTGTGTCTTCACAATGTACAATGTTGTTAAACCAGGAGGGAGTGGAGGGTCACCCCAGCGGTGAAAGTAATCAATGCATTGACGGGTGTGTCTTCACAATGTACAATGTTGTTAAACCAGGAGGAGGGCGTGGAGGGTCACCCCAGCGAAGAAAGTAATCAATGCATTGACGGGTGTGTCTTCACAATGTACAATGTTGTTAAACCAGGAGGGCGTGGAGGGTCACCCCAGCGGTGAAAGTAATCAATGCATTGACGGGTGTGTCTTCACAATGTACAATGTTGTTAAACCAGGAGGGCGTGGAGGGTCACCTCAGCGGTGAAAGTAATCAATGCATTGACGGGTGTGTCTTCACAATGTACAATGTTGTTAAACCAGGAGGAGGGCGTGGAGGGTCACCCCAGCGGTGAAAGTAATCCATGCATTGACTGGTGTGTCTTCACAATGTACAATGTTGTTAAACCAGGAGGAGGGAGTGGAGGGTCACCCCAGCGAAGAAAGCAGCAGCAGCAGTTCAGAGGAAGAAGAAGAAGAAGCAGCGAAGCCCACACCGAAGAAAGGCAGAACGTTTGAAGTGAAGAAGAAACAGCACCCTCCTTCCCCTCGGTTCACCCCCAAGCTGTTTGAGGTGAAGGAGGGGGAGCACGTCAGGAGTCTGAAGGACAAGAGGAAGATGGTCAAGTGAGTGATGTTTGATCAATAGACCATTTTGAGCAACCGACAAGTGGGAAGTAACTATTTTTTTGAGTGCGCATGCGTCTGCTTTTAATGAAAACATCACTGAAAATAGCCAAACACGTGGCAGAGTGCTTGGCAGTGAATGTCTTTGCATTTGGTGGGAGTGAAGTGTGATGTCTTGGGCGAATGTATTCGTCCATGGTGCTAGAAGAGTTAACCCTTTCAACACCAGCCATTTTTCAGCCACAACCTTCCATTAAATTTACCTGGGTAAAGAAAATATGTCGTCTGCAATATGGGCGATTCCTCTGTGACATGCATAAAATAGGGTCTATCCTTACCTCCCAAAATTAACGACATAAGGTCATTGGTTAACTCACTCGGGACTGGCCGAATTATTTCCCCTTGTTCTGTGGGGACTGGGCATTTGACTAGGTTCGTAAAATAATCACCAAAACCAAGTTATGAAGAGTTAGGCATCAATATTTTCAGAAAAGATTAGCAACACCATGCACTAAACGATCGTAAAATATTAGATTCCTTACCTTCGTCGTTTGTCTCCTGTTGACGAAAACAGCTAACACATAGAAAGACGGAAAATTTCACATTCCGATCTTTGACCCCCTCTACAACCAAAGCTGAATGTAAAGTCTGCAATGATTGGTTGATTTCAAGAGAGGCAAGGTCAAAGCAAACTGAAAATAGGTTATGACTTCGCACCAGAAAGCTGGTTACACACCAGAAATTAAAAAAACTCTTATGAGCCGGAGCCGGGCCATTCGTCCTAAACGGTTGTGCGAGCCATGAGCCGGATCCGGCTCATTCGCCCCGAGTGAGTTAACAGACCCTCATTTGATGCCTTTCAGCGACATGGGTGTTAAATAATAAAAGTTGTGGTGCCAAGAGGCGACGAAAGGGCTAAACTGTGACAATTGTGCAGACTGATGACAATGCTGTGATGTGTCCACAGGAAGACGTTAGCGGAGAGGGTGGAGGCAGAGGCTGATGCAGGCGACTGGTCTTCCATCGGCAACAAAGAGATGACCTACAGGCTGAAGAAGGTGAGAGCTGTGTTTATCGCACAGACAGCTTTCATTTGGTATTGCACTGTCACACTGACCTGGGCTGAAGAAGGTGACAGCTGTGTTTATCGCACAGACAGCTTTCATTTGGTATTGCACTGTCACACTGACCTGGGCTGAAGAAGGTGACAGCTTGGTTTATCGCCACAGACAGCTTTCGTTTCATTTGGTATTGCGCCGTCACACTGACCTGGGCTGAAGAAGGTGACAGCTTGGTTTATCGCCACAGACAGCTTTCGTTTCATTTGGTATTGCGCCGTCACACTGACCTGGGCTGAAGAAGGTGACAGCTTGGTTTATCGCCACAGACAGCTTTCGTTTCATTTGGTATTGCGCCGTCACACTGACCTGGGCTGAAGAAGGTGACAGCTTGGTTTATCGCCACAGACAGCTTTCGTTTCATTTGGTATTGCGCTGTCACACTGACCTGGGCTGAAGAAGGTGACAGCTTGGTTTATCGCCACAGACAGCTTTCGTTTCATTTGGTATTGCGCCGTCACACTGACCTGGGCTGAAGAAGGTGACAGCTTGGTTTATCGCCACAGACAGCTTTCGTTTCATTTGGTATTGCGCCGTCACACTGACCTGGGCTGAAGAAGGTGACAGCTTGGTTTATCGCCACAGACAGCTTTCGTTTCATTTGGTATTGCGCCGTCACACTGACCTGGGCTGAAGAAGGTGACAGCTTGGTTTATCGCCACAGACAGCTTTCGTTTCATTTGGTATTGCGCTGTCACACTGACCTGGGCTGAAGAAGGTGACAGCTTGGTTTATCGCCACAGACAGCTTTCGTTTCATTTGGTATTGCGCCGTCACACTGACCTGGGCTGAAGAAGGTGACAGCTTGGTTTATCGCCACAGACAGCTTTCGTTTCATTTGGTATTGCGCCGTCACACTGACCTGGGCTGAAGAAGGTGACAGCTTGGTTTATCGCCACAGACAGCTTTCGTTTCATTTGGTATTGCGCTGTCACACTGACCTGGGCTGAAGAAGGTGACAGCTTGGTTTATCGCCACAGACAGCTTTAATTTGGTATTGCGCTGTCACACTGACCTGGGTTGAAGAAGGTGACAGCTTGGTTTATCGCCACAAACAGCTTTCATTTGGTATTGCTCACACTGATCTGGGCTGAAGAAGGTGAGAGCTTTCGTTTCATTTGGTATTGCGCCGTCACACTGACCTGGGCTGAAGAAGGTGAGAGCTTTCGTTTCATTTGGTATTGCGCCGTCACACTGACCTGAGATTATCCCTTGACTGCCAAGGAAAGTTTGTGAACAAAATATTATGAGATGGGATAGATAGCGGTTTGGTCTTGACTGTTTTCATTGCAAAACACTGCATTCCACAGTTATTCCCCTTAATCTAATGGCATAAGCTTGTGCATGGCAAGTGACATTGCAAAGTGTTCGACATTCTTAGTTGTTGATGACAACCAAGGTTTGAGGTTGTGTCAACATTATTGTTTTTAACAAGATTTGATTCTATACCAAGCTTATAAACAGTACATTAAAAAGAAGAAGAAAACCAACAGTAAAATAATCCAGTTATGATTCAGTTGCTCAAGGAAAGAAGATGTAAATTTATGACCATTTTATTAAGATGGCTGAACAGAAATAAATCATCGACCATATTCTTGTCTTGGTCAACAAGTAGGTTTGTAGAAAGCATGCTTTTTTAATGACCCATTATGATTATGTTTCTGGTTGGTGTTAATACTGATTGTCGTCGTTATTGCAGAGTTTCAAGGAGGAGGACAGGAAGAGGAAGCAGGAGGAGCACAAGGGGGAGAGGAGGAAGGTGCGGCGGTCGGCCTCAGAGATCTCCAAACAGATCAAAGCCAAACCCAAATACTGGATGGGACAGAGAGTGAAATAAGAGACACTGAGAGACAGAGAGAGACTGACACAGAGAGAGAAAGAGAGAGAGAGAGAGAGACTGACAGAAAGAAAGAGAGAGAGAGAATAATGTTGTATACATGTGTTATAAATTAATAAATGTAAATAACATGGAATGAATATAACTTGTTTTATGTTCCTGAAGGTGAGTCAGAAGTGTAGAGAGAGAGGGACAGAGAGAGAGAGCATGCTACAAGGATTTTTTCTTCTTTTTTGCTGCAACCTTTTTTGGCCCATCCCGTGGCATGTCACTCCCATGCTACACATTCCAAGTCACAACACAGCCACACCCTGGCTACACATTCCAAGTCACAACACAGCCACACCCTGGCTACACATTCCAAGTCACAACACAGCCATACCCTGGCTACACATTCCAAGTCACAACACAGCCACACCCTGGCTACACATTCCAAGTCACAACACAGCCACACCCTGGCTACACATTCCAAGTCACAACACAGCCACACCCTGGCTTGTGTGGGTGTGACCCTAATACCAGCAGTCCAAGGGGAGTAATCAACGCTAGGCTGTCAGTGAGGTGACACTGCCTTCCTTCTTAGTCAGAAGTCTGGTGTGGGTGTGACCCTGAGGCCAGCAGTCCAAGGGGAGTAATCAACGCTAGGCTGTCAGTGAGAGGTGACACTGCCTTCCTTCTTGGTCAGAAGTCTGGTGTGGGTGTGACTCTGAGGCCAGCAGTCCAAGGGGAGTAATCAACGCTAGGCTGTCAGTGAGAGGTGACACTGCCTTCCTTCTTGGTCAGAAGTCTGGTGTGGGTGTGACCCTGAGGCCAGCAGTCCAAGGGGAGTAATCAACGCTAGGCTGTCAGTGAGAGGTGACACTGCCTTCCTTCTTGGTCAGAAGTCTGGTGTGGGTGTGACCCTAATACCAGCAGTCCAAGGGGAGTAATCAACTCTAGGCTGTCAGTGAGAGGTGACACTGCCTTCCTTCTTGGTCAGAAGTCTGGTGTGGGTGTGACTCTGAGGCCAGCAGTCCAAGGGGAGTAATCAACGCTAGGCTGTCAGTGAGATTTGACACTGCCTTCCTTCTTGGTCAGAAGTCTGGTGTGGGTGTGACCCTGAGGCCAGCAGTCCAAGGGGAGTAATCAACGCTAGGCTGTCAGTGAGAGGTGACACTGCCTTCCTTCTTAGTCAGAAGTCTGGTGTGACCCTGAGGCCAGCAGTCCAAGGGGAGTAATCAACGCTAGGCTGTCAGTGAGAGGTGACACTGCCTTCCTTCTTGGTCAGAAGTCTGGTGTGGGTGTGACCCTAATACCAGCAGTCCAAGGGGAGTAATCAACTCTAGGCTGTCAGTGAGAGGTGACACTGCCTTCCTTCTTGGTCAGAAGTCTGGTGTGGGTGTGACCCTGAGGCCAGCAGTCCAAGGGGAGTAATCAACTCTAGGCTGTCAGTGAGAGGGGACACTGCCTTCCTTCTTGGTCAGAAGTCTGGTGTGGGTGTGGGGTGACCGGACTAAGTTCGAATATACGGGTGCGCCTAAGGTCGAAAATAATGGGCCATATCAACAATTGCGCCTAAGGTCGAAATTTCGAGTCTAGTTATACGGTTGTGCCTCAGTTCGAATATACGGTTCCGCCTAAGTCCGAATTGCACAGTTTTGCCTAAGTTCGATTTTACCGTTGCGCCTAAGTTCGAATATACGGTTCCGCCTAAGTCCGAATTTTTTTTTTCACCTCCACCAGGATTCAATAGTACATTGCTATGAAATCATCAATTCGAACTTAGGCACAACCGTACATTCGAACTTAGGCGCAACTGCATAATTCTAACTTAGGCTAAACCGCACATTCGAACTTAGGCGCAACTGCATAATTCGAACTTAGGCTAAACTGTACAATCGAACTTAGGCGCAACCGTACATTCGAACTTAGGCGCAACCGTGTATTCGAACTTAGGCGCAATTGCGCAATTCGAACTTAGGCTGAAGTGTTGAATTTCAAAACTTCGATCTTAGGCTAAAACATACATTCGACATTAGGCGCACCCGTATATTCGAACTTATTCCGGATTCCCTGGGTGTGACCCTGAGGCCAGCAGTCCAAGGGGAGTAATCAACGCTAGGCTGTCAGTGAGAGGGGACACTGCCTTCCTTCTTAGTCAGAAGTCTGGTGTGGGTGTGACCCTGAGGCCAGCAGTCCAAGGGAAGTAATCAACGCTAGGCTGTCAGTGAGAGGTGACACTGCCTTCCTTCTTGGTCAGAAGTCTGGTGTGGGTGTGACTCTGAGGCCAGCAGTCCAAGGGGAGTAATCAACGCTAGGCTGTCAGTGAGAGGGGACACTGCCTTCCTTCTTGGTCAGAAGTCTGGTGTGGGTGTGACCCTGAGACCAGCAGTCCAAGGGGAGTAATCAACGCTAGGCTGTCAGTGAGAGGGGACACTGCCTTCCTTCTTGGTCAGAAGTCTGGTGTGGGTGTGGGGTGACCGGACTAAGTTCGAATATACGGGTGCGCCTAAGGTCGAAAATAATGGGCCATATCAACAATTGCGCCTAAGGTCGAAATTTCGAGTCTAGTTATACGGTTGTGCCTCAGTTCGAATATATGGTTCCGCCTAAGTCCGAATTGCACAGTTTTGCCTAAGTTCGATTTTACCGTTGCGCCTAAGTTCGAATATACGGTTCCGCCTAAGTCCGAATTTTTTTTTCCACCTCCACCAGGATTCAATAGTACATTGCTATGAAATCATCAATTCGAACTTAGGCACAACCGTACATTCGAACTTAGGCGCAACTGCATAATTCTAACTTAGGCTAAACCGCACATTCGAACTTAGGCGCAACTGCATAATTCGAACTTAGGCTAAACTGTACAATCGAACTTAGGCGCAACCGTACATTCGAACTTAGGCGCAACCGTGTATTCGAACTTAGGCGCAATTGCGCAATTCGAACTTAGGCTGAAGTGTTGAATTTCAAAACTTCGATCTTAGGCTAAAACATACATTCGACATTAGGCGCACCCGTATATTCGAACTTATTCCGGATTCCCTGGGTGTGACCCTGAGGCCAGCAGTCCAAGGGGAGTAATCAACGCTAGGCTGTCAGTGAGAGGTGACACTGCCTTCCTTCTTAGTCAGAAGTCTGGTGTGGGTGTGACCCTGAGGCCAGCAGTCCAAGGGGAGTAATCAACGCTAGGCTGTCAGTGAGAGGTGACACTGCCTTCCTTCTTAGTCAGAAGTCTGGTGTGGGTGTGACCCTGAGGCCAGCAGTCCAAGGGAAGTAATCAACGCTAGGCTGTCAATGAGAGGGGACACTGCCTTCCTTCTTGGTCAGAAGTCTGGTGTGGGTGTGACCCTGAGGCCAGCAGTCCAAGGGGAGTAATCAACGCTAGGCTGTCAGTGAGAGGGGACACTGCCTTCCTTCTTAGTCGGAAGACTTGCATTGATTCTGGATTAAAGTTCTTTAGTAGCCAGTGCATTACACAATGGAAATATATTCTAATTTTGGATTTGCACCTCCCCCGAAATCGGAATGTCGGCTGAATGCAGCGGGGAGACCATTGAAAACTGAACGCTGGACACATGTACCCCACCCATTATGGCCATATGGCCTGGCCGCTGGGACTGCAGAATTTGCAAAGAACATTCGCCACCAAAAAGCATGCACCTAGATATCTCATCAATGTCAACTTCATATGATACACACCACAGTATTTCTTTCACAATAGTTTATTTTCATAACAGTCATACGCATACACTCCCATATTCAAAGTCCTTTCACTTCAGATCCACTCCCCACAAGGTCACAAATGATTAAAATAGAGGACAAAACTGGGCAAAAAAGAATTAAATAGTAAAAGAAACCAAAATGCTGATTTGTCTGGCAAAAAAAGAAGTAAATGGATTTAAATGTGGACAATAGACAACAGTGTTCTTTTGTATAAATTATTGCTGCAAAGAGACCTGAAGAGTAGCATGACATTTACACGTGTAGTTTTTATTTCCAACTGTCGCCTTTGCCTGGTTAATCCGACTCATTGTCCTTTCTTTGATGATGGCAACAGCAGCAAGTTAGAACATTACACATATGATAAATTCTCTTGGGGGGAAAACACCCTCAACTATCCATCAATTTATCCTTGATTCTCAAAGTATGCTGTCAAGTTCTTGATCTTTTTTTTCTTCACGTTTGTAAATGATTTATTACAAGCTAGACTTACACTGTATGCGTATTTAATGTTGAATGTAACGGAAAAGCTTAATTCTACTTCATAATCTGATTTTTTTTTTTTAAAGCAGAAAAAGGCTTCTGTAGGGATGTATCCAAGGAATAAAAGAAACAAAATGACAACTATCAGATTCTGCATCTAACTGATAAGAGAAGGCAGATTTAAAGGGAGCTGGAAAGACCGGGCCTAAAACATGTTTACACTGGTGCACAGAAGAAAGCAGCTGGTGCTATGGGCTACTCTGACCAAAATCAGGACGTTAACATCTATTTGGTCCAATGAACTATTACCCTGCAGCTGAAACAGATGTACAAACTAAAGCACATAGGAACAAGTGGCGTCATTTGATTAATTTAAAACTATTGTTGAAATCTGTATCCAAAACTGGTGAAAGGAACTGAAAAAAAGAACACTATTAAATCCTAGTATGTAGTAGTGACTACACTATAATATTTCAGAACAATAAACAGCTTCTAAAGGCACCATTGTATCAAAGCCAGAAAGACAATGAAGGTAACCACAAATCCAGATCAAACATCAAATCTGTGGAGTCAAGTCTACTTTGAATGTTTTTCAACAATTCTTCCTTGGCCTAAATAAACAGCCCAGCTGTTGGGCTGCAAGGAGCTTTATACTGTAAAGCGTGCCCCCCATCATTTTACAAACAATCTGTATTTAGTAACAATCGTAGCTTACTACTGCTATACTAGTCATATCATCAAGCAGGTCTCAGTCTACAAACGTTCTTGTGTGGACTCTAAATTACAGCGAAGGTGAGCAAAGTGATCAAGCTACACAGCAGCTAAACAAGTCCAGGCTTTGGTCGGTTTTCAACGTTTTTGTCCTCAAACACACGAACCTTGCTCTAAAGACTGTTTGCACTTTTATGTATATATAATATACAATTTCAACACCTTTTGAATGAATTCCAACTTACATGTACCCATTTTCAGGTTGTGCATTTCCATGATTTTAAATTAATAATTTAAACTTTTCAAATCATTGGAAATTGAAAAATGAATTTACGCTTGGGCCACACAAACATTATCACGATAATTGACGTTGTGACAGCAATGGCTCATTTGTTTGCTGCCTGTACTTTTCATAGTCAAGGTTCACAAATAAGTACTGCACTAAAAGCTGAAGGGAAGGAGAGGAGAGGAGAGCTATTTGTCCAGTCGACATAGGGGGTTGTCATACACCATCTGCAGGTTGACCTTGGGACCAATCAGGTCGCGGATATTGTTGATGCCGTACTTGATCATGGTGGGGCTGCAACGAAAGGGAAAAATGAAACATGGATATCTTTCCCAGCAATGTTGTAATGATTTACATAACACATTACTGTAAATACAGGGCTCCCAGTGAAAGATGGATATCTTTCCCAGCAATGTTGTAATGATTTACATAACTTCACACAGGGCTCCCAATGAAAGATGGATATCTTTGTGAGCAATGTTGTAATGATTTACATAAGACATTACTGTAACTCCATACAGGGCTCCCAATGAAAGATGGATATCTTTGTGAGCAATGTTGTAATGATTTACATAAGACATTACTGTAACTCCATACAGGGCTCCCAATGAAAGATGGATATCTTTGTGAGCAATGTTGTAATGATTTACATAAGACATTAATTAACTTCATACAGGGCTCCCAATGAAAGATGGATATCTTTGTGAGCAATGTTGTACTGATTTACATAAGACATTACTGTAACTTCATACAGGGCTCCCAATGAAAGATGCATATCTTTGTGAGCAATGTTGTAATGATTTACATAAGACATTAATTAACTTCATACAGGGCTCCCAATGAAAGATGGATATCTTTGTGAGCAATGTTGTAATGATTTACATAAGACATTACTGTAACTTCATACAGGGCTCCCAATGAAAGATGGATATCTTTCCCAGCAATGTTGTAATGATTTACATAACACATTACTGTAACTTCATACAGGGCTCCCAATGAAAGATGGATATCTTTGTGAGCAATGTTGTAATGATTTACATAACACATTACTGTAGCTTCATACAGGGCTCCCAATGAAACAAAATCCACCTAAGATCGAATGGGCCGATTTCGGTATTTTCTATCAACTTCTTTCAACATTTGGGTGTTCAGAAGACAAGATCGCATAGCAAATTGATCAAGTTTAAATAATACAAATATGTCATTGCTCGTAGTCTACAAACCTGTGAAATGTGCTACTAATGTCTGGTCTTTGTTTTCCTCCCTTGGATTTAATCTGGGTTTTTTAGTTCTTTTCCTCTTTCTGAAATATTAATTTTCCTGTAGTTCATTTTTACATTTTTTGTAATAGAAAATATTAAATTCACTTAAGACTGGGGTGTCTTTTTCACACGCACACGCTGCACGCATACAAGCACACGCAGCAGACACACACGTAAACTGACCGCTCTAGCGACAGTCCCCAGGCGATGACAGACACATCCTCAGGCAGACCCATGGGCAGCAGCATCTCTGGACGGAACACGCCACTGTTGCCCACCTCCACCCACTTCTTCAGACCTGTGCACAGCAACATGACATTAACACTTCCAGCCCCATGGGCTGTGCACAGCAACATGACATTAACTCTTCCAGCCCCATGGCCTGTGCACAGCAACATTAGACATTAACTCTTCCAGCCCCATGGCCTGTGCACTGCAACATTAGACATTAACTCTTCCAGCCCCATGGCCTGTGCACAGCAACATTAGACATTAACACTTCCAGCCCCATGGCCTGTGCACAGCAACATTAGACATTAACTCTTCCAGCCCCATGGCCTGTGCACAGCAACATTAGACATTAACACTTCCAGCCCCATGGCCTGTGCACAGCAACATCAGACATTAACTCTTCCAGACCCATGGCCTGTGCACAGCAACATTAGACATTAACTCTTCCAGACCCATGGCCTGTGCACAGCAACATTAGACATTAACACTTCCAGCCCCATGGCCTGTGCACAGCAACATCAGACATTAACTCTTCCAGACCCATGGCCTGTGCACAGCAACATTAGACATTAACTCTTCCAGCCCCATGGCCTGTGCACAGCAACATTAGACATTAACTCTTCCAGCCCCATGGCCTGTGCACAGCAACATTAGACATTAACACTTCCAGCCCCATGGCCTGTGCACAGCAACATTAGACATTAACTCTTCCAGCCCCATGGCCTGTGCACAGCAACATTAGACAACACTTCCAGCCCCATGGCCTGTGCACAGCAACATTAGACATTAACTCTTCCAGCCCCATGGGCTGTGCACAGCAACATTAGACATTAACTCTTCCAGCCCCATGGGCTGTGCACAGCAACATTAGACAGTAACTCTTCCAGCCCCATGGCCTGTGCACAGCAACATTAGACATTAACTCTTCCAGCCCCATGGCCTGTGCACAGCAACATTAGACAGTAACTCTTCCAGCCCCATGGGCTGTGCACAGCAACATTAGACATTAACTCTTCCAGCCCCATGGGCTGTGCACAGCAACATTAGACATTAACTCTTCCAGACCCATGGCCTGTGCACAGCAACATTAGACATTAACTCTTCCAGCCCCATGGGCTGTGCACAGCAACATTAGACATTAACTCTTCCAGACCCATGGCCTGTGCACAGCAACATTAGACATTAACTCTTCCAGCCCCATGGCCTGTGCACAGCAACATTAGACATTAACTCTTCCAGCCCCATGGGCTGTGCACAGCAACATTAGACATTAACACTTCCAGCCCCATGGCCTGTGTACAGCAACATTAGACATTAACTCTTCCAGCCCCATGGCCTGTGCACAGCAACATTAGACATTAACTCTTCCAGCCCCATGGCCTGTGCACAGCAACATTAGACATTAACTCTTCCAGCCCCATGGCCTGTGCACAGCAACATTAGACATTAACTCTTCCAGCCCCATGGCCTGTGCACAGCAACATTAGACATTAACTCTTCCAGCCCCATGGCCTGTGCACTGCAACATTACTATGTCATTAGACATTAACTCTTCCAGCCCCATGGGCAGCAACATTAGACATTAACTCTTCCAGCCCCATGGCCTGTGCACAGCAACATTAGACATTAACTCTTCCAGCCCCATGGGCTGTGCACAGCAACATTAGACATTAACTCTTCCAGCCCCATGGGCTGTGCACAGCAACATTAGACAGTAACTCTTCCAGCCCCATGGCCTGTGCACAGCAACATTAGACATTAACTCTTCCAGCCCCATGGCCTGTGCACAGCAACATTAGACAGTAACTCTTCCAGCCCCATGGCCTGTGCACAGCAACATTAGACATTAACACTTCCAGCCCCATGGCCTGTGCACAGCAACATTAGACATTAACTCTTCCAGCCCCATGGCCTGTGCACAGCAACATTAGACATTAACACTTCCAGCCCCATGGCCTGTGCACAGCAACATCAGACATTAACTCTTCCAGACCCATGGCCTGTGCACAGCAACATTAGACATTAACTCTTCCAGCCCCATGGCCTGTGCACAGCAACATTAGACATTAACACTTCCAGCCCCATGGCCTGTGCACAGCAACATCAGACATTAACAATTCCAGACCCATGGCCTGTGCACAGCAACATTAGACATTAACTCTTCCAGCCCCATGGCCTGTGCACAGCAACATTAGACATTAACTCTTCCAGCCCCATGGCCTGTGCACAGCAACATTAGACATTAACTCTTCCAGCCCCATGGCCTGTGCACAGCAACATTAGACATTAACTCTTCCAGACCCATGGCCTGTGCACAGCAACATTAGACATTAACACTTCCAGCCCCATGGCCTGTGCACAGCAACATCAGACATTAACTCTTCCAGACCCATGGTCTGTGCACAGCAACATTAGACATTAACTCTTCCAGCCCCATGGCCTGTGCACTGCAACATTAGACATTAACTCTTCCAGCCCCATGGCCTGTGCACAGCAACATTAGACATTAACTCTTCCAGCCCCATGGCCTGTGCACAGCAACATTAGACATTAACACTTCCAGCCCCATGGCCTGTGCACAGCAACATCAGACATTAACTCTTCCAGACCCATGGCCTGTGCACAGCAACATTAGACATTAACTCTTCCAGACCCATGGGCTGTGCACAGCAACATTAGACATTAACTCTTCCAGCCCCATGGCCTGTGCACAGCAACATCAGACATTAACTCTTCCAGACCCATGGCCTGTGCACAGCAACATTAGACATTAACACTTCCAGCCCCATGGCCTGTGCACAGCAACATCAGACATTAACTCTTCCAGCCCCATGGCCTGTGCACAGCAACATTAGACATTAACTCTTCCAGCCCCATGGGCTGTGCACAGCAACATTAGACATTAACTCTTCCAGACCCATGGCCTGTGCACAGCAACATTAGACATTAACTCTTCCAGCCCCATGGCCTGTGCACAGCAACATTAGACATTAACTCTTCCAGCCCCATGGGCTGTGCACAGCAACATTAGACATTAACTCTTCCAGACCCATGGCCTGTGCACAGCAACATTAGACATTAACTCTTCCAGCCCCATGGGCTGTGCACAGCAACATTAGACATTAACACTTCCAGCCCCATGGCCTGTGCACAGCAACATTAGACATTAACTCTTCCAGCCCCATGGCCTGTGCACAGCAACATTAGACATTAACTCTTCCAGCCCCATGGCCTGTGCACTGCAACATTACTATGTCATTAGACATTAACTCTTCCAGCCCCATGGGCAGCAACATTAGACATTAACTCTTCCAGACCCATGGCCTGTGCACAGCAACATTAGACATTAACTCTTCCAGCCCCATGGGCTGTGCACAGCAACATTAGACATTAACTCTTCCAGCCCCATGGGCTGTGCACAGCAACATTAGACATTAACTCTTCCAGCCCCATGGGCTGTGCACAGCAACATTAGACATTAACTCTTCCAGCCCCATGGCCTGTGCACAGCAACATTAGACATTAACTCTTCCAGCCCCATGGCCTGTGCACAGCAACATTAGACAGTAACTCTTCCAGCCCCATGGGCTGTGCACAGCAACATTAGACATTAACACTTCCAGCCCCATGGCCTGTGCACTGCAACATTAGACATTAACTCTTCCAGCCCCATGGCCTGTGCACAGCAACATTAGACATTAACTCTTCCAGCCCCATGGGCTGTGCACAGCAACATTAGACAGTAACTCTTCCAGCCCCATGGCCTCTGCACAGCAACATTAGACATTAACTCTTCCAGCCCCATGGCCTGTGCACAGCAACATTAGACATTAACTCTTCCAGCCCCATGGGCAGCAACATTAGACATTAACTCTTCCAGCCCCATGGGCTGTGCACAGCAACATTAGACATTAACTCTTCCAGCCCCATGGCCTGTGCACAGCAACATTAGACATTAACTCTTCCAGCCCCATGGGCTGTGCACTGCAACATTAGACATTAACTCTTCCAGCCCCATGGGCTGTGCACAGCAACATTAGACATTAACTCTTCCAGCCCCATGGCCTGTGCACAGCAACATTAGACATTAACTCTTCCAGCCCCATGGCCTGTGCACAGCAACATTAGACATTAACTCTTCCAGCCCCATGGGCAGCAACATTAGACATTAACTCTTCCAGCCCCATGGGCTGTGCACAGCAACATTAGACATTAACTCTTCCAGCCCCATGGGCTGTGCACAGCAACATTATACATTAACTCTTCCAGCCCCATGGCCTGTGCACAGCAACATTAGACATTAACTCTTCCAGCCCCATGGGCTGTGCACAGCAACATTAAACATTAACTCTTCCAGACCCATGGCCTGTGCACAGCAACATTAGACATTAACTCTTCCAGACCCATGGCCTGTGCACAGCAACATTAGACATTAACTCTTCCAGCCCCATGGGCTGTGCACAGCAACATTAGACATTAACTCTTCCAGACCCATGGGCTGTGCACAGCAACATTAGACATTAACTCTTCCAGCCCCATGGGCTGTGCACAGCAACATTAGACATTAACTCTTCCAGCCCCATGGGCTGTGCACAGCAACATTAGACATTAACTCTTCCAGCCCCATGGGCTGTGCACAGCAACATTAGACATTAACTCTTCCAGCCCCATGGGCTGTGCACAGCAACATTAGACATTAACTCTTCCATCCCCATGGGCAGCAACATTAGACATTAACTCTTCCAGCCCCATGGGCTGTGCACAGCAACATTAAACATTAACTCTTCCAGCCCCATGGGCTGTGCACAGCAACATTAGACATTAACTCTTCCAGCCCCATGGCCTGTGCACAGCAACATTAGACATTAACTCTTCCAGCCCCATGGGCTGTGCACAGCAACATTAGACATTAACTCTTCCAGACCCATGGGCTGTGCACAGCAACATTAAACATTAACTCTTCCAGACCCATGGGCTGTGCACAGCAACATTAGACATTAACTCTTCCAGACCCATGGGCTGTGCACAGCAACATTAAACATTAACTCTTCCAGACCCATGGGCTGTGCACAGCAACATTAAACATTAACTCTTCCAGACCCATGGGCTGTGCACAGCAACATTAGACATTAACTCTTCCAGCCCCATGGCCTGTGCACAGCAACATTAGACATTAACTCTTCCAGCCCCATGGGCTGTGCACAGCAACATTAGACATTAACTCTTCCAGACCCATGGGCTGTGCACAGCAACATTAGACATTAACTCTTCCAGCCCCATGGCCTGTACACAGCAACATTAGACATTAACTGTTCCAGACCCATGGGCTGTGCACAGCAACATTAGACAGTAACTCTTCCAGCCCCATGGGCTGTGCACAGCAACATTAGACATTAACTCTTCCAGCCCCATGGCCTGTGCACAGCAACATTAGACATTAACTCTTCCAGCCCCATGGCCTGTGCACAGCAACATTAGACATTAACTCTTCCAGACCCATGGGCTGTGCACAGCAACATTAGACATTAACTCTTCCAGCCCCATGGGCTGTGCACAGCAACATTAGACATTAACTCTTCCAGACCCATGGGCTGTGCACAGCAACATTAGACATTAACTCTTCCAGACCCATGGGCTGTGCACAGCAACATTAGACATTAACTCTTCCAGACCCATGGCCTGTGCACAGCAACATTAGACATTAACTCTTCCAGCCCCATGGGCTGTGCACAGCAACATTAGACATTAACTCTTCCAGACCCATGGGCTGTGCACAGCAACATTAGACATTAACTCTTCCAGCCCCATGGCCTGTGCACAGCAACATTAGACATTAACTCTTCCAGCCCCATGGGCTGTGCACAGCAACATTAGACATTAACTCTTCCAGCCCCATGGCCTGTGCACAGCAACATTAGACATTAACTCTTCCAGACCCATGGGCTGTGCACAGCAACATTAGACAGTAACTCTTCCAGCCCCATGGGCTGTGCACAGCAACATTAAACATTAACTCTTCCAGACCCATGGGCTGTGCACAGCAACATTAGACATTAACTCTTCCAGCCCCATGGGCTGTGCACAGCAACATTAGACATTAACTCTTCCAGCCCCATGGGCTGTGCACAGCAACATTAAACATTAACTCTTCCAGACCCATGGGCTGTGCACAGCAACATTAGACATTAACTCTTCCAGCCCCATGGGCTGTGCACAGCAACATTAGACATTAACTCTTCCAGCCCCATGCTGGCACAGCAACATTAGACATTAACTCTTCCAGCCCCATGGGCTGTGCACAGCAACATTAGACATTAACTCTTCCAGACCCATGGCCTGTGCACAGCAACATTAGACATTAACTCTTCCAGACCCATGGGCTGTGCACAGCAACATTAGACATTAACTCTTCCAGCCCCATGGCCTGTGCACAGCAACATTAGACATTAACTCTTCCAGACCCATGGGCTGTGCACAGCAACATTAGACATTAACTCTTCCAGCCCCATGGCCTGTGCACAGCAACATTAGACATTAACTCTTCCAGACCCATGGGCTGTGCACAGCAACATTAGACATTAACTCTTCCAGCCCCATGGGCTGTGCACAGCAACATTAGACATTAACTCTTCCAGTCCCATGGGCAGCAACATTAGACATTAACTCTTCCAGCCCCATGGGCTGTGCACAGCAACATTAGACATTAACTCTTCCAGCCCCATGGGCTGTGCACTGCAACATTAGACATTAACTCTTCCAGACCCATGGGCTGTGCACAGCAACATTAGACATTAACTCTTCCAGCCCCATGGGCTGTGCACAGCAACATTAGACATTAACTCTTCCAGCCCCATGGGCAGCAACATTAGACATTAACTCTTCCAGTCCCATGGGCAGCAACATTAGACATTAACTCTTCCAGTCCCATGGGCAGCAACATTAGACATTAACTCTTCCAGTCCCATGGGCAGCAACATTAGACATTAACTCTTCCAGCCCCATGGGCAGCAACATTAGACATTAACTCTTCCAGCCCCATTAGACATTAACTCTTCCAGACCCATGGGCTGTGCACAGCAACATTAGACATTAACTCTTCCAGCCCCATGGGCTGTGCACAGCAACATTAGACATTAACTCTTCCAGACCCATGGGCTGTGCACAGCAACATTAGACATTAACTCTTCCAGACCCATGGGCTGTGCACAGCAACATTAGACATTAACTCTTCCAGCCCCATGGGCTGTGCACAGCAACATTAGACATTAACTCTTCCAGACCCATGGGCTGTGCACAGCAACATTAGACAGTAACTCTTCCAGACCCATGGGCTGTGCACAGCAACATTAGACATTAACTCTTCCAGACCCATGGCCTGTGCACAGCAACATTAGACATTAACTCTTCCAGCCCCATGGGCTGTGCACAGCAACATTAGACATTAACTCTTCCAGACCCATGGGCTGTGCACAGCAACATTAGACATTAACTCTTCCAGCCCCATGGCCTGTGCACAGCAACATTAGACATTAACTCTTCCAGCCCCATGGGCTGTGCACAGCAACATTAGACATTAACTCTTCCAGCCCCATGGCCTGTGCACAGCAACATTAGACATTAACTCTTCCAGACCCATGGGCTGTGCACAGCAACATTAGACATTAACTCTTCCAGCCCCATGGGCTGTGCACAGCAACATTAAACATTAACTCTTCCAGACCCATGGGCTGTGCACAGCAACATTAGACGTTAACTCTTTCAGCCCCATGGGCTGTGCACAGCAACATTAGACATTAACTCTTCCAGCCCCATGGGCTGTGCACAGCAACATTAAACATTAACTCTTCCAGACCCATGGGCTGTGCACAGCAACATTAGACATTAACTCTTCCAGCCCCATGGGCTGTGCACAGCAACATTAGACATTAACTCTTCCAGCCCCATGGGCTGTGCACAGCAACATTAGACATTAACTCTTCCAGCCCCATGGGCTGTGCACAGCAACATTAGACATTAACTCTTCCAGACCCATGGCCTGTGCACAGCAACATTAGACATTAACTCTTCCAGCCCCATGGGCTGTGCACAGCAACATTAGACATTAACTCTTCCAGCCCCATGGGCTGTGCACAGCAACATTAGACATTAACTCTTCCAGCCCCATGGGCTGTGCACAGCAACATTAGACATTAACTCTTCCAGCCCCATGGGCTGTGCACAGCAACATTAGACATTAACTCTTCCAGTCCCATGGGCAGCAACATTAGACATTAACTCTTCCAGCCCCATGGGCTGTGCACAGCAACATTAGACATTAACTCTTCCAGCCCCATGGGCTGTGCACAGCAACATTAGACATTAACTCTTCCAGACCCATGGGCTGTGCACAGCAACATTAGACATTAACTCTTCCAGCCCCATGGGCTGTGCACAGCAACATTAGACATTAACTCTTCCAGACCCATGGGCTGTGCACAGCAACATTAGACATTAACTCTTCCAGCCCCATGGGCTGTGCACAGCAACATTAGACATTAACTCTTCCAGCCCCATGGGCTGTGCACAGCAACATTAGACATTAACTCTTCCAGCCCCATGGGCTGTGCACAGCAACATTAGACATTAACTCTTCCAGCCCCATGGGCAGCAACATTAGACATTAACTCTTCCAGTCCCATGGGCAGCAACATTAGACATTAACTCTTCCAGTCCCATGGGCAGCAACATTAGACATTAACTCTTCCAGTCCCCATGGGCAGCAACATTAGACATTAACTCTTCCAGCCCCATGGGCAGCAACATTAGACATTAACTCTTCCAGCCCCATTAGACATTAACTCTTCCAGTCCCATGGGCAGCAACATTAGACATTAACTCTTCCAGCCCCATTAGACATTAACTCTTCCAGCCCCATTAGACATTGACTCTTCCAGCCCCATTAGACATTGACTCTTCCAGTCCCATTAGACATTGACTCTTCCAGTCCCATTAGACATTGACTCTTCCAGCCCCATTAGACATTGACTCTTCCAGTCCCATTAGACATTGACTCTTCCAGCCCCATTAGACATTGACTCTTCCAGCCCCATTAGACATTAACTCTTCCAGCCCCATTAGACATTAACTCTTCCAGCCCCATTAGACATTGACTCTTCCAGCCCCATTAGACATTGACTCTTCCAGTCCCATTAGACATTGACTCTTCCAGCCCCATTAGACATTGACTCTTCCAGTCCCATTAGACATTGACTCTTCCAGCCCCATTAGACATTGACTCTTCCAGTCCCATTAGACATTGACTCTTCCAGTCCCATTAGACATTGACTCTTCCAGCCCCATTAGACATTGACTCTTCCAGCCCCATTAGACATTAACTCTTCCAGTCCCATGGGCAGCAACATTAGACATTAACTCTTCCAGCCCCATTAGACATTAACTCTTCCAGCCCCATTAGACATTGACTCTTCCAGTCCCATTAGACATTGACTCTTCCAGTCCCATTAGACATTGACTCTTCCAGCCCCATTAGACATTGACTCTTCCAGCCCCATTAGACATTAACTCTTCCAGCCCCATTAGACATTGACTCTTCCAGCCCCATTAGACATTGACTCTTCCAGCCCCATTAGACATTGACTCTTCCAGCCCCATTAGACATTAACTCTTCCAGCCCCATTAGACATTGACTCTTCCAGCCCCATTAGACATTGACTCTTCCAGTCCCATTAGACATTGACTCTTCCAGCCCCATTAGACATTGACTCTTCCAGTCCCATTAGACATTGACTCTTCCAGTCCCATTAGACATTGACTCTTCCAGTCCCATTAGACATTGACTCTTCCAGCCCCATTAGACATTGACTCTTCCAGTCCCATTAGACATTGACTCTTCCAGCCCCATTAGACATTGACTCTTCCAGTCCCATTAGACATTGACTCTTCCAGCCCCATTAGACATTGACTCTTCCAGTCCCATTAGACATTGACTCTTCCAGCCCCATTAGACATTGACTCTTCCAGTCCCATTAGACATTGACTCTTCCAGTCCCATTAGACATTGACTCTTCCAGTCCCATGGACAGCAACATTTGCCATCAAGTTGATGAACTCTTCTAGCGCCATGTATATTTTGATGTTGATGGTTGTCCATTGCATCTCAACTGACAACTATTTCTTTGAGCGCATGCGTTTCTTTAATGGAAAAATCACTGACATAAGCTCTAAAAATAGACAAACACATGGCAGGGTACTTGGCAGTGAATGTCTTTGCATTTGGTGGGAGTGTAGAGTGAAGTACTGGGCGAATGTATTCGCCCATGGTACTAGAAGAGTTAACAGCAACTGCCTTTATTACGGGTTGTGTGAAATGAAAGTCAAGTCTTGTCCCACTATGACTACAAGATAGCCGAGCAGGCAACCGCTCTCCTGAAAAGCTTGGCAGGAATGTGTTTATGGTGAAGATACCTTGCCCGGGCTACATCCTCACTCTCAGCCATGAGGCCAATTCCCATACAGATTTGTGCCCAGCGCACAACACCCGGTTCCAACTGCTTTTAGTTCACACCTATTTTTAGAACTCATCACCCAGGAAAAATCAATCCAAAGTTTGTATCACCTGTAGTGTACCACTTATAAGGTCTGTCCCTATCCCTAACAACAATCATTGAAGAGAATACTTGCCTGTGTGAAGGGAAATCGCTTGAGACAAGTAGCTCTTTTAAAGCGGCTGTACAGGTGTTTTCCTTGTATGAAACGAGTAGCTTCCTGAGGAAAGCTAAAAGCAGTCAGAATGTGGGGAATGTGTGAGCGGTCTATAACCAACCTTCGTGATAGCTGAACACCTCCATACTGGGCTCAGTGTAAGGATTGTAGGCTGGCTTGAAGCGCAGCTTCTTGATTCCTGCACACACACACACACATACAGGGATGACAGAGTTACACATCAACGCATAAATGTGCTTCTTCTATGTGACAAAAAACAACCACCAAAAACCCATCAACAAACACAAACAAAACGTACAGACTGTCGAGTTGGGTAGAATTTCTTCTCGCGCATACGATGAAAATGAAAGAAGTTTGTAGCACGAGTCCATTCCCTTGACTGCATTTCGTAAGCTTCTTCGTGATTGGTGGATTTTGATTAATCCTACTATCTATTTAATTTAATACTTACCAACACTCAAAACAACTGCATTAGCCTAAAACAACCTGGAACCTTACCCTAGCACATAGCTAAAACGAAAGTGGCCCCAAGGGACTGCACCCATACCGCAGGGAGTAGCGGGAGTGACTCCCCTTACTTCCGGGTATGACGCGCACCCTTGGGGCACCGGATATGTCATTCATGTAATTTTACAGCCCCGCATCAGGAGGGAGGCTGGGAGGGAACATTTTTTGTTTTGAGTGTTGGTAAGTATTAAATTAAATAGATAGTAGGATTAATCAAAATCCACCAATCTAATTTAATCATACTATACCAACACTCAAAACAACTGCAGATTACCACCGTGGTGGAGGGTGATGCGTGCCAACTGACACACCAACAACCCCAAAAGCATATCAGTAAAAGAGGGGAAACACTCCTAAGAGAATCCCCCGAAAGATGTACAACATCCCTGAAAATATGCAAATAAATACCCCCAAACAGTCATGTCAATGATATACCAAAGAACACAGAGAAAAAACAGAGGCACAAAAAACACCGGAACTCACACTACAAGGAGACCGGGACCTGCGAAACGACCACCTTCTAGATGGAAAAGGAGTCGTCTTCGCCCTGAGCAGAGATATCCCTCAGGTAAAACTGAAGAAAGGTGTTCTGCGACTACCAGAACGCTGAGGCCATAACCTTCACAAGAGGGACACCCTTGACTACCGCCAGGGAAGAGCTGATGGCCCGCAACTCGTGGGCGCGAATGGGGTTATCAGGTAACCTAACCAGCGAGCGGGCATAGGCCAACTTAATGAGGTCGAGGAACCAACGGGACACAGTACCCTTAGCCACATCGCTGCAGTACTTGGGATTAAAGGAGACGAACAGGCGACGTTTAGCCCTTCTGAAGGACTTGGTACGAGCCAGAAGAACGAAGAGCCCTAACGGGGCAGAGGAAGATATCACGATCATCAGGACCCAGAACGGAGCGAAGACTCGAAAAAGAGGCCAAGGGAGAGGAAACATAACCAGACTGGTTCTTGCACGGAACTCCGGGAGAAAAGAAAGGGAGACAGACGAGAAGTCCTCCTCGAACTGACATCCTTGGTGAGACCTCTCAGAGCATGCAAACCACTGAGGCGACGGGAGTGGCGAAAGAAATGAGAAAAAACTGTCTTGAGAGTCAGAAGCTTAAGAGACAACGACTCCAGGGGTTCAAATTTGACCCAGAGAAAAACCAGAACCAAAAAGATGTCCCACTGAGGACACTGGACCGTTCTGGACGGGGCTTGGAGGCGCACAGCGTCCAGGAAGTGAGAAACTGGCAAAGCCGAGAGATTCCCCGTAAACTTGGAACCTAAAGACAACGAGATCGTGCTAATCAAGACCGCCCTATAACCTGACAAGGTTTGAGAGGAAGAGTTCCTAGTTCTAAGCAAGTGAGAGAGGAACTCCACGAACTGAACCGTTGAGGGACGAAGCGGGTCAAACTTTCTCTCCTGACAAAACGCAAACCAGGTGGCCCAGCGAAGATCATACAGATCGTTTGTAGACTTACGCCGAGAGGCGACCAACAGATCCACGGTGCGCGTGGAAAACCCCTGAGAGCGAAGGCCTAGTCGGACAGCCGCAATGCGACCAGGTTTAGCCTTGAAGGGCAAGGGTGTCCGACCCCGCTTCTTTGACTGAAGAAGAGTGGCGGGAGTGAGATTGAGCGGAAGAGGACCGTCTTGCGCCATGTCGAGGAGCTCTGGGAACCAATGGCTCGTGGGCCACATTGGTGTGACGAGAATCAAGTCCGGGTGCTCCCGGAGGACTTCTTCAACACCCGGGGGATTAGTGCCATCAGAGGGGAGGAATACAACGGCATGCACTTCAGCAAGAAGTGCGAGACAGTGGTGGCGTACAGCTTAGCGGTACGGTAGCACCTAAGGCCATGGAACTCATACTGAAGAAGACAAACTCCGCATCGAGTCACCTAGAGCAGCCAAGGCCTGATACATTACGGACTATGAGTGGCCGGACCGGGCCACTACACACTGCTACGCCCTTTCGAACTGGAAAATATCGATCGAAGGGGCGAGTCTGGGTCAGAAAACAAACTGGACAAGACTAGTTCAGAATGTCGGGCAAGCAAAGGACCGATGGCGGGATAGAGACAGCTAGTACTAGGATGAGAATCCGCAAGAGCAGCAGATTCAGCCTCTGACCTAGCAAACTGAGAAACCACGGTACGAATGTGCGACTGCACTTCGTAACCAACTCTACATGCTAAGACCGACGAAAGGGACCCCCGTTGACTGGGTGAAAAACCAGCGGAGACAATTCGATCGGTAGGGAGGTAAAAATAAAAATAAAAAACTGCCTATGAAGTAGGAACAGACAGCAACAGCAACATAGTTGCTATCGCATGACGTCAAATCGAACCAGATGACGCGGAAAAGTCCCCACCGAAAAGGAAAACATGTAGACAAAAAGCGAAACAGTGTGCAAACGTGACGATGACACACCTCGACCTAAACCATAAAAAACGGTCGGAACGAGACGCCGAAGACCAAAAAGGGGGGGGGCCTGAAGGAAGGCAAAAATCACCCCGTCGAACAACTTTAGGTTGAAAGCTGTGCCGTTCGGTGATCTGACGGCTGAGAAGGGAAGATCATGCTAGCCGGACAGTTAAAGCCAGATCGGGACGGAACCAGTCCGAAACAGGATGACTGGAACGGCCGAACGAGTCAACAGGTTGAACAACTCATGGTTGAAACCGTGAAAGAAGGAGTGCGCACTCTGACTTCTCTCTGCAAGGGCCTATGTATACCCAGGCCAGAGGAAGGAGCTCCGAAATCGACCCCATCAGACTAAGAAAACCGAGGGGACAGCGAAGTGTGACCGCCTTCGTTACTGAGAGGTCGGACACCACCTGTGTCCTCCGAGGCTGAGACTGTGAACAGAGTATCCAAGTGACGTCAGGATAACCGTGGAAAAAACCCATTTCAACGGTACTGACTTGGAAACGGTAGAGAACAGAAGAACAAAAAACCCTTTAAACGGCCTAAGAGATCGCCGGCCAATTAGAGTCAGAATGGGCCGAAAACGGTCGGGAATTTTTGATAAAACCGGTTGACAGGACCGGTTGAAAAAGTCGGGAATAGAAACCCGGACTGGGATCGTTCACTCGCGCCCGCGCCCTTCAAGAGAAGGTCCTCCACTTCCTCTGGAGGATCTCCAACGGACAGGATCGCCGTTTCTTGGAAGGCTCGGCCTCCTGTTGCCACGAGAAGACTGGGAAGGGGGGCCTCAAGGCCTTGAACTGGGGAGGAGGCCTAGAGGAGTATCCCACACTCTTAGAGCGGGACGCGAAGTACCCCGGACGAAATGGTTGGGACGGGGCTGGTTCAACAGGGCCCGATAGATAGCCTTCTGGCTATCAGCTGACTTCCTCTTTGAAGAGGACTCGAGAACTGGGGGAACCGATTCTTCCCCGAACAAGCCCGACTCCGGAAGGGGAAGAGAGCGCAAAACGCTCCTTTTCCCTGGACGAAAGAGACCTGTTCTGCGCCAGAAAGAATCCCGGGCCAAGGCACAGGTTTGAACCTTCAAACCAGCCGTGACATCAGAGAGGCTCTGTAGCACATTGCCCAAAAGGGCTAGAGAGACTCCAACGGAAGCTTCATCCACCTGATCAAAGAACTGAAAAACCGCCGGTGAATCAGAGGCTGATTGCCTAGAGACTCCGCCAAGGTTTGCACGAGAGAGGTGGCCATGCCACAAGCCCTGAGAGAACCAGACAGAGATTCCTCGAGAGACTTGAACGTGACGGGAGGAACAGCAGCAGGACCCCAAGGACTCCACCTCCTCAGAAGAAGGTTTGGAGACGGAGGGGAAGGGCAGGTATTCCGTCGGTAGGGGGACGAAAGGTCTGAATCCAGGTACCAAAAAGGAACCGAACTGAGACGAGGCCGGCTGAGAACGCCCCAGATTAGCCTCAGCAATCTGTTTCAACGAAAGGACCTTGCCGGTCCTCAACGTGAACTCCGCTTTAACCACCAAATCCTCCGGGAAGGAGGGGGCTTGGAGAGTCAAGGAGCTCTTGGCCTGCAGAAGAGAGCCAACCGCGTGATCAGTGGCGGACTCCTGATGGGAGGAACGCACAGGTACCACGTAAGGGCACGATCGAGACAAAATCTTGAGAAGATTCTGAACCGAGGACTCAGTGAGAGAGTGAGGGACCTCCGACTGAGGGTCCAGTTCCATGTCTGACTCAAAGTCGGACTGAAACTCAGAGAATTCCCTGGAGGGGTCTGGCCGTTGAAGCTTCTGATAAGGGCGGCCCAAGAGTCAAACACCACCGGAGGCCATGCCTGGCAGAGGGCTCTGCCGGTAGGGAGTGAGAGGATCACTGAACACCGGCCGGAACCGGGAGAACGTGGCGTCCTCCGTGCGAGCGGGACATTCCCGGTTGACCCAAACCGGAGGAACGAACCGGAAATTCATCATCGGAATTTTCCGGTTCTAGGCGAACCCTTTCCCGGTATGTCCGCGTTGGCCAAGCAACCGGGAGACAACCGGATGATTACCGGGTAAACACCGGGAGAACCGGAGGAAACGGTCTCGCAACCGGGAAAGGCAAATAACCGGTTGCGGTGGGAAAGCCAAGAGGCTCCAACCGTGCCATCCCCCGGTATGTCCGCGTTGGCCAAGCAACCGGGAGACAACCGGGAGAAACCGGATGAATACCGGGTGAAACCGGGTAAGCACCGGGAGAACCGGAGGAAACCGTCTCACAACCGTGAGAAGCGAATTTCCGGTTGCGGTGGGACTGCCAAGAGGCCCCAACCGCGCCAGTGCCAGGATCACTGGAGAGCCATCCCCCGGGAGGGGGGTATGGACTCTTATCGGTATTGAAGGTGCCCCGCACCGACCGATTTGACTGTCCTGGTAACCTCTCCCTCGAACTGAGTGGAGGATTTGAGCCCGGACTCAGGAAAGGGAACAGGCCGTTCCCGATCCTGGAGGTACCTCCCAGGTACCACCGGATGATTGCCTGACAGACTGGCCAGTCTGGTGACAGAGGAGTCACCTCTGTCACTAGGCAAGCTCCCCGGAGGGGAGCCTCTCTGTTCCGTAAACATCAAGCCCACAGGACGGAAACCAGAGGTGGAAAGGGATTGCCTATCCCTGTTGAGGTCGACGCTGGCCTTAGCGGACAAGGGCCTCCTGGAGGCAAGCCTGTGAACAGAAGAAGGAGAGAGGGCTGCGCCAGTGACAGTCTCACGTTAGAAGAGACAACTGGCGGAACCCTCTCTGGCCTAAACATAGAACCGAAATAGGAGGAAGATTCTGTCGATGCGAAAGGGAGAACCCTGAAACCCGAAGAGTCCAAGTGACGTAGTACAAAGCCTGCGAGTCCAACGGAAAAGGAGAAGGAGCAGAAACCTCCGAAGGGAGAGAAACTGGAATGGGCTCCGAAACCGGTTAGGCCGGTGTAACCGAAACGGACTGTGACTGGACGTTAGACGTAGGATTTGTGAGGGGATTAGACGAAAACTTCTTGAGAAGATTAAGAGAACCTGCCCAAAGGGTCCCTAGTGAGAGAAGAAGAGTCAACTGACTTGGAAAACAGAAAAACAACCGAAGAGAAACTGCTTTCCCCGAAGTGGAAACCGAGGGGTGAAAGAAGCCATAATGGCTGACGCCACCCCGAAAACGAACAACAGAGTGAACGAAATAATTTTTCAACTAAAACGAACACCAAGAAATGACAAAGAAATAATATCGATAGGATGACTAACAGCCTTCCCAAGAAACTGAATAGAACAAAGCTAAACACGGAACGAACCCACCAGATAGACAAGAGTCAGAAAAGGCGGAGCAGGGTAGGCCCAGGTGTGGTTGAAAGGCTGGAAAATTTAAGAATGACATATCCGGTGCCCCAAGGGTGCGCGTCATACCCGGAAGTAAGGGGAGTCACTCCCGCTACTCCCTGCGGTATGGGTGCAGTCCCTTGGGGCCACTTTCGTTTTAGCTATGTGCTAGGGTAAGGTTCCAGGTTGTTTTAGGCTAATGCAGTTGTTTTGAGTGTTGGTATAGTATGATTAAATTAGATTGGCCACTTTAGTGCAATGGCAATGCGCCATTTTCATGTGGTCGACTAATTCTTCGATGTCATTCAGAAGGAGAATTTTGATGTGCTTAAAGCCACTGAGTGATTGTTTCATCTTCAATCATGAAAATGATGCCTGGCACCATAGATAGAGATTGACAAAGGATGCCGACGAAAATTTGACAGGGCTTGCCTGGATGAAACTATAAGACAGTAAGATATGTGTAGGCGAGCCGCAATTTCCACCTGAAATTGATCGGAAAAGTTGATGTCGCAGACAAAGTTTTGTGCAAGTGGCTTGACGATACCATAGGCTACACTTTGTTGTTTTGGGCCCTCTCACATCCCTGCACATATACTGTACATACCAATCCGTTATAGGAGTCCTGCCAGCTAAAGAAATACAGACACAAACACACTTTGTTTGTATTCTGTTTATCGAGGGCAGTATGGAAAAAACGCTTTGTCAGCTTATTCTTTAACCCTCAATAAAGATAATTTTGACTTGACTTGACATGATTATTTACACACACACATTAGCATACACACACACACAGTCATCTCATAAGGCGCAAGCATCTCAGTCAAACAAAAAAGTATCGCCTTATAATGTGTTAAAAATCGTAATTGTTAAAAAAAAACTGCCGAGGACTGACCGAGTTTCATGAAGAAGGCATTGATGATGCCCATGAGGTCCCCCAAGGTCAGCCCTCTGTCAGCCACCAGCCCCTCAATCTGGTGGAACTCCGCCAGGTGTGTGGCGTCCAGGTTCTCATTGCGGAACACACGGTCGATGGAGAAATACTTCACTGGCTTGAAGGTCTCCTGAATGACAGCATGTGAGAGTGGTGCGTAAGGAAATCATTCAACAAGACTGGTCAATATAATATACAGGCCCTAGATATGGTGGAAGGTGTGCACACAGTCGATGGAGAAATACTTCACCGGCTTGAAGGTGTGAGTGGCGCATCATGAGAAAATCATTCAACAAGACTGGTAATTATAATATACAGGCCCTTGATATGGTGGAAGGTGTGCTGTGTGCACCTTGGTTCTCATTGCGGAACACACGGTCGATGGAGAAATACGTCACTGGTTTGAAGGTCTCCTGAATCCATGACAGCATGTGTGAGTGGTGTGTGAGAAAATAATTCAACAAGACTGGTAATTATAATATACAGGCCCTTGATATGGTGGAAGGTGTGCTGTGTGCACCTTGGTTCTCATTGCGGAACACACGGTCGATGGAGAAATACTTCACTGGCTTGAAGGTCTCCTGAATGACAGCATGTGTGAGTGGTGTGTGAGAAAATCATTGAACAAGAGAATGGTCAATAATATGATATACAGGCGTTGATGCTTTTGGTGTTTAGTATATTCTAGTCACAAGGACTTGTCTTTGAAATTCAGGCTACCCCCACTTGGAGAGTACATTGCCGCGAGCGGGGGAGGGGTGTGTGGCGAGGAGGAGCGGACTTGGGAAACCTAGCTATCAACAGACCATTTGCCGCGGACAAGCTACCTTGAATTTTAATCAAAGGCTTTGAATAAGAGAGGTCACCTACGGGTGAAACAGGTGAGCAAAAGTGTAGTCAGACACAACGTCTAGTCTATAAAATGACCGCCGCAGCATATGTCCTATTTGGTCATATCAGGCAGCGGGATTTCTCCCTGCTCTTATCGACGTTTTTTTTAAAGTCCCGATCCGAAGGACTCTACATTCAGTTCTATTTTCCCACTGAACTAGAAAGAAAAGGCGAGACCGAATCTAAACACGAGTCACTGACGCATTGAAGTTAGCAGGCGATCATCTTAACCACTCTGCCACCTTTTTCCTTATTCCTCCCTTCTGTTTGTCATTTCTTCTTCTTCTTCTTTGATCACTCAGACAGTCTTCTATGAGCGCAGATGCGTCATGCTGCCATTATGACTTATGTGCCTAACTAAGAAATAGGCTCAGCATGTCTGTCTTCGGACAGAGAAATGTTTTATAAGGAATTCTAAAAACAAAGCAGGAGAAAGGAGTAGATATTGCAGAAAGGTAGTACATGACAGCAAGCAAAGGGAAAAGGCAGAGTAACAGATTAGAGGAAGTTACAAGCACAGAACTTCCAGAAGGTGGGGGAACTATTTGTACGAAAGATCCCCCGGTATCCCCAAGGGGGCTGTATGTAACTAATGGTCAACTTATGATGCAGATTTGACCGCCAGGGGGCAGTCAAACCACTAGGGGCTTATCACGCGATATTCTTAGTTGGGCGTAGTGAGAGAGAGATAGACGAGTCCCTCCTTCTCTCTCTCACTACGCCCAAGTAAGAATATGGCGTGATAAGCCCCTAGTGGTTTGATTGCCCCCTGGCGGTCAAATCTGCATCATAAGTTGCTCATTGTTTGCATGTCATTTCCCATTCACCTGCTTCGCCAGTTTGTACAGCATGCGCGCGCTGACGGCGGTGGTGTGAGTTCTCAGCACGTTCTTCTCCGTCTCCTCCATCTGCCACTCGTAGCCATACCTGCAATGGAGGATCGACTCTCACTGCACCATCGTGTGCACTGTTAGCGCACATACCTTGCACACATATTCACCACCAGAGTGTGCACTGTTAACGCACATACCTTGCACACATATTCACCACCAGAGTGTGCACTGTTAACGCACATACCTTGCACACATATTCACCACCAGAGTGTGCACTGTTAACGCACACACCTTGCACACATATTCACCACCAGAGTGTGCACTGTTAACGCACATACCTTGCACACATATTCACCACCAGAGTGTGCACTGTTAACGCACATACCTTGCACACATATTCACCACCAGAGTGTGCACTGTTAACGCACATACCTTGCACACATATTCACCACCAGTGTGCACTGTTAACGCACATACCTTGCACACATATTCACCACCAGAGTGTGCACTGTTAACGCACATACCTTGCACACATATTCACCACCAGAGTGTGCACTGTTAACGCACATACCTTGCACACATATTCACCACCAGAGTGTGCACTGTTAACGCACATACCTTGCACACATATTCACCACCAGTGTGCACTGTTAACGCACATACCTTGCACACATATTCACCACCAGAGTGTGCTATAGAGTGCATCGTATTCAAACATTCAGTGATTCACAGTTCAAATGTATGCGTTTACAATAATATCTGTATTGTTAAAAATTCAGGACTTTCCTGGTGTTGCACTGCCTCCGGGCATTGCCTCCAGGATCGTTCCCACCATCTTTATATCTACTAATGTCCCGTATGTGTCTGTTCCAGACCTCCGGGCATTGCCTCAAGGATCGTTCCCACCATCTTTATATCTACTAATGTCCCGTATGTGTCTGTTCCAGACCTCCGGGCATTGCCTCCAGGGTCGTTCTCACCATCTTTATATCTACTAATGTCCCGTATGTGTCTGTTCCAGACCTCCGGGCATTGCCTCCAGGATCGTTCCCACCATCTTTATATCTACTAATGTCCCGCATGTGTCTGTTTCAGACCTCCGGGCATTGCCTCCAGGATCGTTCCCACCATCTTTATATCTACTAATGTCCCGTATGTGTCTGTTCCAGACCTCCGGGCATTGCCTCCAGGATCGTTCCCACCATCTTTATATCTACTAATGTCCCGTATGTGTCTGTTCCAGACCTCCGTGCATTGCCTCCAGGATCGGTCCCACCATCTTTATATCTACTAATGTCCCGTATGTGTCTGTTCCAGACCTCCGTGCATTGCCTCCAGGATCGTTCCCACCATCTTTATATCTACTAATGTCCAGTATGTGTCTGTTTCAGACCTCCGTGCATTGCCTCCAGGATCGGTCCCACCATCTTTATATCTACTAATGTCCCGTATGTGTCTGTTCCAGACCTCCGGGCATTGCCTCCAGGATCGTTCCCACCATCTTTATATCTACTAATGTCCCGTATGTGTCTGTTTCAGACCGGAGGACGTTAAACATATTTTTCTTGTACAGTTCAAAGCATTCCTCTAGGGTCTATTACCACTTTTCAACCGATACAATGACTTCTACTAGTCTATTTTAAGGACAGCAATGAATGCAAGGGAGTGCTCACCCCTCTCTGTGTCTTCTTTACATGATGGTTTGTAAAATGGCATTAATCGGCCGGTAATAAACATTTTCTTTAGGAACCTTAACAGTCGTTAGCTTTTAATATTATAAACAAAGCCATACATTTTCCAACTGGGCCAAAAAGTCAGAAAAACAGTAGATTATAGTAAAAAAAATGAAAAGGCAGAGTCAAAGAGAGTGACAGATCAGAGGAAATTGCTAGCACAGAAGTTCCAGAATGTGGGGGACCCATATGTATATGAAACACACGCACACACACAAACACATGCACAGTATCACAGGGAGCCCCTCCATTCACACAGACCGGTGTGTACAAAGACAGACAAGTGTCCTACCCCGTGGAGCCAAAGTCTCCTGCACTGTGCACTCTGGCCACCCGCTGCAGGTAGTCCATGGGGAAAGCACTGGCTGTGCGCGGATCTGAAACAGCACAAAGCTAACACCTAGGGATCAGTCGATCAATCGATCCATCAATCATGTTGGGGACCGATCAGCGGGACCTGGCTGGCTGGGCCAAGCTTTCTATTTTCTTCTTTTTCTTCTATCCCCCACTTTCTTCTTCTTCATAGTTTCTTGTCTCACGAATCCCTGTAGATCCTACAATTCAGTAGATCCTACAATTCTGTAGATCCTACAATTCAGTAGATCCTACAATTCTGTAGATCCTACAATTCTGTAGATCCTACAATTCTGTAGATCCTCCAAACGTTTACAGCGACATAATAGTGAAAAGTGTGGTTGCTATACGCAAGGAAGGAAAAGGCATGGCATAAAACAAAAATAACTTTTGCTCGCTGTCACAATTACACAACACAACACAACAAACATAAGTAAAGTAAAAATATCATGAAATAATTGACGCGCTAAAACAAAGTAATGTAAATAATATTCAAGAATGACTGGGAAACATCACACACAAATTCACACACACACACATACACTCACTCAAACACACAGCCACATGCACAAACGCCCTTGCATGCACACACACACACACACACACAATGTGCATGGGTGCTCCTGGGAAATCCTGCAAGCCCTGGCAGAGTGCAGGGACAGAGCCCCTCCTGGGGGTTCCGGGGTGCAAAGCCCCCTGGAAACTGAAGGGTAACAATAGTTTCCAATGTAACTGACAGGCTCTCGTTGCACTTTCACTTCTGGTTAAACTTCATGACCTCTATAACCAGCAAAATGCATCTTCTCAAATTCTCATAACCTGGTGACACCGGCTCCAAGCAATAAGAAAAATCCTGAACTTCAGGACATCCTGAAAGCAGCAGCAGCCATGCATGTGCAGATTTGTAGAGCACACGCACACAGCAGAAGGAAGCACGCCGTAGGGACATTGCTTCCCTCCCTTTACCTGAGATGAAGAAAGTGTCCTGGGCATCACAGATCTGTAGAGCACACGCACACAGCAGAAGGAAGCACGCCGTAGAGACATTGCTTCCCTCCCTTTACCTGAGATGAAGAAAGTGTCCTGGGCATCACGGGCTGGGTGCTTCTGGGGCACGAACAGCGTGTCGAAATTCCAGAAACTGCTCTCGATGAAATTGTTGGTCGGCATCTCTGTGAAGCTGTAGAAATAGAGAAACAAATCATCAGGTCAAAGCCAGAAGGTACTACTATGACAGCAATAAAGACAGATAATAACAATAACAAATCATCAGGTCAAAGCCAGGTACTGCTACGACAGGAATAAAGACAGATAATAACAATAACAAATCATCAGGTCAAAGCCAGAAGGTACTACTATGACAGCAATAAAGACAGATAATAACAATAACAAATCATCAGGTCAAAGCCAGAAGGTACTACTATGACAGCAATAAAGACAGATAATAACAATAACAAATCATCAGGTCAAAGCCAGAAGGTACTACTATGACAGCAATAAAGACAGATAATAACAATAACAAATCATCAGGTCAAAGCCAGAAGGTACTGCTACAACAGGAATAAAGGGAGGTAATAACAAATCATCAGGTCAAAGCCAGAAGGTATTACTACAACAGGAATGAAGGGAGGTAATAACAATAACAAATCATCAGGTCAAAGCCAGAAGGTATTACTACAACAGGAATGAAGGGAGGTAATAACAATAACAAATCATCAGGTCAAAGCCAGAAGGTACTGCTACGACAGCAATAAAGGGAGATAATAACAATAACAAATCATCAGGTCAAAGTCAGAAGGTACTGCTATGACAGCAATAAAGGGAGATAATAACAATAACAAATCATCAGGTCAAAGCCAGAAGGTACTGCTACGACAGGAATAAAGGGAGATAATAACAATAACAAATCATCAGGTCAAAGCCAGAAGGTACTGCTACAACAGGAATAAAGGGAGATAATAACAATAACAAATCATCAGGTCAAAGCCAGAAGGTACTGCTACGACAGGAATAAAGGGAGGTAATAACAATAACAAATCATCAGGTCAAAGCCAGAAGGTACTGCTACGACAGCAATAAAGGGAGATAATAACAATATAATACAAACAAGACGTCAAAACAATGTATTGTAACTGAAATCGATTTTTCAAACTGGTGAGAAACAGAAATACAAACCTGCATGACTGGTAAAATATATGTTACATAAAGCGATACACATAGCAGACCTGCCTACTTGGAATTTTCCCAATCAGTAGCCCAGCCATCTATTTTCAGTAGCATGGCAAATTTGTCCGTAGCATCCACAAACAACGGCAATCGATTTGTTCTCTTCCTGAGCCGAAACGCACTGCTTAATATGTTTCGCCGATTGAACGTGTTGACGGCAATCGTCTCTACCGCCATGATTCACAGAGAAGTCCACATGGCAGAGGTTGCACTGCAGCGAGCATGGTTCGCACCGAGTCAACTTCTGACGATGCAAGGCCACTCCTCCGTGTAAGCTATTTTAAAAACTTGTGCGGCAGGCCGATGTTTTTTCTTAGAACAAGATGGTGTACCAGATGATTTTCGTTTTCTGGTTTGGGTTCGTTTTTCTTCGTTTGAAACATCTCCCGAATCGCTACTGCTGCTGGAGTCCGCCATTTTTTTCAGAGAAAGTAATAAGAACGCATGCGCAGTCACTTTGATAAAAACGGAAGTGACTAGGTTATCGCGCGTGACACGGCGTCTGCTCTTAGAAACCGACAAAACCGGGAACGGCATAAGCAAAAATAAAATGCGGCGGCAGTTTGTTTTTTCCGTAGCAACGTTAAGGTTGCCGTAGCTAAGTTTTATTTTTCGTAGCTGCTACGGCCAAATCGTAGCAGTAGGCAGGTCTGCGCATAGGATAACATTAAAAAGAAAACGCAACAAATAGAAATAACTGTGTTATCAGACATTACAAGTGTTGTTTTTTGGGAAAGTACATCTTAAAAGCTTCTGGGCAGCTTAAAACTGGTCAAACTAAGCCTTTTCTTGAACATTCAGGGTACACCCACCAAGGTTTCAAAAGGACAGACCAGACTAATGAGGAAAGGAAAGTAAATGGAGGTCTTTGCCCTCAAATAAGTCGGGTGCAGGCGCTGGTAATTGCTCTAGAATAGAATGTGTTAAAATGCCATTTGAGAAACGAATCCTAGCCTGCAGGAACATGGGGAACTTCTACCAGTGGACATGCCTCCTCTGTCCACAATCATTACTCCTGTGAAATTTGGAGGTTTTAGATTTAGGGTTATGTTGCCTGAATCATGTGCATGCACAGTGACTAGTTACCCCATCTTGAGGAAGATTTGTTGCTTCTAGATGCAACTGAGACGAAGGACCTGCTGCTTCGCTATGTGTAATTACTACTTTCAGACGAAAATGAAGATGGCCGCACCGAGTATATCCCTAAGTTTTGACAGCTTATAATTGTGCATATGATCATCATATGACTATTCATTACCCCATCTCGAGGAAGATCTGCCGGTACTGGGTGCGCACTTTGAGCAGAGGGTGCAGGTGTCCCCGCTCTGGGGGCACCCCCAAGGCGTCAAAGTTATAGGGCTTGAACTGCTTGGTCTTCCATACACCGCTGAAACAAAAGGCGTCAAAGTTATAGGGCTTGAACTGCTTGGTCTTCCATACACCGCTGAAACAAAAGGCGTCAAAGTTATAGGGCTTGAACTGCTTGGTCTTCCATACACCGCTGAAACAAAAGGCGTCAAAGTTATAGGGCTTGAACTGCTTGGTCTTCCATACACCGCTGAAACAAAAGGCGTCAAAGTTATAGGGCTTGAACTGCTTGGTCTTCCATACACCGCTGAAACAAAAGGCGTCAAAGTTATAGGGCTTGAACTGCTTGGTCTTCCATACACCGCTGAAACAAAAGGCGTCAAAGTTATAGGGCTTGAACTGCTTGGTCTTCCATACACCGCTGAAACAAAAGGCGTCAAAGTTATAGGGCTTGAACTGCTTGGTCTTCCATACACCGCTGAAACAAAAGGCGTCAAAGTTATAGGGCTTGAACTGCTTGGTCTTCCATACACCGCTGAAACAAAAGGCGTCAAAGTTATAGGGCTTGAACTGCTTGGTCTTCCATACACCGCTGAAACAAAAGGCGTCAAAGTTATAGGGCTTGAACTGCTTGGTCTTCCATACACCGCTGAAACAAAAGGCGTCAAAGTTATAGGGCTTGAACTGCTTGGTCTTCCATACACCGCTGAAACAAAAGGCGTCAAAGTTATAGGGCTTGAACTGCTTGGTCTTCCATACACCGCTGAAACAAAAGGCGTCAAAGTTATAGGGCTTGAACTGCTTGGTCTTCCATACACCGCTGAAACAAAAGGCGTCAAAGTTATAGGGCTTGAACTGCTTGGTCTTCCATACACCGCTGAAACAAAAGGCGTCAAAGTTATAGGGCTTGAACTGCTTGGTCTTCCATACACCGCTGAAACAAAAGGCATCAAAGTTATAGGGCTTGAACTGCTTGGTCTTCCATACACCGCTGAAACAAAAGGCGTCAAAGTTATAGGGCTTGAACTGCTTGGTCTTCCATACACCGCTGAAACAAAAGGCGTCAAAGTTATAGGGCTTGAACTGCTTGGTCTTCCATACACCGCTGAAACAAAAGGCGTCAAAGTTATAGGGCTTGAACTGCTTGGTCTTCCATACACCGCTGAAGCAACCAAACAACAGTGGATCAAACATTTTTAAAATAATCGGATTAAATAAGGAAAACAATGATGGGAACAAAAACAATGTAAAAGAAAAGTGTTGCCAGATTATTTTACCGAGTCCATTGCCAAATTCAGTATTAAGAGATCAATTTACCCCCACCCCCCACAAACGTTATCCGACAAACTCTGTAGGAGTATGTGCAGAGATTCACAATGAGGGGGAGGGGGATTTGTTGCTGCACTCAACCCTTTGGTTATAGTTACTCCATAGGACACATTGCTTTAAATAATATACTGTTGCTAATGTTATTACTATCCTACAAATGTTGAATGGATTCTGTGCAGCGGTTCAACATGCATCACCGTTACAGGCAGAAAAGAGACAAACAATTGCAATATGCCATCACTCCACATGGACAAAATATGCTACAAAAAATAACATTGAAGATATAAAGAATATGTAGGTGTATGTATGGCTATGACAGTGTACATAAATGTGAATAAATATGTTAAAGACTAACAATAAGATATACATTGTGTGTGCGCATGTGTCAATGGGTGTGCATAAATATGAATAAAAACAATCTAAAAACAATATAAGAATACAAACTACATGAGTGTGCATAAATGAATGTATGCCTGCGAGCGCTTACATGAAAGTAGGCATAAGAATGTTCATGTGGTTACTCGCTACAGAGGACTTCTTCTTCTTCTGCGTTCCCAGGCTACATGACCATAATGGGTCAGGCATGTATGCGTCGGAGTTCACTTTTCACTGGTCTCCCTGCTGCATTCAGCCAAAACATTCCAATTTCAGAGGAGCTCAAAGGAGAAAATCATTAGGAAGATTTTTTATTAAAGGCAGGAGATTGGGCCAACAAGGCAGAAAAATAGTAGATGACAGTAAGGAAAGGGAAGGGCAAGAGTCAAAGAGTGATAGATTAGAGGAAGTTGCTAGCACAGAGCTTCCAGAAGGTGGGGGAACTAGCATCCCCATGCGGGGTACGGAGGACAAAGTTCACAGCAACCCCTCTCCTATTTGTAAAGAACAGATGACAAATGGAGCACCATACCTCTGGATCATGGCGGGTACGGAGGACAAAGTTCACAGCAACCCCTCTCCTATTTGTAAAGAACAGATGACAAATGGAGCACCATACCTCTGGATCATGGCGGGTACGGAGGACAAAGTTCACAGCAACCCCTCTCCTATTTGTAAAGAACAGATGACAAATGGAGCACCATACCTCTGGATCATGGCGGGTACGGAGGACAAAGTTCACAGCAACCCCTCTCCTATTTGTAAAGAACAGATGACAAATGGAGCACCATACCTCTGGATCATGGCGGGTACGGAGGACAAAGTTCACAGCAACCCCTCTCCTATTTGTAAAGAACAGATGACAAATGGAGCACCATACCTCTGGATCATGGCGGGTACGGAGGACAAAGTTCACAGCAACCCCTCTCCTATTTGTAAAGAACAGATGACAAATGGAGCACCATACCTCTGGATCATGGCGGGTACGGAGGACAAAGTTCACAGCAACCCCTCTCCTATTTGTAAAGAACAGATGACAAATGGAGCACCATACCTCTGGATCATGGCGGGTACGGAGGACAAAGTTCACAGCAACCCCTCTCCTATTTGTAAAGAACAGATGACAAATGGAGCACCATACCTCTGGATCATGGCGGGTACGGAGGACAAAGTTCACAGCAACCCCTCTCCTATTTGTAAAGAACAGATGACAAATGGAGCACCATACCTCTGGATCATGGCGGGTACGGAGGACAAAGTTCACAGCAACCCCTCTCCTATTTGTAAAGAACAGATGACAAATGGAGCACCATACCTCTGGATCATGGCGGGTACGGAGGACAAAGTTCACAGCAACCCCTCTCCTATTTGTAAAGAACAGATGACAAATGGAGCACCATACCTCTGGATCATGGCGGGTACGGAGGACAAAGTTCACAGCAACCCCTCTCCTATTTGTAAAGAACAGATGACAAATGGAGCACCATACCTCTGGATCATGGCGGGTACGGAGGACAAAGTTCACAGCAACCCCTCTCCTATTTGTAAAGAACAGATGACAAATGGAGCACCATACCTCTGGATCATGGCGGGTACGGAGGACAAAGTTCACAGCAACCCCTCTCCTATTTGTAAAGAACAGATGACAAATGGAGCACCATACCTATGAATCATGGCGGGGGTCAGGTCCACTTCGGGTTTCTCCACAGTGAGGGTGAAGCCGCGGCCTTTCTTCAGCAGGTACCCCGTCTCCTTCCTGGCAACACAAGACAGAGGTGGCACAGTGGGTAAGTGGCCAATTCAATGCGGGACTGACCCCAGTTCGAATCCTGGCCTCGCCCTCTCTTTTCAGGAAAATCAAACTGAATGTCAAGTCCTTGATTCCTTGGGATGGGGACTTAAAGCAAGTCTGACCCGAGCACTTTATGCACACAATAAAACCCCACAATAGTGAACAGCCGATAAGGGCAGGGCCCAGTATTAATCAAACTGATAGCTAGGTTTCCCAAGAAATGGTTTCTTTGGAAAAGGCTGTTCATTCATTCCCACACAGTTGCATTGCATTCAGGAATATCTCGTTGTCACGAAATCCCCCGCTCGATCTTGATCAGAGATGGAAATCGCGAACCCCGAGGAGAGTCTCGCACGCCCAAACAGACAAGCTCACAGGAGAAGGCACACGCGCACACCAGAAATACAATACAAAACAAGACTATTTATTATAACCAAGCAGACACACACTTACACAATTCAATAGACTCAATGTTTAACAAATTATCTACATAATATACATGGCATTCAAAAGTTTGTCCAAGGAATAAACTAAAGCCGGCAACTTAACTAATTAACTAAAAGAAAGTTTGTATGCAGAAACATAAATTGAAGAGAAGACGACGAAAGGGCAGACGAAGAAGAGATGTCCAACAAAACAAACAGCAGAGCGTCCGAAGAAGAGGAAGAAGAAGACAGGGGGAAAACTAAAGTCAGTAGAAGAAAAGCTGACGCCCCTCCTAGGGCAGACTACAGCAGCTGAAACAGAAGAGGAGAAACGGCAGAGGTCACCCCCAGACTCCTCAACAGGAACGGTCAAAGCCTGGCCCAAACCCACAGACAGGCCCACGGATCGGGCCTAACACGGGGCCAGACGGAAAGGCGGGCGGCCTCTCACAGCCGGAAACGGAGAAAAGAGGTTGACCGGGCGGTCAACCAGGCAGCAACAGGTCAGGTCGGGAAAATGCGACCAAAGGCACCACAGGAACCCAGGAACGCAGGAACCCAGGTACAGGATCAGGTTCAGGACTGTAGGAAAAACCAAAACAAAAACCTGGTTTTGAACACCCAGAGTAACTACAGTTTTGTGTTTCCCCAAAAACAAATTCCCCAGCAGTCCTCTTCAGGGATGTAAACACCCACCCTCTTTAAACTTGGTTCTCTCCAAGAACCCCAAAACACTGAACAACATGTTTTTTTACAATATTTTACACACGACTCAGTCTAGGGGTAATATTTCATCAAAAGGATTAACTAAAAGGTTTCACTTTTTCTGGAACAACAAGGCTTTCATACATTTAGAAAATTCTAGCTTTTCAAATACAAAAATTAACAATTAAATCATTCTGAAAATTTTACAGCTTTTCAGATACAAGAATGGACACTTAAATTCTTCTGAAAATATTACATAAAATTTCACCACCAAAAATGTCTTCTCCGCAGAGTCTCTTCATACCTAATTCAGCTAGGACGATGGCCGCGAGGCTAAACATAGGCCGCAAGGCTAAACATAGGTCGCGAGGCTAAGCATAGGCCGCGAGGCCCACTATCTCCGAAACCGAACCGCGTCCAAAAATGGAGCTCACAAGTTGAGCTCTCGGAACAGAAAACTTGCAGCTTGAGTTATATCCCGCAACAAGGAATAATGCGCGCGCGTGCACGCATTTAGGATTCTGAATCTCAGTGAACTCAAATACACTTTGCACCGAAAAACGATTTGTACGGCCTAAACACACAATGGCAAGCAAAAACATTGATTCAAAAATATGTGCCGAGTTCAAGTACCAAATTCTACAACCGGCAAAAACCTATCCAACTGACAAGTCACGACCCAGCCAGTCAGTTCCTTAGCCCCTTATGCAAAAATCAAGAAAATAATAAGAAAATTAACCAAAGAAAACGCACACAAATACACATGTTAGCAAACCCACAACTAGCTATTCCACGTCATTGTTACGTGCGCGTTGTTGTACGACTTTTAACGGGATTAATACTAATTTTATGCAGCTACTGACCAAACTTCCAAGTGGCAGAATGAAGAAGAAGAATCCTCCCCACAAGACAGTCGCAGCTCTGGTCTCGTCAAGGGCTCGAGGTAAGCGCGAGCAGGTGGAAGGGGTTCCGGACCGGCCACAGCTTTCTTCCAGGACTCCAGTGAACGCCAGGGACGATGACGGGGAAGGGAGGACGATGAGGAACCAAATAAAAAGGGGGTGAAGATGGCGATGAGGATGAAGAGAAGAGACGATTTCAGCCGAAGCTCAACAGCTTCGCTACCCCCACGTCTAAGCCTCGTGCAGGGTAAAAAGTTGAATACAGGATCCTTCAGGGACGTGGCCCTCACCACACCTCAGCGCTGGACGGCCGTAGGTGGAAAACGAATGACAAGGAGAAAGGATGAAACGATGAAACGATGTTGACTAACTGAAGGAAAAATATGGAGTGACGTTCGACCGGTTTAAAGCTCATGAAGTCGCAAGTTGAATGTGGAATCTCGCGAGAGGTCAGTGCTGATACGGGTTGCACGCATTTCATGAGTAGCTTGTCTCCCTTAGGTGAGAAGAAGGAGAAAGACCTCGGGGTCCTTTGTGATCGAGTGGTAGACGGTGCCTTTCTCTGTCTGTTCAGATGAGAATGTCACAAACTTGTGACACTCGTGCATACATGAGGTGAAATTTGACCCCATACACAGTGATGTCCAGAGGTCAGAGGCCATTGACCTATTAAAATTGAAATGGTCCTATTGTGCTCGCCCCTGTCAGGACAAACGTCTGATTCAATTTGTAACATTGGCACGCTTTGTCTTATTGATATCTGCAAGAGCCAGGACGTTGTCCT
>CM065681.1:94497852-94535352 GCA_017654935.2 Phymorhynchus buccinoides
CTCTCATTTGTCTGTCGTTCCCTCTTTCTTTCTTTATTCTCTCCCTTTGTTCTGCCTCTCGTTTGTCTGTCGTTCCCTCTTTGTTTCTTTATTCTCTCCCTTTGTTCTGCCTCTCGTTTGTCTGTCGTTCCCTCTTTGTTTCTTTATTCTCTCCCTTTGTTCTGCCTCTCGTTTGTCTGTCGTTCCCTCTTTGTTTCTTTATTCTCTCCCTTTGTTCTGCCTCTCGTTTGTCTGTCGTTCCCTCTTTATTTCTTTATTCTCTCCCTTTGTTCTGCCTCTCGTTTGTCTGTCGTTCCCTCTTTGTTTCTTTATTCTCTCCCTTTGTTCTGCCTCTCATTTGTCTGTCGTTCCCTCTTTGTTTCTTTATTCTCTCCCTTTGTTCTGCCTCTCGTTTGTCTGTCGTTCCCTCTTTGTTTCTTTATTCTCTCCCTTTGTTCTGCCTCTCGTTTGTCGTTCCCTCTTTGTTTCTTTATTCTCTCCCTTTGTTCTGCCTCTCGTTTGTCTGTCGTTCCCTCTTTGTTTCTTTATTCTCTCCCTTTGTTCTGCCTCTCGTTTGTCGTTCCCTCTTTGTTTCTTTATTCTCTCCCTTTGTTCTGCCTCTCGTTTGTCGTTCCCTCTTTGTTTCTTTATTCACTCCCTTTGTTCTGCCTCTCGTTTGTCTGTCGTTCCCTCTTTGTTTCTTTATTCTCTCCCTTTGTTCTGCCTCTCGTTTGTCGTTCCCTCTTTGTTTCTTTATTCTCTCCCTTTGTTCTGCCTCTCGTTTGTCTGTCGTTCCCTCTTTATTTCTTTATTCTCTCCCTTTGTTCTGCCTCTCGTTTGTCTGTCGTTCCCTCTTTGTTTCTTTATTCTCTCCCTTTGTTCTGCCTCTCATTTGTCTGTCGTTCCCTCTTTGTTTCTTTATTCTCTCCCTTTGTTCTGCCTCTCGTTTGTCGTTCCCTCTTTGTTTCTTTATTCTCTCCCTTTGTTCTGCCTCTCGTTTGTCGTTCCCTCTTTGTTTTTTTATTCTCTCCCTTTGTTCTGCCTCTCGTTTGTCGTTCCCTCTTTGTTTCTTTATTCTCTCCCTTTGTTCTGCCTCTCGTTTGTCGTTCCCTCTTTGTTTCTTTATTCACTCCCTTTGTTCTGCCTCTCGTTTGTCTGTCGTTCCCTCTTTGTTTCTTTATTCTCTCCCTTTGTTCTGCCTCTCGTTTGTCGTTCCCTCTTTGTTTCTTTATTCTCTCCCTTTGTTCTGCCTCTCGTTTGTCTGTCGTTCCCTCTTTGTTTCTTTATTCTCTCCCTTTGTTCTGCCTCTCGTTTGTCGTTCCCTCTTTGTTTCTTTATTCTCTCCCTTTGTTCTGCCTCTCGTTTGTCTGTCGTTCCCTCTTTGTTTCTTTATTCTCTCCCTTTGTTCTGCCTCTCGTTTGTCTGTCGTTCCCTCTTTGTTTCTTTATTCTCTCCCTTTGTTCTGCCTCTCATTTGTCTGTCGTTCCCTCTTTGTTTCTTTATTCTCTCCCTTTGTTCTGCCTCTCATTTGTCTGTCGTTCCCTCTTTCTTTCTTTATTCTCTCCCTTTGTTCTGCCTCTCATTTGTCTGTCGTTCCCTCTTTCTTTCTTTATTCTCTCCCTTTGTTCTGCCTCTCATTTGTCTGTCGTTCCCTCTTTCTTTCTTTATTCTCTCCCTTTGTTCTGCCTCTCATTTGTCTGTCGTTCCCTCTTTCTTTCTTTATTCTCTCCCTTTGTTCTGCCTCTCGTTTGTCTGTCGTTCCCTCTTTGTTTCTTTATTCTCTCTCCTTTTTGGCTTCCTCCATTTTAACCTAGGCGGTTTTTTTAAATGTATTTATTTGTATGTAGATCCCGTGCATGCCTCAAATGTGACCTATTTCAAGACTTACGTCTTTTTTGTTATGTAACTCAAATGTTGATGCCAGTCCATGGTGGTTGTTCGTCAAAGAAAAAAAATGGATTTCCGAAATATTACAGCAGGCTAAATACAATGGGCATTGCAATGGCATTGGGGTGTTTATAAATCATTGAACACTAACTCATTCAAGTCATATATGTCCTGAATTAATAGATAACTGCCAATTTGATGCATTTGCTTCATGGGAAGTAAATCTGTGTGCACACAATACCTTGGTCACTTCTAAACTCGCTTCGCTCCCTTAGACCACATTTTTGCCTCTGTCTTTGCTTTGCTGTGGTTTGTTGTGGGGAAACCAATCAGTGTAGAGTTTTTCTATATAAAGTATATATATTAAAAACTCTGATCTACCACTTCCCAAGATGGCACATGGAGGACAGCCCAGTTCACCAACAGACAAGAGAGCGAAACACAGAGTGTCTCGATTTGCCACCATCACCGAACACCTGTTTCCAGGGTTAATCCGGGATGATGTTTACCACAAAAATATGCAGCACCATGGGGTTGATTACAGCTGCCCGAGCGAAGCAAACCAAATAAATGTTGAGAGCTTAAAGAAAGTTGGGGAAGTTCCTAAGCGGTCCTTGAAATCTTCCAGTGAGAGGGGGTTTAGTTTTGTTGCACCAAACGATTGGTGTTAGTGTGTTGTGTTATGATCATATGCAATGCATTCTCTAATGTATTCATTTTCATAGAGATGTATGGTGAGGATATGTGAACCAATCTGTTAGAAATGTTTGTATGAATGGTGAGTGAAAAGCGCATTGAGTTGCTTTGCAAGATTATGCGCTATATAAGCATTATTAATTATTATTATTTATTATTAATATGACCTACTGATGCGCTTCATGGTACTTGAAACAGAGATGACTAGAAGCAAGACTATAAAGAAGTTATCTAAGAAATTTCTAACTAAAGCAATGCCCCGCGCGATAAGGAAGTAGATAAGAAAATAGAAACTCTTGAAAAATTGGACGATGCTGCTCAAAAGGTTGCCGGCATGCTGAAGGAATGCCAGGATATTCTTAGGTAGGTAGGATCAGCAAGCAAGACGGGTCTTCTGTCGGCATTCCGCCAAATCAAGTTCAACTTTAAAACACCATGGCGAGACCCATAAGTGCGGTCGTTGATGTGTTCCAGCGACCCTTAACGGACTATGGTAAGCGCAAAGTTTGGACATGGAATGCAACGGCAAACATAAACACCAAACCAAAGACTCCAAAGATACCATCCCACCGATTGGACGCGGGCCACACCCAGTGTGGCAATCTTATTGTCATCAACACCAAGATGCAGCGTGATGCTATGAAATGTGGTGTGTTCAATGCCCGGTCCATTGGACCCAAAGAAAAACGCACCGAGATAGTGGAGTTCCTTAGAGACGAGCAGCTGGACATTCTCTTCCTCACAGAGACCTGGCTGCAGCGCATGGTGACGAGGGAAAGTGCTTTGATGTGACTCCTCCAGGCTTCAAGCTCCGATCGCTGCCCCGGGCTACACACTGAGGTGGACTAGCAGTGATTCACCGGGACCATCTGCCATCAGTAGTGACCACAACTTTCCCCTTCCCCCAAACCTCATTGGAATGGATCCAATTCACCCTTACAGCCCCTCAACACGTTCACTTTTTCTGCATCTACCGACCACCCCCCAGTAAGAAAAACACTGTCAGACTCCCTCTTCCTGTCTGAACTGCCCGAGCTGTTTGATCACTGCGACAACCTTCGAGGGAAATTGGTCATCGTGGGGGATTTTAATGTCCACTACGATGACCCAGCTCACCCACTGACATCCAAAGTGCTGGATTCGACTTGGTTCAAGGTATCCACGCAGCCACCCACAGGTGTGGGCACATCCTGGACTGGGTTGTCTGCCGTGTGCATGTGTGTGATCTGTGTCGTTACCCCCCCCCCCCCTCTCTTTTTTTCCTTTTTTTTCCCAAATCTCTCTCCATCTGACTTTCTCAATTTCCCTTGTCCTCTCCAATCCTGTTCCCTTCCCGCTCGCTCTCTCTCTCTCTCCAACTACCCTACCTTGGTCCGGATCCCCCCCCCCCCCCCCCCCCCCCCACTCCATATGTGTCATGATGTTTGTGAAAAGGGTGTTTTGCACCTTAGGTGTGTGCGTGAGCATGTGCGGGCTTGCTTGCGTGCATGTGCGCGTGTGTGTGCGCATGTATGTTTTTATATGCATGTCTGTCTGCCTAACTGTCTGTTTAGATGTCTGATAATCAGTGATATGTCATGTTTATAAAATGTGTTTTACTTAAGTGTAATTTAATTGTACGCATGTGTGTATGTTTGTGTGAACAAGTGCGGAAGTTCTATATTTTACTAGATGAATGTTTATAAGAAAATCTTACTTTTAATATAACAAGTATGTAATGTTTGTAATAGTTGCTAAGGATTATGAATTTGTTTGACTAAAATTGATTATGTCTCTCTCTCTCCGCACGCATATAAGTGTGTGTGTGTGTGTGTGTGTGTGTGTGTGTGGTGTGGTGTGGTGTGGTGTGGTGTGGTGTGGTGTGTGTGTGTGTGTGTGTGTGTGTGTGTGTGTGTGTGTGTGTGTGTGTGTGTGTGTGTGTGTGGTGTGGTGGTGGTGTGTGTGTGTGTGTGTGTGTGTGTGTGTGTGTGTGTTGTACTACATTGTATATTATGCTGTTTACAATAATTGTTCATGTTTTTATCTTTTTGTGTGGCTGTGTTCGATAATGAGAGATGGAGCATTGGGGTGGGTGGGTGACGGTGAGGGATAGGAACGTTTGTTCATATATATGTTTTTAATATTATATTCTTTAGTAAAAATTGTAAAGCCCTTAGAGCTTTGATGAATAAGCGCTATAGAAATGTACATAATAAATAAATAAATATGTCTAAACCTGAAGTAAAAACCGTCACCCTTTTCAACCACTCCTGAGACTAGTACTATCAGTGTACAGGCAATCAAGATTATCGTATTTGAAGACCCAAGTTCTAACTTTGAATTTCACTGCTTACAAATACAATCGAATAACGAGCGAGTAAATATTCATAGCTCTCAGGTTTTGCTGTTGTTGATGTACCTTGGCTAAAAGACTCCAAGCATCATCCCAACAGCCGAAGCACTTGAACACTATGGTACAAATGCATCAGCTAGGGATGAGAACATTACATTGGTTTTATTACCCCGCCATAAGGGCAGCCACACTTCATCTTCAAGGGGAAAAAAGTGAAAATGTTGCCGTATCAGCATGCCCACAGACACTTGTGCACTTCTACCCATGTTCTCAATGATCGCGCTGGTAAGTTTGAAAACCAGTCCCAGGGAAACAAAAACCAGTGAAACTGAAAGCCACTAAATCAAAGCTTCTGTCAAAACAATATGTCAGTCCTAGCAAAAATTAATCAGACACTGGGACTGACATGTGAATTTTTTGTCAGTATTTTGTTTTTGCTATCAGTAATTTACTGATGTTGTTGCTAGTGTACCCTGGCTAAAACAAAAAACTCCATTGATCATCCCAACAGCCGAAGCACTTGAACACAATGGTACAAATGCATCAGCTAGGGATGAGAACATTACGTGTGTGACTGCCTTTGGTTATTTATTTATTTATTTATTAAGACAACTTTTATAGCGCCTAATCTTTAAGCTCTAAGCGCTTTACAGAAATCACTAAAAATGAATAGTAAACACAATGAACAAAAAGTATACATCAAACATTGACCAACACCCCCCTTCCCTGATCCCTCAGTCAATTTCTCAATCACGCCCAAATAATGAATGACATAATCTACAGTACACTTTCGCAACCAACTTGAAACACTCACACTGATGGACACTTAAAGACGCCCAGGCCACACTATTAACAAATCACACTCACACATATAACGATAGAGAGAGAAAGAGAACGAGAGAGAGAAAGAGAAAGAGACAGACACACAGACAGACAGACAGAGAAGGAGACACAGAGAGTCAGACAGAGGGACAGACAGAGAAAGAGAGAAGAGAGAGACACACAAACAGAGACAGAGATATATTATAGGACTGAAATACAGTTGCATGCATCATAAAATAACAACTTACTATCATTTGTACATACAATAGTCACAAAAAGGCACATTATATTCAATATTAATAAACATTCACACACACACACACACACACACACACACACACACACACACACACACACACACACACCGACACGCACGCACGCACACACACGCGCACACACACAGACACACACGATTAGTGGAAAAACATTAAATGAATGACACTCACACACATACTAATAAAATAGCATTTTAAAACACTTATAATGTAAAATCATTTTAAAACAGTGAGACAAAATGGATAAATAAATAAAAATACACAAGTACATAAAATGTTCACAACATTAAAATACACCCATCCAGCCCATCCTTTCACACACACACACACACACACACACACACACACACACGCACGCACGCACGCACGCACGCACGCACGCACACACGCACGCACGCACACACACACACACACACACACACACACACACACGCACACATGCGCGCATGTACACACACGCACGCGCTCACATGCACTCATCCATTGTGCATCATTGACCGTAGCGGCAGAGATCAGAAGCAGAAAGAAGAAAATGGACAAAATGGAAGGTAATGCAGAAAAGCAGAAGAGGGAGCGTAAAAGAAGGAAGGAGTTGGGGATAGAGACGGGGATAGAGAGGAGCAGAGAGTAAGACAGATAGAAAACGGAGAGACAAAGAGTGAGAGACGAGTAGACAAAGTGGGGAGGGGGGGGGGGAGAAGTTAAGAAAAAGAGCAAGGGGGTGGAGAGGGGGGACAGATGGACAGGCATACAGAGTGACAGACACGTTGACACAGAGAGAGAGAGGGGAGAGAGAGAGAGAGAGAGAGAGAGAGAGAGAGAGAGAGAGAGAGAGAGAGAGAGAGAGAGAGAGAGAGAGAGAGAGAGAGGGGGGGGGGACAGACAAACAGACCAACAGACGGAAAGACATAAGGGAGACAGCAGACATATTTTAATCGAGGTTGTGGGACTGGCGGAAATAGTGGGTTTTTAGAGCGGTTTTGAAGCGTGGAAGTGTTTCTGAGTTGCGAGTTGCGAGTGGGAGCTGATTCCATGTTTTCGGTGCGGTGAAAGAGAAAGTGCGGTTGCCATAGGTCTTTGTTTTGGGTCGAGGAAGAGTGAAAGTTCGATTGTCTGAAGAGGAGCGGAGTAGTCTGGTAGGAGAGTAGATGTGCAGAAGATCAGAGAGATAGGCAGGAAAGTAGGGATCGGTGACAGATTTGAAACAGAGTGTAGATATTTTGTGATCGACTCGAGCAGAAATGGGAAGCCAGTGAAGGTTCTGTAGGAGAGGCTGGGCGTGTTCATGTTTTTTAACCTTGAATACTAGTCGGGCTGCAGAGTTTTGGACCTTTTGGAGTTTGTCAAGAAGATAGTGTGGGATGCCAGAGAGGAGGGAGTTGCAATAATCGAACTTGGACAGAACCAGAGAACAGACAAGCGTTTTGGCTGCATCGAAGGTAAGAAGGTGGCGAATGCTGCTGATTTTCCTGAGTTCGTGGTATGCAGAGTGACAGATGTTTGAGACATGTGTGTCCATGGAAAGAGTGTTGGAGAATGTGACCCCTAGGTTTCTTGCTGTGGAGGAGAACTGTATGTTGGTGTTGCCGACTAAAAATAGAAGAAGGAGCGGAGTCTGACAATGGTTTATGCTGGGAACGGACAAGGAGGGCCTCAGTTTTATCATCATTGAGTTTGAGTTTGTTTGTGGTCATCCAGTGTTTGATGTCTGTGATGCAGTCCTGAGTCTGATTGATTGTATCTTGAATCTGATCTGGTGGTGAAGAGGCATGTAGTTGTTGGTCGTCAGCAAAGGACTGACTGGGGATGTCATGCTGGGCAGTGATAGAAATGAGAGGCTTTGAGTACAGAGTGAAAAGAGCGTGGGTAGCCACACTCCGTCTTTGGGGGAATGTTTACTGCTAATTATTACCCGTTACCGCGACCAGTGGTTCTCTGTGGCACAAACATGGCTGATTGTGAGAACCCACCTTGCGGAAGACGCGGGGGCCTCCCTGGACAGACTTGTCGATGCGGATCCACCCGGCAGACATGGCCTTGCTGAAGCCAACCTTGGCATTGGGCACCGACTTCTGCAAACGGCATGTCAAACTCATCAACTACTAGTAGTTCTCCTAATCCTTGTCATAGCTTAGAACTGTTTTTCTTAGTTACATTACATAAGTTATGTCATAACATAACTTAAGCTTCTGTTTTCCCAGAACTCAACATAAATTATTAAAGCTAATGTTTTTGCTTGCATGAATAGAAATATGGGTGTTTTTTTAAGTTAAAGATTATCCCCTTTAAATCAAACTTAGATTCAAAGTCAATCTGGATATTAAAGCAAATAAACTAAACTATTTTAGAAATAGATAATTGAAGAACTTTTTTTTTTTACACTGACAACAGGAGTGACATAATTCTGGTGCCTAATAATATGTAGCACGAAACTCGTCGAAAGACATTTAATTTCCAAGGAACTAACATCATTGACCTGTTTTATAAAAAAAAATAACAGCACAAACAGATTACAAAGAAAAAAAACCACCTGCCCATTCATGAACCTCAAAAGACAACATCGAGCTACGTTTCTGATGGACTAACGAGAAAAAACCCTGAAACGAATGCATTCACTGCACAGCTGTAGCTGTGCTAACAGACCATTAGTTCTGCCTGCAGGATGCCGGTGTCGTGTGGCACTGCCTGACAGACCAGGGCCTCATGACTGCCGCTGGCTGCCACGGCACGCCCTTCCTCCGTCAGCTGCACGAACTTGTTCTGCACTTGGGATACATCTAGGATCTGCAGATAAAGTCATCATTGATTTTTTTTTGTACACACACAGTGACACACACACACACACACATGCACGCAATGTCTTATTTTGTCTTCATTTTTGTGTTCATGCCGAAAAACTAATTTCTTCACTTGTTTGGAGACAATAAAATGGTTGAATTGAATTGAAATGCACATGCATGTGCACACACACACACACACACACAATGACACATACACACACATTCAGTGTCAGATTCCTGGCACTGCCCTCACACCGACTGAAGACTAACCGGTATGTCAATGGCAGTATGATTTTATTTCAAGTTGCAGTATTGTATTCAAACTTGATTGAGAATGTGAATGTGGTCTATGTTTCTTAGAATTTTCATATTGTAACTATTTTACTCTTGCATAATTAATTGTGTGTGAGTGTGTGCGTGCGTGTATGTGTGTGTATGTGTGCGTGCGTGCGTTCATGTGTGTTTGTGTATACATGTATACATGTGTGTGTGTGTGTATGCATGCATGCAGGCGTGCGTGTGTATGTATGTGCGTGTGTGTGTGTATACATGTGTGTGTGTGTGTGTAGGGGGGGGGGGGGGGTGAAGTAAGAGAACGTTGCGTACAATCATCGTGTTTATTTTACTTTCTAATGATTCATTATTTGTTTGCCTTTAAATTGTTCTTGTTATCAATGTAAAGCGCACTGAGCCCATGTGAGAAAGAGCACTATATAAATTCCCATCAGTATTATTATACTCACATACATACACATCAATACATCATTACATAATCTAATCATTATGATTAGATTAGATTGCATACTTTCCTGATCACACACACACATTAGATTACTCAATATAGCGTCGTTAATAAAAATAAAATGTAAGCAATTCTCAGAGTAATTGCTATGAAATGAGATAAAAATAGTTAACTTATTGTAAAAATGCGTTTTCTGTCAATAACTGGCGTGATTTATCGAAACATTGGTCTATTTCTTCATACAATGCCGATACAAGGCTGAAGAGACATTTTTGTTGCAAATTCCTTCCAAGAATCAAGATGATTGAAAGTTCCACAAAACTCGATTAATTTACAGAAAAATAAGCATTCAAAAGTAGAGTACTGCCTGTAGAAACTATGCATATGTTTTTATAAGAAAAAACACTCAAATATTTGGGTTTTCATGATACTGGTATTTGAATCGGACAGAAACTATTTTCGCTTTAGTAATGGCGTCTTTCCATGACGTCATCTCGCGAGACAGGCTCGCGCAGTAGCAGACATTTTTGTTCCCCAACGATTTTCAGAAAGTTTAAAACCACAAAAAATTATTGTGTGCAACATCGTAAGCTTAAATTTATGGCGTCGAAGCAAACATTAGTGATTTCCTGATAAAGTTAGTAGTGTGGAGCAAAGCATTGTTAGATTCAGCGTTTGACGATCGTTTCCACTTCGCAAGGGAAGCCACTCCTTTTGTAAGAAAACGAGGCAAAATGTCGCCAAATCGGTACGACGGTGGGCTTACCAGGGTGGATGTAGGACAAAAATGGCACGGTAGATGTTTTTTAAAACCTTTGAGAACATCACTATAAGGCTTCATCTTGTGTCCGCCACTGTTCATTAGCGCGGGGTGGACTTAAATAGCGAGCGGACAACTGATTCTGTCAACGCTTTTCAACTCGGTAAACTCCGCACCGCCGATCAGTGATCTGTCTGAAAGATGAAATTTTCAGCTTGAAAGCAAGGAAACTGAATCCTCTGTACACCCGTCACGACTTCTTTTAAGGTAGAAATAATGCAGCAACAAGAAGAAATTCTTCTTTTTCCATATTGGCCCGCTTGCCAACTCGAAAAGTTTATGACTGACTGATGTTTTGGTTTTACGTCCTCTCAACCAACTAAGGGTCATGTGGGACATTTTATATTTTATCTGGGATTTATGAGTAAGATAGTACATTTTGAATATGTTATCATGGATATAATGAGTATGATTTTTTTATTTATTTTTTGATCTTATTTGTCAAGGGCTCAAGAAGGGGATTTTATTAACCAAGGGAGGGGCTTCCTCCTTTTTTTTTTCTTCTTCTTTTTGATTTTTTTTTTGATTTAAAAAAAATAAAAAATTTGTGTGTGTTTTTTGTTAGATATAGAACAAAGATTATGTAACTCACAGAGTTAAACCATAGAAATTCTTTTTTCCATTGAAATCAATGTATGGGGATAGACAATGCTTCGTTGGGCAACGAGTATGAATTATTTTTTGAGTAATGTTGTAGTTTATTAAAACTTATAAAAGCGAAAACCAAAAGAGGTTCTTTGGAGATTTTGAGCGAAAAGAACCAGGAGGGTCCAATCTTCATCGTTTTGATTAATCAGCGTATGGTAATTATAGATTTTATTGACTTTGGAAATAGTATTGATGACTTCATGGAGTTCTAGCTGAATAGTAGGACAATCTGAGAATAGGTGTTCCAAGGTAAGGGTTTGATTACAATCACATTATATATATTCATTAAATCTACAGTAGTACGAATTTGTCCGAAGACGGAAAATTAAGGATGAGAGGTGGTAAGGAATTGGTAAGAATAAACCTTTTTTAACTGGTCTATGATCCCAGTGGTGATCTTTTGCGTACTGTTCTAAATCGGCTTTCCAGTTAACATAAGACGTCTCTTTGAGTAGGCTATTGCACTCATTTACTGATAACCCTATAGTGCAGGAGGCAAGATTTGAGTTATCTGCTGCTTTTTTGGCTGCGTAATCTGCTTGGTCATTACCTTTAATACCACAATGAGATGGGATCCAGGTTAGAGTAACCTGGGTTCCCTTACAATTAATTTGATGAACCAAAAAAAGGATTTCTTGTATAATTTCTGCTCTGTTATTTTGAGGGGATTGAAGACCCTGTAGGGATGACAATGAATCAGTGTATAACACCACATTAGTAGCGAGTTGAGGGAGATCATTTATAAAATCTAGAGCCTTGAGTATTGCCCATAGTTTGGCACTGTATATAGATAGGTGAGGGTTTAGTTTGAAGGATTTAGTAACATTAAGACCTGGAATTGTGAAGGAGCATCCTATTTTGGTGGGTGCAAGTTTGGAACCGTCTGTGTAGATTTGGACTGAGTGGCGTGAGTAGTAGATCTCTTTTCTTTAGCTGCTACTGTTAGCTGATTAGTATCTTTTTCTTTAGAGTATATGGTTAGGCTAGTATCTATATTAGGAGGTTCCCATTCCCAGTCAGGGATACCATGTTTAGGGTGAAAAACCACATCCTGTAGTTGAAAATTAGATTTATCTATTAAGTCTTTAGAGAATTCATAAATGTGTTGGTACTTAGGAATTAAGTGCCGTTCCTGTGCTTCTGTTAGTTGGAAAGCGGAACTGACTGTTGAGAGGAATTCTACCTTCCCATAGACATTTGCTGCCTGAAGGCGAACCATGAATTTAGCACAATTTAGCTTAATTAGATGTTCTATAGGAATCCAATCGATATCCCTATAAATTAATTTGCCTACAGCATAAGGGGGGATCCCCAGGGCTAATTTGAGTGCCCGGAGTTCTAAGGAGGCTAATTTCTTTAATTGGCTTGTGGGGAGTGTGTAAAAGGCCTCCATACCATAGGTTATCCTACTCCTTACTAAGGCTTGAACCAGGTATGTTAAGAATTTTGGATCTTTAGCCCAGTTTTCATGAGATATTACCTTTAAGAAGTTAATAGCGTTAGTGCTTTTAGTAATTAAGTGTTCAATATGAGCATTCCAGTTTAGATTTGAAGATAGAATTACTCCTAGGAATCTTACTTGTTGAACTGGTTTTTTGATTTCATCATATATGATGATATTATGTTCATGTTGTAACTATTTTACTTGTATAATTAATTGTGTGCGAGCGTGCGTGTGCGCATGCATGTGTGTGTGTGTGTGTGTGTGTGTGTGTGTGTGTGTGTGTGTGTGTGTGAGTAAGGAAGTAAGAGAACGTTGTTTATTTTACTTTCTAATGATTAATTATTTGTTTGCCTTTAATGTTCTTGTTATCAATGTAAAGCGCACTGAGCTCATGTGAGAAAGAGCGCTATATAAATTCCCATTATTATTATTATTATTATTATACTCTTCAGTTAGGAGCTGTCTCTTGGCAAACACCATAAAATGACATTTTTCTGGGGAGAGGTAAAAACCATGAACCTGCATAAACTGATAAAGCCTGCTATTACATCTACATTATGTTGATGTTGTTTTAGGGCTTTGTTGATTTGTTTTTTAGTTTTTTCATTCTTAGGGTTAGTCCAGATCGCTATATCATCTGCGTACATTGAGATGTTACAATGTTTAAACGGAAGTTTAGGTATTTCATGTAATATAATGTTAAACAAAGTAGGGGCTATGATACTCCCCTGAGGGACTCCCATGTCTATTTGATGTTTAGTTGACAGGTGTTGACCCACTTTGACCTGAATTTTTCTTTGGTTAGAAAAGATTGAATAAAATTTAGCATATTACCTTGAATACCTATCTTGTTAAGTTTGAGTAATAGTCTACCCCGCCAGATATCGAAAAGTTTATTATTTTTTGATTAGCTTAAATTTAAACAAAGGGGCGTAACTCTGTGTCAGACTGGCACAAATACCATCATCGCTACGATTGCATCGTTCCATCTGTTCTAATTGCATCAGATTCAACTTAAAAGACATACTCAGATACTGATGGCTGTAACAACTTACGTCTCCCAGGGATTGAAGACTTTTAACTGCTCCAACCAGTACTTGATGGTCAACCACTAATTTTTCTGCTAAACTCAGGGTGTTAACTTCGCCGGTTTCATTCACTTCATGAAGCACGACTTCTCTGTAGTCTGCCATGCTGAATGTTATAAAGTATGGTTAATGTCCCATATGTGCCTTCCCAGGTCGAGAGGACGTAAAATTCCAAGTAACTGAACTGTTATAAAGTATGGATCGGAACAAACTTTCGAGTTGGTTGCATCATGAAAAAAAACCTATTTTCTGAACAGATGAAAAAATTATATGAATAAACATTGGAGCCTTTGTAATGTTATAAACAAATATGCCGAGACTGTAATGGACAACAATTTAAGGTTTAAAAAAAAAATTAATCCACCTTTTTAGTATTGGATCGAAATAGGGTCAAAGGTGAAGGTCGATTACGACAGAGGAACACTACGTTGCAAAAGCACACTTTTCCAAACAACGTTGGACACTGACTAAATCAAGGATATGGCGTGCTCCAGAAAAGCGTTCGCAATTTTCGGAAGACAGGGCTTAGTTCCTCAGATATTTGTCCGAAGATGTCAAGGCACAGCTGCCCCTGCTTCAGGTATATTTGTTGACAACTGTGACAGTCTTTTTTTTTATGAGACTGGACGAAACTTGATTTTAGATCTAGTTTTGAACAAGTTATTAACGTAATTTTAAGCAAGGTCATGGCTTAGAGATCACATTCCTGGCAATCGTGTTCTTATGTGTCATTATTGTATGATCTATAACAAAGCTTTTTTTAATCCACTAACACAGCTTACTTCATAAAAAATATGATTGTTTATCATAGTTTGTTATGCTTGTGTAAAATAAGGGGGTTCAATTTTTGATGGGGGAAGGAGGTGTGTCCAAATTCCAGGTCTGTGATTGGATAATCATGAATAACTTAAATCTCTCTCTCTCTCTCTCTCTCTCTCTCTCTCTCTCTCTCTCTCTCTCTCTCTCTCTCTCTCTCTCTCTCTCTCTCTCTCTCTTCTTGAGTTCTTCTCTTTCCATTCGGCAGCTAACTTCAGGCTCAGCCCATTGAAGATTCTGAACATTACACTTGGGGTGGGTGGGGGGGGTAGTACAAAAAAGAAAAGAAAAGAGAACATCAGTATGTTGTAGGCATAGCCTCTCTCTGGGTCTCACTCTTTATGAGTGTGTATGGGGGTCTCATTTCTAAATGGTGTGTGTGACGGATGTCTTTGGTTGTTTATTCTACAGGACATTTTAGTTGTGTAATGTTAAAGTACTGTAAATAGTGTAATCCTCTCTGATTGAATGTAATATGTCAAGGCAAGTTAGTGACACTGACACTGTACATATATTCATCCATTTACATTAACAGTTGTATAATGATTTTTATGTGCAGAAAGTGTTAATAGATTAATTAAAATCAGTTTTTGTTTCTTCTTAAAGAAGTTCTTTTGTTTGATTTCCAGATATCGGACAGAAAACAACTGTGAAAGATAATGCTTCCAAATCAAAAGGTAAACTAATAGTAATAATAATATTGCATGATTTTTTAAAAATATTTAATGTTTTGCTTAATGGAAAGTGTTTCTTTGTATCATACAATGTATGTTGAATGAATTTCTGGATGTAGAAATCTATGAAGCTTTTATGTCTGATTGTTACTCAAATGGCTAGGTACTAAGGTAGGGGCCAATAATATATTATTATTAATAAACATTTTTTGAAAAGAGTTGTATAATAAATGATCTTGTACAGTAAAGGAGTAATGGGAAATCATGGTACAGCTTAGTCTTTTCAGTTCCCGAACAAAACTGGGCGACTGTTGTGTCTGTCTTTGTCTGTGCGGCATGTGTGCGTGCCTCTGCTGCCACCCCTATCAATGGTATCGCCCAAGGAATGGTATCACCCAGGAACTAAGCCGTGAGTGGACTTTGCTGCTGCCCGCCGACAGACTTGTTGAAATTGAAAGACTACATAAACTAGGGGACATTTGCACTGGCGGCTTTTAGTGATGCAGCTAAAGGGGTTGGTTGGCCTTTGGGGACCTTCCCCAACACCAGCCGATCTTAAATCCTTTAGATAAAGAGAGTGAGGATGTACCCTGGGCAAGGCATCTCTACAATCTAAACAAATTCTAGCTCAGCAAAAAAATATTAAAAAAATCATAGCCCAGACATCCAGAATACTATAGCTGTGACATATCCACTTTGCATGGAAGACAACTGTAATTTTGAAAATCTGAATTGTGTTTCTTACATTACAAGTATATTGCACTTAGATTGTTTGGCCGAGGTATGAAAGCGCATAGAGCTTAAAGGTATGCGCTATATTAATCTTCTTAATATATAAATAAGCAAATGTACTATGTAGTTGTACAGATGTTGCAAATGTCGTTGTTTTTTCAGCCAGCTTTTCCTGGAAAGATGCGCTGAACTTGGAATCGCAGCTGACAGAGGAGGAGATCATCGTGCGCGACCAGTTCCGGAACTACTGTCAGGATAAACTGATGCCTCGCATCATCATGGCCAACAGACACGAAAGTAAGGAGAGAGTGAGGTTGAGAGACATACAGACTCAGACAGAGAGGGACTGAAACACTTTATTACACAAGGAGTAAGATTTTAGGCCAAGTCTACTCTTCCAATCTGTCCTTGGCACGAAAACTAGACTAATGCAAAACAATGAGGCAAAGAGAGAGAGAGAGAGATCAGAGAGAGAGAGAGAGAGAGATGATGCTTCGCTTGATAATGGCAAAGAGATATGTCATTATGTGTGAAGATATTGAGAGAGAGCTCTAGAGATTTTTTGATGCCTCACTAGAGTCACTTCATTTTTGTTATGATTATTGCCAACAGAAAGACAGGTGAGGGTAGAATGATATTGATGTACAGACTTTAGTTAAAAGTGGTATGTGACTCAATCACAATTCAGTCCGTGGTTGGGTGTATGACTTATGAGATAAAGAAGGAATAAAATTAGAAATATTTACTGTTTCAAAGCGGGCGTTCGGGTGTTTACTTTATATTCTATGTGAATCACAGAGAGACTGTGTGTTTGTGTGCATGTTTTAGGGAGAGAGAAAGCGTAAATTTGTGTGTAAATTATGCGGGAGAAGAGAGTGTGTGTGTGTTTGCTTAGAGCTGTGTGTGTGAGAAAGAGGGTGTGTTTGTTCTACCATTTGCACAGACGTGTGCATGCATGTACACTTGCACATTGTTTTGGATATCATAACTTGTTTATGTTTACTCTCCTGACACTCTCCACATCCCCCAAAGGTGATAGAAATGTTTTATAACTATAAGGCAAGCCTATGCATGAAGAATTAAAGATATAACAGATTTAATATACTTTCTTTTTTATTTGGTATATTCTAGTCACAGACTCTGTGAAATTTGGGCTGCTCTCCCCTAGAGAGCGCATCACCGCAAGTGCAGCGCCTACCCATTTCATTTTTCTTTGTGAGGGGTGCAGGGTGAGGAGGGAATGGGGGCAGACTTGGGAAACCTTGCTATCAGTTCGGTCATACCAGGCAGCGGGATTTCTCCCTTCTCTTACCGTCTTTTAACTGCCATGGGATTTTTACGTGTGTAAAGCGTACGGGTCAGACTTGCTTTCTGACTTGTTTTAAATCCTCATCCGAAAGACTCAACATTCAGTTTGATTTTCACTTCGAACTAGAAAGAAATGGCGAGGCCGGAATTCGAATCCGCGTCACGCATTGCAATCGGCAGGCGAACGTCTTAACCGCTCTGCCACTTTCCTTCCTTTGTTTGTATAAAAGCATAGCATGCTTTCCTTATATCTCATTATGTTCATATTCTGATCGCTTCTCGGCCTCTTGGCTAAGAGTAAGACAGTGATTCAGGAACATAGATTTTTGTTTATACCCTGGTTGGTTTGTTCAGCCCGTCGTACATGGCGAAAGCCGATACGTGACGTTAAACTGAACTTCCACCTTATATCTCCACAAAAGTAATTGAACATGTGGACCCATTTTATTGTCATGTATTGCTTCACTGATTGTGTGTGTTGGTCCCTGCAGATTTTGACCCTGCCATTATGCGGGAGATGGGAGACATGGGGGTGCTGGGTCCTACCATTCAGGGCTACGGGTGTGCAGGGTTGTCCTCCGTGGGCTACGGTCTCATCACCAGAGAACTGGAGAAGTGGGCCAAGATTTGCATCTTTTCTGTCTTTCTTTAAGATTTAACCCTCTTATATTCATAACAGGAGACAAATTGATACCGTACTTTATGGACTACATTGTACGGCAACCCCCCCCAACAAAAATGTTACACAAAATTCTGATTGGGTTACTAGTTTCTTACTATATTATCAGTCACATTATAAGGTGCGGGGGCCTCAGTCTGGGAAAACAAGAATCACTTTATAGTCCGTAAAATACGGTAGTTCCTGAAAAAGACTTGTTTCCAAAACGTGAATAAACTGTAGTAGTGACAGTACTAGTAGTACTGCTTAGTAGTTTTCCATCATATACTGACCCCATGTTCATGTGTGGAGGGCTTTGAAACTTAGCTGAGGTGTCTTTGATAGACCAGTGAAGTTCTAGTACGATTATTAGGACGATAGCTCCCTTCCATTCAGTCAGAGAGAACAAAAAGTGATAACATTGCTATAAGAATGTGAAATCTTGGAGAAGTTTAGGCTCAAAGAATGTGAATGTAAGAGGGTTAAAGTTGTATTTCTACCAACAAAGTGTTGTGGGGAACATTACATGACAGTCTGTGGGGAGACAGGAGGCCTGTTGCCGTGTCATGCTGTAACAGTGGACTGTCTGTGAATCAGTCTATCCACAGTGTGTATGACCTTCCTCTGGCTCTGGTGCCTCAGTGATTCATAGTTCCAGGCAAATTCATCTCCCTGGTAAAGCTTTGCGCTGTGCCTGTACTTTCTAGGTATAGTTGGTTGGAATTGGTGAATTTAACTGTAGTCAGTGATTTCTTTTTGTGTGTGTGTTTTCACATTGTTATTCCCTCTTTAACCCCTTCCCTGTCTGGCCCTGTGTCTACTCTACTACATGGTGTGTGATGTTATTGATGATGTCATAACTTTTGATGTTATAGCCCTGGAATGATGGTTTTTGTTTTAGACAAGTCAGGAAAGATATATCTCTAGATCATTTTTTTCCAGATTGAGTCTAACGCGTCTCCTTTTCATTTTATAATAATAAAGAAGATAGTTTCTCAAATTTTCTCCGGCAGCAAAAGAGTTAAGTATTTCAAATTTCACACAACCTAATCTACTGAACCGATTGTTATAAAAAAAAGTAGCAGAGTGTTACCTCATGTCCCAAAGATAATCTCAAGCTTTTTTTTGCTCTTTTTTTTCGAACAGTGTGGACAGCGCCTACCGTTCTGCCATGAGCGTGCAGTCCAGCCTGGTGATGTGGCCAATCTACGCCTACGGCACAGAGGAGCAGAAGGAGAAGTACATCCCCAAGCTTGCAAGGGGCGAGCTGATTGGCTGCTTCGGCCTGACGGAGCCCAACCACGGCAGCGACCCCGCGTCCATGGAAACCATCGCCAAGTACAACGCCAGCAAGAAGAGCTTCACGCTCAACGGCAGCAAGTCGTGGTAAGTCTCCAGCCACAAGCATCTTCGTCTTTTTCGGTCTATAAGCAGGCATGGGAATTGTCCGCGAATTCGCGGATTTCCGCCAAAAAGAAAAGGAAATTGTTACTAAATACTTCATTTTTGTTACTAAATACTTCAATTGGGGGGCTTTTCAGAGTTTTTTGTCTCTGACAATTCCCATGCCTGATAAGGCGCACCTTATTTTAAGGCGACCACCCCAAATTTTACACAACTTCAGATGTTGTTATTATTGTGTCTTACTGTCTTGTTAGTCATATTATTAGGCCCAGGAGTCTCAGTCTTGCAAACAGTATCGCCTTATAGTCAGAACAATACGGTAAAGACCTTGACAAATCATGCAGAAAAGGTCTGAATAGTTAAGTGAACACTCAGTAGTCCGGATGTGAAGGGGGAACAAATCGTTGACAATTGGTTGGGGGTCACATGTTAGAGGGAGTCTTAATAGGGAGGTGTTAATAGGGAGGTTCCACTGTATTACAAAAACAGCACCAGCTAAGCTGTAAGAGCTTAGTAAGGTAAGAATAACAAATCTCAATGTCTGCTGGCACCCTCTTTCCCACCGTGTTTTATTTGATTGGATCATCGGGGGGAAAAAATTGCCCTTTCACTCACTATCTGGCTTTCATCACAATTCTTATATTTCTGTAATTTTCTAAGAATGTTTTTTTAGTGGTTTGATGCTTGTTTTCTTGTTTCTGTTCACCTTATAAGATTGTGCATCGTATACCAGACTTGGCTGCTAAAATAAATGTGAAACATCCACTTACTTTTAAGAAATCGTCTGTACACAAAAAAAGGAAAGGAGAATGCATAGTTTAATAAAAAGTAATTCCTGCTTCTATCTGCAGACTCGTCCATGAGTACCGTGCTTAACGGGCTATCAGGCGATGCTTGTTCCCAGACTGAGACCCCTGCGCCTTAGTATGTGTCTAACGATCAATAGTAAGAAAGTGTAATATTAATATGATAACAGCATCTGAATTTTGAGTAAAATTTGGGGGGTGCGCTTTATTATCATGTGCGCCTTGTCCGTAAAATACAATACAAAATACAGCATATACACATGTGTGTGTTTGTGATTTGTGTTTTTTGGTTTCTTTTTCCATGTTTGTTGATGTTTTTGGCTCTGTTTCATACTTCTATTTGTTTATTATATGTGTGTGTTTATGTTTCATGTACGTTTTTATAAAAACGCTGTGAGGATGGCATGCCATCGACCAGCGCTATGCAAGTCACATTTATTATTTAATAAAACATTCAGAATAAAAACACAAACAAAACAAGATAAAAACTGTTCAGAATTTTCGACTTGTCAGTGTCCAGGAACAGAATAAAATGACAAGGTATTTGTCATTACTCTAATACGATTTTGGACTTGTCAGTGTCCAGGAACAGAATAAAATGACAAGGTATTTGTCATTACTCTAATACGATTTTGGACTTGTCAGTGTCCAGGAACAGGATAAAATGACAAGGTATTTGTCGCTACTCTAATATGATTTTGGACTTGTCAGTGTCCAGGAACAGGATAAAATGACAAGGTATTTGTCGCTACTCTAATATGATTTTGGACTTGTCAGTGTCCAGGAACAGGATAAAATGACAAGGTATTTGTCGTTACTCTAATACAATTTTGGACTTGTCAGTGTCCAGGAACAGAATAAAATGACAAGGTATTTGTCATTACTCTAATACGATTTTGGACTTGTCAGTGTCCAGGAACAGGATAAAATGACAAGGTATTTGTCGCTACTCTAATATGATTTTGGACTTGTCAGTGTCCAGGAACAGAATAAAATGACAAGGTATTTGTCGTTACTCTAATACGATTTTGGACTTGTCAGTGTCCAGGAACAGGATAAAATGACAAGGTATTTGTCGTTACTCTAATACAATTTTGGACTTGTCAGTGTCCAGGAACAGGATAAAATGACAAGGTATTTGTCGCTACTCTAATATGATTTTGGACTTGTCAGTGTCCAGGAACAGGATAAAATGACAAGGTATTTGTCGTTACTCTAATACAATTTTGGACTTGTCAGTGTCCAGGAACAGGATAAAATGACAAGGTATTTGTCGCTACTCTAATATGATTTTGGACTTGTCAGTGTCCAGGAACAGAATAAAATGACAAGGTATTTGTCGTTACTCTAATATGATTTTGGACTTGTCAGTGTCCAGGAACAGAATAAAATGACAAGGTATTTGTCGTTACTCTAATACGATTTTGGACTTGTCAGTGTCCAGGAACAGGATAAAATGACAAGGTATTTGTCGTTACTCTAATACAATTTTGGACTTGTCAGTGTCCAGGAACAGGATAAAATGACAAGGTATTTGTCGTTACTCTAATACGATTTTGGACTTGTCAGTGTCCAGGAACAGGATAAAATGACAAGGTATTTGTCGTTACTCTAATACAATTTTGCGGCGTGGCAGGATCACCAACTCTCCCATCGCCGATGTGTTCGTGGTGTGGGCCAAGTGTGACGCGGACAACAACAGCATCCGGGGCTTCATCCTGGAGAAGGGCATGCCGGGGCTGTCGGCACCCACCATCCAGGGCAAGTTCTCGCTGCGGGCCAGCATCACGGGACAGATCGTCATGGAGGACGTGGAGGTGCCCGCAGAAAACATCCTGCCCAACGCTTCGGGTCTGGGGGTGAGTCAGATGCTCAGCTTGCTGCATGGGTGAAGGTCGTTCAGGAAAGCTCCTGAAAACATCCTGCCCAACGCTTCCGGTCTGGGGGTGAGTCAGACGCTCAGCTGGCTGCATGGGTGAAGGTTGTTCAGGCAGGTTCCTGAAAACATCCTGCCCAATGCTTCCTGTCTGGGGGTGAGTCAGACGCTCAGCTGGCTGCATGGGTGAAAGTCGTTCAGGCAGGTTCCTGAAATCAGGATTGAAAAAGCTGATACACATGTAGAAAGAGTTCAGGATTCGCTATCTTGTTCATCCAGAACCACCATCTTATAAAAATCAAACGTTTCTGCTAACATTGACGGCAGATTAAAACGAGATGATAGGGATGCAATTCTAACATTACCCCCTCCTATCCTGTATACACAGACACACACATAGGAAATTACATGTATGTCAACTCTCTCTACATGAGGATGGAAATCTTCGGTCTGGGACAGACACATATGGGACACTAGTAGATATAAAGATGGTGGGAACAATCCTGAAGGCAATGCCCGGAGGCAGTGCAACACCAGTAAAGTCCCATTTTTTTACCAATACAGATATAATAACTTGTCTGTACATGAGAGAATGAAAAGTTGTGTTTTACGTCCTCTCGACCCGGGTAGGCACATATGGGACATCTCTGTACATGAGAGTACTTGATACCGTACATGGCTCGCACAACCGTTCAATACTAGAAAGGTTTGCATCATTACATAATTTAAAAAAAAAAAAAATGCTTAATGGTACAGGTTTGAAAATGTGGCATTATTTATAATAATAAAAGCTAACGTCTGTTAAAGTTCCAAAGTAAAATTTGTATTACTAGCCGATTATTGACGTTTTGTAAAAAAGCATAACTGAGAAGACAAAGAGAGGGGTAGTGACTCGTTTTAATTCATTGCCATCCTTAATATAGACTAGAAGTCATTTAATTGGTTGAAAACTATTAAGGGACCATACAGGAATATTTTTGTACCAGTTTGGTTTGCTGAGTTTTGAAGTGTGTATGTCAAAACACTATGGCGTACTCTTCGTGTTGTACGGTTGTGAAAGGAAGCAATCGGCCAGTGTTGAATGAGTTAATGTGGTCAAAACTTCACAGTTGGGAAGATTCAGAGAACATTGAATCCTGTTGTTTCAGGATTGAGAGGATGTTTTACTTTCACCTGTTTCTGCGTTCTGTTCGCTTCATTTCGTCAGACAATACTAATAGCCAGAAGGCAGTGAGGTCCCAGGGACCAGGGCCTTGGACTTCATTTCCTCAGGCAATACTAATAGCCAGAAGGCAGTGAGGTCCCAGGGACCAGGGCCTTGGACTTCATTTCCTCAGGCAATACTGATAGCCAGAAGGCAGTGAGGTCCCAGGGACCAGGGCCTTGGACTTCATTTCCTCAGGCAATACTGATAGCCAGAAGGCAGTGAGGTCCCAGGGTCCAGGGCCTTGGACTTCATTTCCTCAGGCAATACTGATAGCCAGAAGGCAGTGAGGTCCCAGGGACCAGGGCCTTGGACTTCATTTCCTCAGGCAATACTAATAGCCAGAAGGCAGTGAGGTCCCAGGGACCAGGGCCTTGGACTTCATTTCCTCAGGCAATACTGATAGCCAGAAGGCAGTGAGGTCCCAGGGACCAGGGCATTGGACTTCATTTCCTCAGGCAATACTAATAGCCAGAAGGCAGTGAGGTCCCAGGGACCAGGGCCTTGGACTTCATTTCCTCAGGCAATACTAATAGCCAGAAGGCAGTGAGGTCCCAGGGACCAGGGCATTGGACTTCATTTCCTCAGGCAATACTAATAGCCAGAAGGCAGTGAGGTCCCAGGGACCAGGGCCTTGGACTTCATTTCCTCAGGCAATACTAATAGCCAGAAGGCAGTGAGGTCCCAGGGACCAGGGCCTTGGACTTCATTTCCTCAGGCAATACTGATAGCCAGAAGGCAGTGAGGTCCCAGGGACCAGGGCCTTGGACTTCATTTCCTCAGGCAATACTAATAGCCAGAAGGCAGTGAGGTCCCAGGGACCAGGGCATTGGACTTCATTTCCTCAGGCAATACTAATAGCCAGAAGGCAGTGAGGTCCCAGGGACCAGGGCATTGGACTTCATTTCCTCAGGCAATACTGATAGCCAGAAGGCAGTGAGGTCCCAGGGACCAGGGCCTTGGACTTCATTTCCTCAGGCAATACTGATAGCCAGAAGGCAGTGAGGTCCCAGGGACCAGGGCCTTGGACTTCATTTCCTCAGGCAATACTAATAGCCAGAAGGCAGTGAGGTCCCAGGGACCAGGGCCTTGGACTTCATTTCCTCAGGCAATACTAATAGCCAGAAGGCAGTGAGGTCCCAGGGACCAGGGCCTTGGACTTCATTTCCTCAGGCAATACTGATAGCCAGAAGGCAGTGAGGTCCCAGGGACCAGGGCCTTGGACTTCATTTCCTCAGGCAATACTAATAGCCAGAAGGCAGTGAGGTCCCAGGGACCAGGGCCTTGGACTTCATTTCCTCAGGCAATACTAATAGCCAGAAGGCAGTGAGGTCCCAGGGACCAGGGCATTGGACTTCATTTCCTCAGGCAATACTAATAGCCAGAAGGCAGTGAGGTCCCAGGGACCAGGGCCTTGGACTTCATTTCCTCAGGCAATACTAATAGCCAGAAGGCAGTGAGGTCCCAGGGACCAGGGCCTTGGACTTCATTTCCTCAGGCAATACTAATAGCCAGAAGGCAGTGAGGTCCCAGGGACCAGGGCCTTGGACTTCATTTCCTCAGGCAATACTAATAGCCAGAAGGCAGTGAGGTCCCAGGGACCAGGGCCTTGGACTTCATTTCCTCAGGCAATACTAATAGCCAGAAGGCAGTGAGGTCCCAGGGACCAGGGCATTGGACTTCATTTCCTCAGGCAATACTAATAGCCAGAAGGCAGTGAGGTCCCAGGGACCAGGGCCTTGGACTTCATTTCCTCAGGCAATACTAATAGCCAGAAGGCAGTGAGGTCCCAGGGACCAGGGCATTGGACTTCATTTCCTCAGGCAATACTAATAGCCAGAAGGCAGTGAGGTCCCAGGGACCAGGGCCTTGGACTTCATTTCCTCAGGCAATACTAATAGCCAGAAGGCAGTGAGGTCCCAGGGACCAGGGCCTTGGACTTCATTTCCTCAGGCAATACTAATAGCCAGAAGGCAGTGAGGTCCCAGGGACCAGGGCCTTGGACTTCATTTCCTCAGGCAATACTGATAGCCAGAAGGCAGTGAGGTCCCAGGGACCAGGGCATTGGACTTCATTTCCTCAGGCAATACTAATAGCCAGAAGGCAGTGAGGTCCCAGGGACCAGGGCCTTGGACTTCATTTCCTCAGGCAATACTGATAGCCAGAAGGCAGTGAGGTCCCAGGGACCAGGGCCTTGGACTTCATTTCCTCAGGCAATGCTGATAGCCAGAAGGCAGTGAGGTCCCAGGGTCCAGGGCCTTGGACTTCATTTCCTCAGGCAATACTAATAGCCAGAAGGCAGTGAGGTCCCAGGGACCAGGGCCTTGGACTTCATTTCCTCAGGCAATACTAATAGCCAGAAGGCAGTGAGGTCCCAGGGACCAGGGCCTTGGACTTCATTTCCTCAGGCAATACTAATAGCCAGAAGGCAGTGAGGTCCCAGGGACCAGGGCCTTGGACTTCATTTCCTCAGGCAATACTAATAGCCAGAAGGCAGTGAGGTCCCAGGGACCAGGGCCTTGGACTTCATTTCCTCAGGCAATACTAATAGCCAGAAGGCAGTGAGGTCCCAGGGACCAGGGCCTTGGACTTCTTTTAAAACTATGTCCTACTGCAACCACATATTACCTTCTTACTTTTCTGCGTTCCCAGGCCATAATAGGTGAAGTACGTATGTGTTCTGTTTTCTGTTTTCACGGGTCTCCCCGCTGCATTCAGCCGACACATTCCGATTTTGATGGAGCTCAAAGGAGAAAATTATGGGAAGATTGTTGTAAAAAAAGGCTGGAGAATGGGCCAATAAGTCAGAAAAACAGAAAAGGAAAAGGCAGAGTCAAAGAGAGTGATAGACTAGAGTAAATTGCTAGCACAGAACCTCCAGAAGGTGGGGGGACTACTTGTACTGAAAGACACAGGAAGACATGTGACCAATTTGAGACTTATAAAATGACCAAAAAGAAAACTTTGTGGACTAGTAAGTGATGGCATGTTTAGGTTGAGCAGGTCTATCTCATTGTGTGAGTGCTTTCACAGGACTATATGTGCTATGAGTAATGAAGAGGCGGAGGTAGGAGAGAGAAAGACAGAGGTAGGGTGTAAAAGGGGGAAGGAGAAGATGGCAACATGCCAAAAGATAGGTAAAGGAGAGGTAAATATGATTTAGCAACCGTTTCATCGCCAACAGTACCTTTTGCCACTACATTCATTTCACACTTACCTTACTAAAAGACTTTTATCAAAGCAGGGTCTGTTGTTCGAAGATCTCAATATGTTCTTAATGCGGGGATGGTATTTTTAGGATAGGCCTTATTTTAACACATCAGAGAACTTCCTATACTGCAGACACTAATTTTTCTATACCCAGATAAATTGAAAAGAATTGTCTTCCTGACACATGGCTGTATTAACTTTTCTAGTGCCATGTGTTCTTTGTCTTCTTGGGTTGTCGTTTGCATCTCAACTGACGAGAGGGGAGTAACTGTTTTTAACGAGTGTGCATGCGTTGCTTCAACAGAAACATCACTGACATAAGCTCTGAAAGTAGACAAGCACACAGCAGGGTAGTTTGGCAGTGAATGTCTTTGCATTTGGTGGGAGTGAACCTCTGTATGGCCTGGAGGGACGGATCTCAGAACCAAACTCTGGGGGACTGCAGACGACCTCCGCCAGACATCCATGTTTGTGTCATCACTCGGTCTGAGGTTTTGATGCGTAGCCAGTTGAACGCTGAAGAAGAAGAAGGTGGGAGTGAAGAGCGATGCACTGGGGGAATGTATTTACCCATGGTGCTGGAAGAGTTAACCCCTTAGTAATAACATGGCGTGACATGTGGCAGGGGGAATGTATTTACCCATGGTGCTGGAAGAGTTAACCCCTTAGTAATAACATGGCGTGACATGTGGCAGGGGGAATGTATTTACCCATGGTGCTGGAAGAGTTAACCCCTTAGTAATGACATGGCGTGACATGTGGCAGGGGGAATGTATTTACCCATGGTGCTGGAAGAGTTAACCCCTTAGTAATGACATGGCGTGACATGTGGCAGGGGGAATGTATTTACCCATGGTGCTGGAAGAGTTAACCCCTTAGTAATAACATGGCGTGACATGTGGCAGGGGGAATGTATTTACCCATGGTGCTAGAAGAGTTAACCCCTTAGTAATAACATGGCGTGACATGTGGCAGGGGGAATGTATTTACCCATGGTGCTAGAAGAGTTAACCCCTTAGTAATAACATGGCGTGACATGTGGCAGGGGGAATGTATTTACCCATGGTGCTAGAAGAGTTAACCCCTTAGTAATAACATGGCGTGACATGTGGCAGGGGGAATGTATTTACCCATGGTGCTAGAAGAGTTAACCCCTTAGTAATAACATGGCGTGACATGTGGCAGGGGAAATGTATTTACCCATGGTGCTAGAAGAGTTAACCCCTTAGTAATGACATGGCGTGACATGTGGCAGGGGGAATGTATTTACCCATGGTGCTGGAAGAGTTAACCCCATAGTAATAACATGGCGTGACATGTGGCAGGGCCCGTTTGGCTGCCTGAACAACGCGCGCTATGGGATAGCCTGGGGAGCCCTGGGCGCCGCAGAGTTCTGCCTGGAAGCCGCCAGACAATACACGCTAGACAGGTCAGTTGAGTTTCAACAATCATCTCTTCTTCTTCGTCGTTGATCGCTCAGACAATTTCGTGTCATATGAGCCCAGATGTGTCATGCTGCTGTTATGCGCCTAACTAAGAAATAGGGCCAGCTTGTCCGTCTTCGGCTGGGGAAAATATTTGTTTGGGTTTCTGGAACAGAGGGAGAATGGCAGTAAGGCAGAAAGATAGCAGATGACAGTAAGCCAAGGGGAAAAGCAAAGTCAAAGAGGGTGATGGATTAGAGGAAGTTACAAGTACAAAACTTCCAGAAGGTGGGGGAACTATTTGTATGTAAAACCCCTGGTATCCCCATGGGGGATAATCATTTCTATTATCAATGTCACTGCAGGTTCCTATGCCATCAAGACGTGAGTGGGTGGCCAGGTTGTAATCAAATTGAAATGCAGCTTGTCTCATTTCCCTTGTTCTATGCATTTTGATTTCATAGTTTCCTGTAGTGAACATTTCTTTGGTTTTGTTTTGTTGTTGCATTTTTGGAAAATTTTATGTAATGCTTAGGGTGGGAAAAATCATTTTGTATGTGGAAGTCCAGTGTGAGTAGCACGATTTTAGGCACATTGACATGTTCTGTTGTGGAGGTTTGTTTTGCGTCAGTGCTTTCTATATGTTGATAGTAGCCACTTCAAAGCTCTTCATCCACACAACAGTTAGTTTTGTTGCCTGTACATAGAATTTGAAGGTCATGTGAATCGTTAACAGTGTTTTTCTTTGTTTTGATTGATTTTTCCTTGAATACACATCAGTTTGTTTGGCGGCTGCCTAACAACCAACCAAGGCAGAAGAAGATGCTGACAGAATCTTAACTTGTTATCCATAATTTGTATTTTTGATTTCCTGTATTATAGCCTTAATATGGTGTGTCGTTTTGGCTGGTTCTTTGTGAAGACTTATCATTTTGATTGACCCACAACGCGGGGATTGTCTTTAGCCGTGACAAGCTCCTAGCATAACATCATCAGTCTCCCAAATCCCCCAAAGACGGAGTGTGGCTGCTCACATGGCGGGGTAATCAAAAGTGGTCACACACGTAATGTTCCCATCACTAACTGATGCATTTATACCATAGTGTTCAAGTGCTTCCGCTGTTGGGATGTTCCCTGGAGTCATTTAGCCAGGGTACAACAACGACAACAACAACTCGCACATGATTTACATGTTAATATAATGAACTGTGGTGTTTTACGTCCTCTCGACCCGGCAGGGACATGTTAATATAATGAACTGTGGTGTTTTACGTCCTCTCGACCCGGCAGGGACATGTTAATATAATGAACTGTGGTGTTTTACATCCTCTCGACCCGGCAGGGACATGTTAATATAATGAACTGTGGTGTTTTACGTCCTCTCGACCCGGCAGGGACATGTTAATATAATGAACTGTGGTGTTTTACGTCCTCTCGACCCGGCAGGGACATGTTAATATAATGAACTGTGGTGTTTTACGTCCTCTCGACCCGGCAGGGACATGTTAATATAATGAACTGTGGTGTTTTACGTCCTCTCGACCCGGCAGGGACATGTTAATATAATGAACTGTGGTGTTTTACGTCCTCTCAACCCGGCAGGGACATGTTAATATAATGAACTGTGGTGTTTTACGTCCTCTCGACCCGGCAGGGACATGTTAATATAATGAACTGTGGTGTTTTACGTCCTCTCAACCCGGCAGGGACATGTTAATATAATGAACTGTGGTGTTTTACGTCCTCTCAACCCGGCAGGGACATGTTAATATAATGAACTGTGGTGTTTTACGTCCTCTCGACCCGGCAGGGACATGTTAATATAATGAACTGTGGTGTTTTACGTCCTCTCAACCCGGCAGGGACATGTTAATATAATGAACTGTGGTGTTTTACGTCCTCTCGACCCGGCAGGGACATGTTAATATAAGCGCTGAATTTTGTGTCTGTGTACAGGCATCAGTTTGGTCGGCCGCTAGCCAACAACCAGCTGATGCAGAAGAAGATGGCAGACATGTTGACGGAAATTTCCTTAGGACTGCAGGGATGCATTCAGGTTGGGCGCCTCAAAGACCAAGGCCTGTGAGTGAAGTCACTGACCTTTATCATCTTCTGTTTCTGCTGCTGCTTCTTCTTTGTCTTCTCTTTCTTCTTCTTCTTTTTTTCCTTCTGGTTCTTCTTCTTCTGGTTCTTCTTGTTCTCCTTCTTCTCTTTCTTCTTTTTCTTCTTCTTCATTTCTTCTTCTTCCTCTCCTTTTCCTTCTTCTTCTTTGTTCCCTGGCTTCTTGTTCTTCTTCTCCTCCTCCTTCTTCTTCTCCTCCTCCTTCTTCTTCTCTTCCTTCTGCTTCTTCTTCTAGTTCTTCTCCTTCTTCTTCTTCTTCTTGAATCTTCTTACATTCGCATGGTACAGAAAAAAACCTCTTTAGTATTCAGATTCTGTCACACAATTTTAAGAAAATCTACTGCACTATGCAGTTACCATGGCATCTTTGCAAGTGAGAAAATTCTTCATAGTGTGTGTTTAACAAGCCAGAACTTTGTGCGTGATGGAAATGCCATCAGAAGGGACTCAGAGTGGGGGCAAACTGCCCGGTTTTGGCCAACACGAATACATGGAGGCAACTTCCGGCTGGGCGATTTGGGCCAACTAGAATGCAAGAGAGTTAATCAGTGTTATTCTAAGAAATTTGTTAGTTCACTTTCGTGAGCATCTTCCGTCACACTAATGCAAACCTACCCTTCAAAGTTCAGGACTAAATTGTCTGACAGTAAAGCAAGCATAGCCTGCGTTGTTCCTTTCTTTCTAGCTGATGTTGACATCATCATCATGTAGGCCATATTGGGTATGCAATTCCAAACTGAGTTTTGATGTTTGCATTGTGTCTGTTTTCTAGTTTTCAAAGGAGAACACATGTTTATGTTGGGCCCAGCTGTAGGAACGTAAACACAACATTGACCTGTGGGGTTATCTGTGTGTGTGTGTGTGTGCATGTGCGCATGTACATGTGTGTGTGCAGTGCCACTCCAGAGATGATATCGCTGATCAAGCGCAACTCGTGCGGCAAGGCCCTGGACATAGCGCGGCAGGCGCGTGACATGCTGGGCGGCAACGGCATCTGTGACGAATACCACGTCATCCGACATGCCATGAACCTGGAGGCTGTCAACACTTATGAAGGTCAGGAAGGAAAACATAGTGTAAAATGTCCAGCAAGGTTGCAGTTTTCACAGCCCCCATCACCCCATCACCACATTTTCGCTTTGACATTTATCTCTGAGAAGGAACATTCTGCCGCTTTCAGGAAGGAACAAAAATTCTGCCGCTTTCGAAAAATGGATAGTTAGGATCAGTTGGTGTCATGAAACTGAAAGAACCAGACTTTGAGATCCAGGGTGTCTAAACTCAGGCATCAGAATCGTCAGAGGATTTGAAAATTTCAGAGGATTGAAAATTTCTGGCAGAGGATTTGTTTGTGATGACAGAGGTTTTTTTTTTCTTGGCGTAATTTTCACTGTCCATTATCACTTTTGAGTGCTCTCTTACTGAAAGATTGCTCTTTGGTCAGGTTAGGAACCCATTCTAGTGTTGCCCCCCTATGTCCTTGGGCTTGGAAGGCCTTTCTACCATGGTTTTCAGAGGATTGGACCTCAGACAGTTCTGATGCCAGAAACTACACCTTTGTGTGGACCTCAAGTTTGACAGATGTACTAGGCACGAAACGTTAACTCATTCTACATTATCAGATTGCTTCCCTTTGCAGCTTTGAAATTGTGGTGCTCCATTTATGCTATAGAGTTCTAACCTCTGGCAAAGCTCCAAAACAGGATTCCTATTACTGGCCGACTAGCGTCGTTTTGCAAAAAAGCATGACGCCTCGTTTGCATACCTTACACTCAGTGTAATTGGCTAGAAGTCATTTCATTGGTTGAAAACTGCTCATGGAACATGGAAGCAATGATCTTACACCGTCTGGTTTGGTTTGCATTGTAATCTATGGATGCTTAAGCACGATGTATGCTGTTGCCTACCATCTTGTTAAGCGGTTATGCAAGGTAGGTACGCTATAGTGGACAATCATATACTAAGTGTTAAGGAATATTATGAAATATACTAGCTACTAAATGTTGTCAGGACTTGCATTACGGACTATAAGGCGATACTGAGACCCCTGCGATTTATAATATGAACCACAATGCAAGAAGAAAATATATGAACAAAATCTGAATTGTGTCAAATTTGGTGGGTACGCTTTTTAATACAGTGCGCCTTATAGTCTGAAAAACATGGTAGTTCTCTTCATATGAATTTTTTGGCTGAGAATGAACATTTTTTGCTAAGGCTTTTTCTAGCAGTATGCTTGTTTGGTGTTGCAGGAACTCACGATATCCACGCCTTGATCCTGGGCCGAGCCATCACTGGACTGCAGGCCTTCACAGGTTAAACAAAGCTCATTTTTCATGGAAACTGGATCGTCCAGATCATTTACCAGTGTGTGCAGCAACACCTACCATGATAGTGGTTTTAACATTACACATTTTGACTTGAAGTTATCTGACACAAAAAGTGATGTGAATGCCGTACAGTGTGAGGACAGTATTAGTTAAAAAATGTTGATTGAAAGGAACAATATTGTACACAGACATGCGTGCACTCCCATACATGCATGCATGCAAAACCAAACACACTGTTCCTTTTGTCACACAGTTTCTGTCACATTGATTCTGTCTCTCTGAGTCTTGTCTTTTTTGCTCTCTCTCTCTCTCTCTCTCTCTCTCTCTCTCTCTCTCTCTCTCTCTCTCTCTCTCTCTTTCTTGCCGCAATGTTGTCGAAGACGAAAGTCACTTTATTTATGTATGCCCTTTGTACTCTGATATCAGAAGCAAATATCTAAGTGGAGCAACTGGTCAATACACCAATGTTTTAAAACATGGATCTGTAGCGACAGTCAGGAAACTCTCTTTGTACCTGTTTTATGCTATTCGCAAAAGAAAAAATAATGATGATAAAGCATAATGTCAAATTGCTCTAGGACATCAAGCCCCATTGCGTGTCTTCAAACTTTATGGATATCTGTGGTTCCATTGATGTTCGAATGTGCCAGTACTTTGTGTATATGCGTGTCTATGTATGACTTTGGCCTTTCTAAGGGCCAGTGGCCTATAGATATTAAAAATATTGTTCTTGTTCTGTTCTCTCTCTCTCTCTAAAAGCCCTGCTACACAGTTTCTGTCCTATTGATTCTGTCTCTCTGAGTCTTGTTTTTTGTTGTTGCTCTCTCTCTCTCTCTCTCTCTCTCTCTCTCTCTCTCTCTCTCTCTCTCTCTCTCTCTCTCTCTCTCTTTTTCTCTCTCTCTCTAAAAGACCTGCTATGCTACATACGATTCGATCTCAATGCAATGTGATTGTGACGATGTGTGTGAGTCATGATTCACGTGAAATACTTCAGTCTACAATAATTCTACTATTTTCGCTCACTGTACTCCAGTAGACCAATACATGAATCAAATAAAATGTTTCATACACAAATATAAATATATCATGAGATTCATGCTATGCATATAGTGAACAAAACTAGTAGGATTTTATCAGATTCATTTAGACAGTTGAATTCCACGAGAATCATGCCTTATAAATGTCAAATCGCATCACATTGGGATCGAATCGTATGTAAAATTGTAATGTAGCGTCCCCTTAACTCTATGTGTGAATGTGTCTGTGCCGTGTGTTTTGGTCTTTCTCTGCATACATATGCACGCGCACGCACACACACACACATGTATATACCTCAACACATTTAAAAGTATAAATTCATTGATGCATATGATATATAATGACATGTCCACACACAACTGGCAAAATTCCTTTTTTTTTTGGTTGTCTCTTACCAGAACGTCAGCCAACATGCGACATACCCTTGAACTTCGTTATCTGTGTGATTAGTTTTGTCACAATACTGGTTTGGATGCTCACGTGCTCGTGTTAGTAAGTTTTAGAAATGTGAATGATGATTTTAGACAGAAAGATGGTTGATATTGCTTTGCGTTGGGGAAACAGCTGCATTTATTATCATTAATTTGTGTAAATACTCCAGAGACAATATGAATGTAAGAGTATTAGCCCCCCACCTTCCCGTGGGGATACCGGGGGGTCTTTTATATAAATAGTTCTCCCACCTTCTGGAAGTTCTGTGCTTGTAACTTCCTCTAATCTGTCACACTCTTTGACTGCCTTTTCCATTTGCTTTCTGTCATCTACTATCTTTCTGCCTTTCCACTTCCAGTCCATTCACCTGCCCTTTTTTGTCTTCCAAAAAACATTTCCTCCAGCCGAAGTCAGACTTGCTGGGCCTAACTATTTCTTAGTTAGGCGCATAACGACAGCATAACACATCTGCGCTAATAATTAACAGGAAACTGAGCGATTGAAGAAGAAGAAGAAGAGTATTATCCTGTATTGTAATGTCAGTTACTGGAGTATTCACATCTTCATGTCTTTCCTGCTTCTGTATGTTGTCCTTGCTTTGTTGTTCAGTGATGTGCTTCTGTATGTTGTCCTTGCTTTGTTGTTCAATGATGTGCTTCTGTATGTTGTCCTTGCTTTGTTGTTCAGTGATGTGCTTCTGTATGTTGTCCTTGCTTTGTTGTTCAGTGATGTGCTTCTGTATGTTGTCCTTGCTTTGTTGTTCAGTGATGTGCTTCTGTATGTTGTCCTTGCTTTGTTGTTCAATGATGTGCTTCTGTATGTTGTCCTTGCTTTGTTGTTCAGTGATGTGCTTCTGTTTGTTGTCCTTGCTTTGTTGTTCAGTGATGTGCTTCTGTATGTTGTCCTTGCTTTGTTGTTCAGTGATGTGCTTCTGTATGTTGTCCTTGCTTTGTTGTTCAATGATGTGCTTCTGTATGTTGTCCTTGCTTTGTTGTTCAGTGATGTGCTTCTGTTTGTTGTCCTTGCTTTGTTGTTCAGTGATGTGCTTCTGTATGTTGTCCTTGCTTTGTTGTTCAATGATGTGCTTCTGTATGTTGTCCTTGCTTTGTTGTTCAGTGATGTGCTTCTGTTTGTTGTCCTTGCTTTGTTGTTCAGTGATGTGCTTCTGTATGTTGTCCTTGCTTTGTTGTTCAATGATGTGCTTCTGTATGTTGTCCTTGCTTTGTTGTTCAGTGATGTGCTTCTGTTTGTTGTCCTTGCTTTGTTGTTCAGTGATGTGCTTCTGTATGTTGTCCTTGCTGTGTTGTTCAATGATGTGCTTCTGTTTACTACGGTGTCTGTCTGCTGTGTGTGAACAAATCATTTACTTGGAAAGCGGAAGGTGTTTTTGTAAAAATGATTTTGTTTTGTGAGATTTTTGCTAAAATGATTTTTATGATTTATGTTTTATAACATTATTTATGATTACTACTTTTGTTATGATTTATTGTGATGTTCTGTATCATCTTTAGTGCCATTCAGTGGGATGAATCCCACGTCACTCATTTCTTCTCTGACAGCTGTTCCGCCGCACACAAAGTCGAGCTATTTAGTTAAAAGGCTGAATCTAGAAATATTAGAAGAAGAACAAAATGCTCCAATCATGTCCTTTACATATTGTGGCTGTATGTTCTACATAGTATTTCAAATAGATTTCTTTTATCAGATTAATTATGAAAACCTTTTTTTCTTGAGCAGTCTCATGAAACATATTTAGTAGAAAATGTTCTTAAATAATTCACTTAGTATTGAAGACATAAATAAAATTGCCCATGAGTGAAAATCTAGCAATTTTAACTGAATAAACTAATTTACGCACATACTACAACTTATTCTTGACTGTTATTTATGAAAAGTTACTTAATGTAAACTAATGTTGGCTTGAAAAGACTTCTGAAAACTTAGATGAACTAAATGTTCCTCCCGAAACAGCTGTGACCTCCTCAACTTGTAGCCAAACTTCAGTTGTCCAGTTGAAACCTACACAGCCCTATCTGCTGATAGGGATCAAAACAATGTCAAGCTGTGAAGGGACCACGTGGTCAGAAGAAACAGTGGTCTGCTGGTCAGTCAGGATGATGGAGGCCGGTGGAGACTTGTCATTCTACAGTGGACGCTTCCTAATAAGTCCTGTGCTTAACAACGCTGAAAATTGTCAGTTGTATTGTGGAGCCAGAATGTGTAAGGACATCCACTATGCTTATTTGAAGAGATCGTCAAAACCATGTATTGACCGTTCCAGTGAACCTAATAACAACTTGTATTAACTTGTATTAACTGAAAATTGTCAGTTGTATTGTGGAGCCAGAATGTGTAAGGACATCCACTATGCTTATTCTTTGAAGAGATCGTCAAAACCATGTTCCAGTGAACCTAATAACAACTTGTATTAACTTTGTCCCAAACCTGTGGAAACATGGAGTGCACATAGATGCTGAGGCGCCATGTTGTCTGTCACCGCTTGAAAGGCTACAGAACACCATGTGTTGACCAGTAAGGACCATGAAGATAACGAGATAATGCAGATGTGCTTCATTAGGGTCACATACTACATGAAGATAATGCAGAAGTGTTTCATTAGGGTCACATACTACATGAAGATAACAAGACAATGCAGAAGTGTTTCATTAGGGTCACATACTACATGAAGATAATGCAGAAGTGTTTCATTAGGGTCACATGCTACATGAAGATAATGCAGATGTGCTTCATTAGGGTCACATACTACATGAAGATAATGCAGAAGTGTTTCATTAGGGTCACATACTACATGAAGATAACAAGATAATGCAGAAGTGCTTCATTAGGGTCACATACTACATGAAGATAATGCAGAAGTGTTTCATTAGGGTCACATGCTACATGAAGATAATGCAGAAGTGTTTCATTAGGGTCACATGCTACATGAAGATAATGCAGAAGTGTTTCATTAGGGTCACATGCTACATGAAGATAATGCAGAAGTGTTTCATTAGGGTCACATGCTACATGAAGATAATGCAGATGTGCTTCATTAGGGTCACATACTACATGAAGATAATGCAGAAGTGTTTCATTAGGGTCACATGCTACATGAAGATAATGCAGAAGTGTTTCATTAGGGTCACATGCTACATGAAGATAATGCAGAAGTGTTTCATTAGGGTCACATGCTACATGAAGATAATGCAGAAGTGTTTCATTAGGGTCACATGCTACATGAAGATAACAAGATAATGCAGAAGTGTTTCATTAGGGTCACATGCTACATGAAGATAATGCAGATGTGCTTCATTAGGGTCACATACTACATGAAGATAATGCAGAAGTGTTTCATTAGGGTCACATACTACATGAAGATAACAAGATAATGCAGAAGTGTTTCATTAGGGTCACATGCTACATGAAGATAATGCAGAAGTGTTTCATTAGGGTCACATGCTACATGAAGATAATGCAGAAGTGTTTCATTAGGGTCACATGCTACATGAAGATAACGAGATAATGCAGAAGTGCTTCATTAGGGTCACATGCTACATGAAGATAATGCAGAAGTGTTTCATTAGGGTCACATGCTACATGAAGATAATGCAGAAGTGTTTCATTAGGGTCACATGCTACATGAAGATAATGCAGAAGTGCTTCATTAGGGTCACATGCTACATGGCAGGATGGAATTGTTCCTTTATAACAAAACCCTGCTGTCCAGAATAGCTTAGAGACACAAACAACTGCAGTGCTGATCAGCAGACTATTAGTTAGTTAAGTGAGAGCATCTGTAAAGTGATTGAAAATGACTGTGCTTTCAGCCTCCCCACTCCAATTAATGAAGCGCTCCACTCCAGGCTAAAAGTGGTCAGGTCAGGGCCTAACAATCCAATTTGTGCCATGAAGGCTGATGTTTTGATTTCTTTAATAATAATAATAATAATGGAT
>CM065681.1:94545352-94567852 GCA_017654935.2 Phymorhynchus buccinoides
TGGGCACGCGGGACCTCGGTTTATCGTCTCATCCGAAAGACTCCACGTTCAGACCGTAAGGCCTAGTGCAGAGTGAGAGGACAAAATCCCCTGTACCCCGGTTCGAACTCGGGTTTATTGTATACGAGGCGAACGCGTTACCTCTGTGCCACTCTACACTAAGGCGACTATCGCAGAAAACATGTGAAGAAGGCTGGCGATAGTACCCTCTGGGTATCAGCAGAATCCATTGGCTAGAAAACAGAAATCCCCCGAAGACGGAGTGTGTCTGACACGTGGCGGGGTAGGCCTCATCACAAACGGTCACACACGTAATGTTCTCCCCCCTAGCTGGTGCACTTGTGCCGCAGTGTCCAAGTAGTTCGGCTGTTGGGCTGATCCCTGGAGTCTTTTAGCCAGGGTACGTCAACAACAACAACAGCAAAAACCAGATCAAAGGTACAAGCGCAAAAGATATAAAGAAGACTGATAGTAGGGGAAGACGGGGTAAAAAGCGCATGGGCGGGTAAGAAGCCCACCCCAATTATCTCATGAAATGAAGCAAATTTCAGTCTCATTTTACCCATGAGACGAGCGTTAATGTCTAGCATTCGTCTCATGGGCAAATTGGACTGAAATTTTCTTTATTTCATGAGATAATTGGGGTGGGCTTCTTACCCGCCCATGCGCTTTTTACCCCGTCTTCCCATATAGTAAGGTGAGGCAAAACGCCCCCACCCAACCCCTCCCTCAGCAAGAAATCCTTTTTCTCTTCTCTTTGAACCTCCACACCATTCGTATTAACTGTAAACGACAGAGGCCTAACCACACTACACCACATCCTAACCGTTTAACATGTGAAAGAATCATTCTCACGCAAGAGGCAATAACATTAATGGCCCCACAATGGGCCTCATGTTCGTCGAGCACCGCAGGCATTGGTGTGTTCCCAAACGGTTCAAGATGGCGGGAAGATGATATTTATTGTCTACATTTGAACTGTTTGAGAACAAACCAAAGGCTACGGTGTTCGATCACAATTTTTATTTTTTTTGCTGTCCCATTTTCCGGGCCGTTCAGTGGCGTTGCTCCCACGCCGCTCATTCCGAATCCCAATTCGCAGCCACACCCCGGTTTGTTCAAGTCGCAGAATCCGAGACCAGCAGTTCAAAGGGAGCGAATCTATGTTAGGCCGTCAGGAGGCAACCAACCGAGGAGACACTGCACTTCGATCACAATATTGGCCAAAATGGGCCTTTTGCCCACCCTCCGACTTGAAGTTTAAACCTACCCTGGTTGCAGGTACAAGTGTTTCCGGACTGGCCCCAAGCCGATCCCATGGACTCCGTGTTTCTGATGAGAGTCTACATCTACTCCGCCTTCCTGGCTCTTCACCCTCCTCCTCCTCCTCTTCTTTCCCACAACCATCCTCCTCCTCCTCCTCTCCACCCCTTCCCCTCCTCCTCCCATGGCTCCCCCAGTGGGTCCAGCTTGGTGCACGTGGTGGGCTTCCAGGAAGGACGGGTTCTGATGCCTCTCAAGTGCTGCCTGATTCTGCAGGCTGGAGACCTGCAGCCAGAGGAAGGACCGAGGGTGAGAGAGGCGAGAGAGAGACAGAGAGAGAGAGAGAGAGAGAGAGAGAGAGAGAGAGAGAGAGAGAGAGAGAGAGAGAGAGAGAGAGAGAGAGAGAGAGAGAGAGAGAGAGAGAGAGAAAGACAGAGAGAGAGAGAACGAAGAGGAGAGAGAGAGGAGAGAGAGAGAGAGAGAGAGAGAGAGAGAGAGAGAGAGAGAGAGAGAGAGAGAGAGAGAGAGAGAGAGAGAGAGAGAGAGAGAGAGAGAACAAAAACGAAACCGACATTTTATTTAACCTGGGAAACGATACATCAGCAATACACTGCTTTTTGTTTCCACCCAGCCCTGGAGAGAAAAAAAGTCCAAGGAAATTCCAGTAAGAAAGAGAGGGAAAGAGAGGGGGCAGGAGGGGATGGAGGGAGAAAGGGGTGGAGGGGGAAAGGGGTGGAGGGAGAAAGGGGTGGAGGGGGCTACAGAGTGGAGTCGTTCAAATAAAGGCGTGAAGAAGAAAATGCGTTCCCCACCATGGACTATGCACAGATGGTGGATCGATCCTGGAGGTACTGCAATATCAGGAAAGACCCGATCAATCTAGGTCAACGTGGACCACTGCTTTCTTTTATTCATGTTCTTGCCAGTTTCATCTTGGTCTGTCTTTCTGTCTGTCTATCTGTCTGTCTGTGTGTCTGCGTCTGTCTCTCTGTGTCTTTCTGTCTGTCTGTGTCTGTCTACTGTCTGTCTGTGTCTGTCTGTCTGTCTGTCTCTCTCTCTCTCTCTCTCTGCTCTTGTCTCCCCCCCTCTATTTTTCTCCCCTCTCTATCCCTCTTTCCCCCCTTCTCCTGTTGTTTCATCTCCCCTTACCTGCCAATCTGTCTCTCTTTCTCTCACACTTTACTCTGTTACCACTTTCTCACCCCCCCCCCCCCCTTCCTTTTAAAACAAATTATCATGATCAAAAATGATATTTTCTGAACCCTATGTCCATGCACTGGTTATTACCCTTCGTGGTTATTTTCTCTTTAGGTACAATTGGAGTTCTCCAAGGTTCCCATCAACCAGAGTCACCCCCCTGTGCGGAAACGGGACAGCCAATTCGGGATCGTTTATCGCTGCCATTTTCCTTACTCCCGCCAACAACTTAGCGAATCTTTCATCACGCTGACTTCGACGTCATGTCCGGCGAAAATCAGCCAGTATTTGCGGATACAGGAACCGGAAATGCCCGAGCCCAGAAGCGTGGGTCTTTGTGGGAAGGTGTTGTTCGGACAGCAACTGGATCCTGTGTGGCTGGTGGAGTGGTTTGAGCTACAGAGGCTGTTAGGGGTGGACAGGGTGGTTCTCTTTGATTTGGAACACTCGGAAGGGGTGGGTAGAGTGCTGAGCTATTACGAAAACCTGGGCTTGCTTACTGCGTTGCCATACAAACTACCAGGTTTGTGGAATTATTGTGTACAGTATTTAAGTAAATGGATAACTTATTACTTGTGTTATTGAACCGCTTTGATGTTGACTTGATTTACTTTGATGTTGAACAAATTTGTGGTTACATTTTGAAAGTGCGTGCAGAAACACACACGCTTGCCTGCAGTATTTTGATATAAGAAAGACTAGATGGCAAGCAGATAAGTGTATTCCCACTCGGTTTCAAACTCAAAGGGCCTCAAATTAAATGCAAGATTCTCTTTTTGTTACAGCCTCAGTCAAACTGACGAGGCCCTCGCCCCGTTGCTCATTGTAGTATGATCAAACACATGTTTTATGCCAACATTTGAGATAATACATTATGACATAGGGAGTGCTGCATTGATTACAGAGCCAGGCATGAGAATCGTCTGAAGTCCAATCCTCTGAAAAGCGTGGTAGGCCTACAAGGGTCACCAGGGCCCCAGACTGTAGAGGGGCAACACTGAAATCAGGTCCCAACATCACCACAATGGCTTAATGCAGTAACACATCACTGTAAAATGCGATTCAACAGAACAGATACACATAATGAAAATGCAAAACCTCTGAAAGCAGAAGCCAATCCTCTGTCAGATATTGTTTTAATCCTCTGACAATTCAGATGCCTGAGAGCCAATGTCACCAAATGACAGTCTGTTTGGTTGAGTGTTTGGGTGAACGTGAAACATTCACTTCAACTATCAAACCCTGCAAACTTAGCTGATGATTGTTTTCACCAAATGACAGTCTGTTTGGTTGAGTGTTTGGGTGAACGTGAAACATTCACTTCAACTATCAAACCCTGCAAACTTAGCTGATGATTGTTTTCACCAAATGACAGTCTGTTTGGTTGAGTGTTTGGGTGAACGTGAAACATTCACTTCAACTATCAAACCCTGCAAACTTAGCTGATGATTGTTTTCACCAAATGACAGTCTGTTTGGTTGAGTGTTTGGGTGAACGTGAAACATTCACTTCAACTATCAAACCCTGCAAACTTAGCTGATGATTGCTTTCACCAAATGGCAGTCTGTTTGGTTGAGTGTTTGGGTGAACGTGAAACATTCACTTCAACTATCAAACCCTGCAAACTTAGCTGATGATTGTTTTCACCTAATGACAGTCTGTTTGGTTGAGTGTTTGGGTGAACGTGAAACATTCACTTCAACTATCAAACCCTGCAAACTTAGCTGATGATTGTTTTCACCTAATGACAGTCTGTTTGGTTGAGTGTTTGGGTGAACGTGAAACATTCACTTCAACTATCAAACCCTGCAAACTTAGCTGATGATTGTTTTCACCTAATGACAGTCTGTTTGGTTGAGTGTTTGGGTGAACGTGAAACATTCACTTCAACTATCAAACCCTGCAAACTTAGCTGATGATTGTTTTCACCTAATGACAGTCTGTTTGGTTGAGTGTTTGGGTGAACGTGAAACATTCACTTCAACTATCAAACCCTGCAAACTTAGCTGATGATTGTTTTCACCTAATGACAGTCTGTTTGGTTGAGTGTTTGGGTGAACGTGAAACATTCACTTCAACTATCAAACCCTGCAAACTTAGCTGATGATTGTTTTCACCTAATGACAGTCTGTTTGGTTGAGTGTTTGGGTGAACGTGAAACATTCACTTCAACTATCAAACCCTGCAAACTTAGCTGATGATTGTTTTCACCTAATGACAGTCTGTTTGGTTGAGTGTTTGGGTGAACGTGAAACATTCACTTCAACTATCAAACCCTGCAAACTTAGCTGATGATTGTTTTCACCTAATGACAGTCTGTTTGGTTGAGTGTTTGGGTGAACGTGAAACATTCACTTCAACTATCAAACCCTGCAAACTTAGCTGATGATTGTTTTCACCTAATGACAGTCTGTTTGGTTGAGTGTTTGAGTGAACGTGAAACATTCACTTCAACTATCAAACCCTGCAAACTTAGCTGATGATTGTTTTCACCTAATGACAGTCTGTTTGGTTGAGTGTTTGGGTGAACGTGAAACATTCACTTCAACTATCAAACCCTGCAAACTTAGCTGATGATTGTTTTCACCTAATGACAGTCTGTTTGGTTGAGTGTTTGGGTGAACGTGAAACATTCACTTCAACTATCAAACCCTGCAAACTTAGCTGATGATTGTTTTCACCTAATGACAGTCTGTTTGGTTGAGTGTTTGGGTGAACGTGAAACATTCACTTCAACTATCAAACCCTGCAAACTTAGCTGATGATTGTTTTCACCTAATGACAGTCTGTTTGGTTGAGTGTTTGAGTGAACGTGAAACATTCACTTCAACTATCAAACCCTGCAAACTTAGCTGATGATTGTTTTCACCTAATGACAGTCTGTTTGGTTGAGTGTTTGGGTGAACGTGAAACATTCACTTCAACTATCAAACCCTGCAAACTTAGCTGATGATTGTTTTCACCTAATGACAGTCTGTTTGGTTGAGTGTTTGGGTGAACGTGAAACATTCACTTCAACTATCAAACCCTGCAAACTTAGCTGATGATTGTTTTCACCTAATGACAGTCTGTTTGGTTGAGTGTTTGGGTGAACGTGAAACATTCACTTCAACTATCAAACCCTGCAAACTTAGCTGATGATTGTTTTCACCTAATGACAGTCTGTTTGGTTGAGTGTTTGGGTGAACGTGAAACATTCACTTCAACTATCAAACCCTGCAAACTTAGCTGATGATTGTTTTCACCTAATGACAGTCTGTTTGGTTGAGTGTTTGGGTGAACGTGAAACATTCACTTCAACTATCAAACCCTGCAAACTTAGCTGATGATTGTTTTCACCTAATGACAGTCTGTTTGGTTGAGTGTTTGGGTGAACGTGAAACATTCACTTCAACTATCAAACCCTGCAAACTTAGCTGATGATTGTTTTCACCTAATGACAGTCTGTTTGGTTGAGTGTTTGGGTGAACGTGAAACATTCACTTCAACTATCAAACCCTGCAAACTTAGCTGATGATTGTTTTCACCTAATGACAGTCTGTTTGGTTGAGTGTTTGGGTGAACGTGAAACATTCACTTCAACTATCAAACCCTGCAAACTTAGCTGATGATTGTTTTCACCTAATGACAGTCTGTTTGGTTGAGTGTTTGGGTGAACGTGAAACATTCACTTCAACTATCAAACCCTGCAAACTTAGCTGATGATTGTTTTCACCTAATGACAGTCTGTTTGGTTGAGTGTTTGGGTGAACGTGAAACATTCACTTCAACTATCAAACCCTGCAAACTTAGCTGATGATTGTTTTCACCTAATGACAGTCTGTTTGGTTGAGTGTTTGGGTGAACGTGAAACATTCACTTCAACTATCAAACCCTGCAAACTTAGCTGATGATTGTTTTCACCTAATGACAGTCTGTTTGGTTGAGTGTTTGGGTGAACGTGAAACATTCACTTCAACTATCAAACCCTGCAAACTTAGCTGATGATTGTTTTCACCTAATGACAGTCTGTTTGGTTGAGTGTTTGGGTGAACGTGAAACATTCACTTCAACTATCAAACCCTGCAAACTTAGCTGATGATTGTTTTCACCTAATGACAGTCTGTTTGGTTGAGTGTTTGGGTGAACGTGAAACATTCACTTCAACTATCAAACCCTGCAAACTTAGCTGATGATTGTTTTCACCTAATGACAGTCTGTTTGGTTGAGTGTTTGGGTGAACGTGAAACATTCACTTCAACTATCAAACCCTGCAAACTTAGCTGATGATTGTTTTCACCTAATGACAGTCTGTTTGGTTGAGTGTTTGGGTGAACGTGAAACATTCACTTCAACTATCAAACCCTGCAAACTTAACAGTCTGTTTGGTTGAGTGTTTGGGTGAACGTGAAACATTCACTTCAACTATCAAACCCTGCAAACTTAGCTGATGATTGTTTTCACCTAATGACAGTCTGTTTGGTTGAGTGTTTGGGTGAACGTGAAACATTCACTTCAACTATCAAACCCTGCAAACTTAGCTGATGATTGTTTTCACCTAATGACAGTCTGTTTGGTTGAGTGTTTGGGTGAACGTGAAACATTCACTTCAACTATCAAACCCTGCAAACTTAGCTGATGATTGTTTTCACCTAATGACAGTCTGTTTGGTTGAGTGTTTGGGTGAACGTGAAACATTCACTTCAACTATCAAACCCTGCAAACTTAGCTGATGATTGTTTTCACCTAATGACAGTCTGTTTGGTTGAGTGTTTGGGTGAACGTGAAACATTCACTTCAACTATCAAACCCTGCAAACTTAGCTGATGATTGTTTTCACCAAATGACAGTCTGTTTGGTTGAGTGTTTGGGTGAACGTGAAACATTCACTTCAACTATCAAACCCTGCAAACTTAGCTGATGATTGTTTTCACCAAATGACAGTCTGTTTGGTTGAGTGTTTGGGTGAACGTGAAACATTCACTTCAACTATCAAACCCTGCAAACTTAGCTGATGATTGTTTTCACCTAATGACAGTCTGTTTGGTTGAGTGTTTGGGTGAACGTGAAACATTCACTTCAACTATCAAACCCTGCAAACTTAGCTGATGATTGTTTTCACCAAATGACAGTCTGTTTGGTTGAGTGTTTGGGTGAACGTGAAACATTCACTTCAACTATCAAACCCTGCAAACTTAGCTGATGATTGTTTTCACCTAATGACAGTCTGTTTGGTTGAGTGTTTGGGTGAACGTGAAACATTCACTTCAACTATCAAACCCTGCAAACTTAGCTGATGATTGTTTTCACCAAATGACAGTCTGTTTGGTTGAGTGTTTGGGTGAACGTGAAACATTCACTTCAACTATCAAACCCTGCAAACTTAGCTGATGATTGTTTTCACCTAATGACAGTCTGTTTGGTTGAGTGTTTGGGTGAACGTGAAACATTCACTTCAACTATCAAACCCTGCAAACTTAGCTGATGATTGTTTTCACCAAATGACAGTCTGTTTGGTTGAGTGTTTGGGTGAACGTGAAACATTCACTTCAACTATCAAACCCTGCAAACTTAGCTGATGATTGTTTTCACCTAATGACAGTCTGTTTGGTTGAGTGTTTGGGTGAACGTGAAACATTCACTTCAACTATCAAACCCTGCAAACTTAGCTGATGATTGTTTTCACCAAATGACAGTCTGTTTGGTTGAGTGTTTGGGTGAACGTGAAACATTCACTTCAACTATCAAACCCTGCAAACTTAGCTGATGATTGTTTTCACCTAATGACAGTCTGTTTGGTTGAGTGTTTGGGTGAACGTGAAACATTCACTTCAACTATCAAACCCTGCAAACTTAGCTGATGATTGTTTTCACCTAATGACAGTCTGTTTGGTTGAGTGTTTGGGTGAACGTGAAACATTCACTTCAACTATCAAACCCTGCAAACTTAGCTGATGATTGTTTTCACCAAATGACAGTCTGTTTGGTTGAGTGTTTGGGTGAACGTGAAACATTCACTTCAACTATCAAACCCTGCAAACTTAGCTGATGATTGTTTTCACCTAATGACAGTCTGTTTGGTTGAGTGTTTGGGTGAACGTGAAACATTCACTTCAACTATCAAACCCTGCAAACTTAGCTGATGATTGTTTTCACCAAATGACAGTCTGTTTGGTTGAGTGTTTGGGTGAACGTGAAACATTCACTTCAACTATCAAACCCTGCAAACTTAGCTGATGATTGTTTTCACCTAATGACAGTCTGTTTGGTTGAGTGTTTGGGTGAACGTGAAACATTCACTTCAACTATCAAACCCTGCAAACTTAGCTGATGATTGTTTTCACCAAATGACAGTCTGTTTGGTTGAGTGTTTGGGTGAACGTGAAACATTCACTTCAACTATCAAACCCTGCAAACTTAGCTGATGATTGTTTTCACCTAATGACAGTCTGTTTGGTTGAGTGTTTGGGTGAACGTGAAACATTCACTTCAACTATCAAACCCTGCAAACTTAGCTGATGATTGTTTTCACCTAATGACAGTCTGTTTGGTTGAGTGTTTGGGTGAACGTGAAACATTCACTTCAACTATCAAACCCTGCAAACTTAGCTGATGATTGTTTTCACCAAATGACAGTCTGTTTGGTTGAGTGTTTGGGTGAACGTGAAACATTCACTTCAACTATCAAACCCTGCAAACTTAGCTGATGATTGTTTTCACCTAATGACAGTCTGTTTGGTTGAGTGTTTGGGTGAACGTGAAACATTCACTTCAACTATCAAACCCTGCAAACTTAGCTGATGATTGTTTTCACCTAATGACAGTCTGTTTGGTTGAGTGTTTGGGTGAACGTGAAACATTCACTTCAACTATCAAACCCTGCAAACTTAGCTGATGATTGTTTTCACCTAATGACAGTCTGTTTGGTTGAGTGTTTGGGTGAACGTGAAACATTCACTTCAACTATCAAACCCTGCAAACTTAGCTGATGATTGTTTTCACCAAATGACAGTCTGTTTGGTTGAGTGTTTGGGTGAACGTGAAACATTCACTTCAACTATCAAACCCTGCAAACTTAGCTGATGATTGTTTTCACCTAATGACAGTCTGTTTGGTTGAGTGTTTGGGTGAACGTGAAACATTCACTTCAACTATCAAACCCTGCAAACTTAGCTGATGATTGTTTTCACCTAATGACAGTCTGTTTGGTTGAGTGTTTGGGTGAACGTGAAACATTCACTTCAACTATCAAACCCTGCAAACTTAGCTGATGATTGTTTTCACCTAATGACAGTCTGTTTGGTTGAGTGTTTGGGTGAACGTGAAACATTCACTTCAACTATCAAACCCTGCAAACTTAGCTGATGATTGTTTTCACCAAATGACAGTCTGTTTGGTTGAGTGTTTGGGTGAACGTGAAACATTCACTTCAACTATCAAACCCTGCAAACTTAGCTGATGATTGTTTTCACCTAATGACAGTCTGTTTGGTTGAGTGTTTGGGTGAACGTGAAACATTCACTTCAACTATCAAACCCTGCAAACTTAGCTGATGATTGTTTTCACCTAATGACAGTCTGTTTGGTTGAGTGTTTGGGTGAACGTGAAACATTCACTTCAACTATCAAACCCTGCAAACTTAGCTGATGATTGTTTTCACCTAATGACAGTCTGTTTGGTTGAGTGTTTGTGAACTGTTTGGTTGAGTGTTTGGGTGACTGAACAATTCACTTCAACTATCAAACCCTGCAAACTTAGCTGATGATTGTTTTCACCTAATGACAGTCTGTTTGGTTGAGTGTTTGGGTGAACGTGAAACATTCACTTCAACTATCAAACCCTGCAAACTTAGCTGATGATTGTTTTCACCAAATGACAGTCTGTTTGGTTGAGTGTTTGGGTGAACGTGAAACATTCACTTCAACTATCAAACCCTGCAAACTTAGCTGATGATTGTTTTCACCAAATGACAGTCTGTTTGGTTGAGTGTTTGGGTGAACGTGAAACATTCACTTCAACTATCAAACCCTGCAAACTTAGCTGATGATTGTTTTCACCTAATGACAGTCTGTTTGGTTGAGTGTTTGGGTGAACGTGAAACATTCACTTCAACTATCAAACCCTGCAAACTTAGCTGATGATTGTTTTCACCAAATGACAGTCTGTTTGGTTGAGTGTTTGGGTGAACGTGAAACATTCACTTCAACTATCAAACCCTGCAAACTTAGCTGATGATTGTTTTCACCTAATGACAGTCTGTTTGGTTGAGTGTTTGGGTGAACGTGAAACATTCACTTCAACTATCAAACCCTGCAAACTTAGCTGATGATTGTTTTCACCAAATGACAGTCTGTTTGGTTGAGTGTTTGGGTGAACGTGAAACATTCACTTCAACTATCAAACCCTGCAAACTTAGCTGATGATTGTTTTCACCTAATGACAGTCTGTTTGGTTGAGTGTTTGGGTGAACGTGAAACATTCACTTCAACTATCAAACCCTGCAAACTTAGCTGATGATTGTTTTCACCAAATGACAGTCTGTTTGGTTGAGTGTTTGGGTGAACGTGAAACATTCACTTCAACTATCAAACCCTGCAAACTTAGCTGATGATTGTTTTCACCTAATGACAGTCTGTTTGGTTGAGTGTTTGGGTGAACGTGAAACATTCACTTCAACTATCAAACCCTGCAAACTTAGCTGATGATTGTTTTCACCTAATGACAGTCTGTTTGGTTGAGTGTTTGGGTGAACGTGAAACATTCACTTCAACTATCAAACCCTGCAAACTTAGCTGATGATTGTTTTCACCAAATGACAGTCTGTTTGGTTGAGTGTTTGGGTGAACGTGAAACATTCACTTCAACTATCAAACCCTGCAAACTTAGCTGATGATTGTTTTCACCTAATGACAGTCTGTTTGGTTGAGTGTTTGGGTGAACGTGAAACATTCACTTCAACTATCAAACCCTGCAAACTTAGCTGATGATTGTTTTCACCAAATGACAGTCTGTTTGGTTGAGTGTTTGGGTGAACGTGAAACATTCACTTCAACTATCAAACCCTGCAAACTTAGCTGATGATTGTTTTCACCTAATGACAGTCTGTTTGGTTGAGTGTTTGGGTGAACGTGAAACATTCACTTCAACTATCAAACCCTGCAAACTTAGCTGATGATTGTTTTCACCTAATGACAGTCTGTTTGGTTGAGTGTTTGGGTGAACGTGAAACATTCACTTCAACTATCAAACCCTGCAAACTTAGCTGATGATTGTTTTCACCTAATGACAGTCTGTTTGGTTGAGTGTTTGGGTGAACGTGAAACATTCACTTCAACTATCAAACCCTGCAAACTTAGCTGATGATTGTTTTCACCTAATGACAGTCTGTTTGGTTGAGTGTTTGGGTGAACGTGAAACATTCACTTCAACTATCAAACCCTGCAAACTTAGCTGATGATTGTTTTCACCAAATGACAGTCTGTTTGGTTGAGTGTTTGGGTGAACGTGAAACATTCACTTCAACTATCAAACCCTGCAAACTTAGCTGATGATTGTTTTCACCAAATGACAGTCTGTTTGGTTGAGTGTTTGGGTGAACGTGAAACATTCACTTCAACTATCAAACCCTGCAAACTTAGCTGATGATTGTTTTCACCAAATGACAGTCTGTTTGGTTGAGTGTTTGGGTGAACGTGAAACATTCACTTCAACTATCAAACCCTGCAAACTTAGCTGATGATTGTTTTCACCAAATGACAGTCTGTTTGGTTGAGTGTTTGGGTGAACGTGAAACATTCACTTCAACTATCAAACCCTGCAAACTTAGCTGATGATTGTTTTCACCAAATGACAGTCTGTTTGGTTGAGTGTTTGGGTGAACGTGAAACATTCACTTCAACTATCAAACCCTGCAAACTTAGCTGATGATTGTTTTCACCTAATGACAGTCTGTTTGGTTGAGTGTTTGGGTGAACGTGAAACATTCACTTCAACTATCAAACCCTGCAAACTTAGCTGATGATTGTTTTCACCTAATGACAGTCTGTTTGGTTGAGTGTTTGGGTGAACGTGAAACATTCACTTCAACTATCAAACCCTGCAAACTTAGCTGATGATTGTTTTCACCTAATGACAGTCTGTTTGGTTGAGTGTTTGGGTGAACGTGAAACATTCACTTCAACTATCAAACCCTGCAAACTTAGCTGATGATTGTTTTCACCTAATGACAGTCTGTTTGGTTGAGTGTTTGGGTGAACGTGAAACATTCACTTCAACTATCAAACCCTGCAAACTTAGCTGATGATTGTTTTCACCAAATGACAGTCTGTTTGGTTGAGTGTTTGGGTGAACGTGAAACATTCACTTCAACTATCAAACCCTGCAAACTTAGCTGATGATTGTTTTCACCTAATGACAGTCTGTTTGGTTGAGTGTTTGGGTGAACGTGAAACATTCACTTCAACTATCAAACCCTGCAAACTTAGCTGATGATTGTTTTCACCTAATGACAGTCTGTTTGGTTGAGTGTTTGGGTGAACGTGAAACATTCACTTCAACTATCAAACCCTGCAAACTTGAACAAATCCTTCTTTTCCAGCGTCCTTCTTTTCCAGCGTGCTTCTTTTCTCGCTCTGTCTCACTGTTCCAGGCGTGTCACACTTTGCAACATGTCATTAAAACCACAATAATTATGGGTCCTACACAAGACGAACGCCTCACCACAGTGCCATGTACAAAGAAAGTGTTACGCCATCGTGGCATGTGCCCTTAGCAAACAAGTTCATCTGGTGCGACAGTCTTTGATAAACTGTGAACTTATACGAGTGAGATATAAAAAAAAAAGGTACATAGAAAAATACAAGAAAACCACGTGGTGTGATTGTGTTCATCAGTCTCTGACCTTCAATCAGATAGCAAAGCAGCATAGGCCTACTCCCAATCTGGGTGGGTGTCTGTGGAATAGGGCATTTGCCACGAGTGTTCGTTCTCTATACTAGACTACTAATTTGCCCGCACTCGTTCTGCCCGAGTTACGCTGACCTTTCTAATTCAACTCTCTAATTTCAACTGTGAAATTCAAGGTCGCCTTCTCGTGGCAAATGCCCTATTTCACAACGTTTTGACATTGCTTTATGCTGTGTGCTACATGTAGCTATATGTTACGCTATACGTGTATGACCTTATTAGTCGACGTGGCTATAACATTAATCTTGATGCATTATTGTATTGTAAACGCCTAGGGCATTGCATTACTGTAATTAGGCGTGCTAAATGTTCTAAATAATAATCTGGAAGCCTGGGCTGACCTTTGTTTCTGGTGGTTTGTTCTGTTTCATCCTAGACCGGCCCTGGGGGCGGGACATTCGTCGAGGTACCATTCACGACAACTTTGGTGACGAGCAGGTCATGACCACGTGGGACTGCCGCCTGCGGTTGGCTAATTACGACTTCGTCCTTGCCCTTGACCTAGATGAAGTGGTTGTACCCCGCAATTTCTTCTACCTCAAACCTTTTTTCAGTGTAAGTCAATTCTGTAGCTTATCTTGCTTTTTTTAAAAACAGATGTGACTCTATATTGGCGTTAGGATATTTCACAGGCATTGACAAAGAGCAAGTGTTGCTCGAAATATTTGCTAAATAAATAATGACCGGTTATTCCCATTTGTTGTGTTTCTTTCTTTTTTAAATGCTATCTCGCTTATACAGATAATTGAAGGCGAGAAACACCAACCCAACTCACCAACAAACCAAACAAGTAAACCAGTCAACTACTTAGCAAACCAACCAACTTAACAGCTAAACGAAAACAATAGTTTTTCACAGCTACCCTCCACCCCCCCCCCCCCCCCCCCCCCCCCACCCACCCTCCACACAGGTATCTAGGCTAATATTATTAGGACGAGGAGAGAGCTGAACTAAACTTCTTCCGACATACATAATTAATTTCTTTGTTGAAAAGTGTATGAAATGTCCAATATCAAACCTGAAGTTATACACACTACTTTGCTTTGTGAAAACACACCGTATAAATGTTCAGACTAAAAGCACATGATTATTGTCATCAAGCCCATAATGATAGTTATACATTGTTGTTTTCTTTTTGGAAAATAATATACATGTTCAAAATAAAACCATGTAACTGTTTGTGATCAAGCCCATAATGATAGTTATACATTGTTGTTTTCTTTTTGGAAAATAATATACATGTTCAAAATAAAACCATGTAACTGTTTGTCATCAAGCCCATAATGATAGTTATACATTGTTGTTTTCTTTTTGGAAAATAATATACATGTTCAAAATAAAACCATGTAACTGTTTGTGATCAAGCCCATAATGATAGTTATACATTGTTGTTTTCTTTTTGGAAAATAATATACATGTTCAAAATAAAACCATGTAACTGTTTGTGATCAAGCCCATAATGATAGTTATACATTGTTGTTTTCTTTTTGGAAAATAATATACATGTTCAAAATAAAACCATGTAACTGTTTGTGATCAAGCCCATAATGATAGTTATACATTGTTGTTTTCTTTTTGGAAAATAATATACATGTTCAAAATAAAACCATGTAACTGTTTGTGATCAAGCCCATAATGATAGTTATACATTGTTGTTTTCTTTTTGGAAAATAATATACATGTTCAAAATAAAACCATGTAACTGTTTGTGATCAAGCCCATAATGATAGTTATACATTGTTGTTTTCTTTTTGGAAAATAATATACATGTTCAAAATAAAACCATGTAACTGTTTGTGATCAAGCCCATAATGATAGTTATACATTGTTGTTTTCTTTTTGGAAAATAATATACATGTTCAAAATAAAACCATGTAACTGTTTGTGATCAAGCCCATAATGATAGTTATACATTGTTGTTTTCTTTTTGGAAAATAATATACATGTTCAAAATAAAACCATGTAACTGTTTGTGATCAAGCCCATAATGATAGTTATACATTGTTGTTTTCTTTTTGGAAAATAATATACATGTTCAAAATAAAACCATGTAACTGTTTGTGATCAAGCCCATAATGATAGTTATACATTGTTGTTTTCTTTTTGGAAAATAATATACATGTTCAAAATAAAACCATGTAACTGTTTGTGATCAAGCCCATAATGATAGTTATACATTGTTGTTTTCTTTTTGGAAAATAATATACATGTTCAAAATAAAACCATGTAACTGTTTGTGATCAAGCCCATAATGATAGTTATACATTGTTGTTTTCTTTTTGGAAAATAATATACATGTTCAAAATAAAACCATGTAACTGTTTGTGATCAAGCCCATAATGATAGTTATACATTGTTGTTTTCTTTTTGGAAAATAATATACATGTTCAAAATAAAACCATGTAACTGTTTGTGATCAAGCCCATAATGATAGTTATACATTGTTGTTTTCTTTTTGGAAAATAATATACATGTTCAAAATAAAACCATGTAACTGTTTGTGATCAAGCCCATAATGATAGTTATACATTGTTGTTTTCTTTTTGGAAAATAATATACATGTTCAAAATAAAACCATGTAACTGTTTGTGATCAAGCCCATAATGATAGTTATACATTGTTGTTTTCTTTTTGGAAAATAATATACATGTTCAAAATAAAACCATGTAACTGTTTGTGATCAAGCCCATAATGATAGTTATACATTGTTGTTTTCTTTTTGGAAAATAATATACATGTTCAAAATAAAACCATGTAACTGTTTGTGATCAAGCCCATAATGATAGTTATACATTGTTGTTTTCTTTTTGGAAAATAATATACATGTTCAAAATAAAACCATGTAACTGTTTGTGATCAAGCCCATAATGATAGTTATACATTGTTGTTTTCTTTTTGGAAAATAATATACATGTTCAAAATAAAACCATGTAACTGTTTGTGATCAAGCCCATAATGATAGTTATACATTGTTGTTTTCTTTTTGGAAAATAATATACATGTTCAAAATAAAACCATGTAACTGTTTGTGATCAAGCCCATAATGATAGTTATACATTGTTGTTTTCTTTTTGGAAAATAATATACATGTTCAAAATAAAACCATGTAACTGTTTGTGATCAAGCCCATAATGATAGTTATACATTGTTGTTTTCTTTTTGGAAAATAATATACATGTTCAAAATAAAACCATGTAACTGTTTGTGATCAAGCCCATAATGATAGTTATACATTGTTGTTTTCTTTTTGGAAAATAATATACATGTTCAAAATAAAACCATGTAACTGTTTGTGATCAAGCCCATAATGATAGTTATACATTGTTGTTTTCTTTTTGGAAAATAATATACATGTTCAAAATAAAACCATGTAACTGTTTGTGATCAAGCCCATAATGATAGTTATACATTGTTGTTTTCTTTTTGGAAAATAATATACATGTTCAAAATAAAACCATGTAACTGTTTGTGATCAAGCCCATAATGATAGTTATACATTGTTGTTTTCTTTTTGGAAAATAATATACATGTTCAAAATAAAACCATGTAACTGTTTGTGATCAAGCCCATAATGATAGTTATACATTGTTGTTTTCTTTTTGGAAAATAATATACATGTTCAAAATAAAACCATGTAACTGTTTGTGATCAAGCCCATAATGATAGTTATACATTGTTGTTTTCTTTTTGGAAAATAATATACATGTTCAAAATAAAACCATGTAACTGTTTGTGATCAAGCCCATAATGATAGTTATACATTGTTGTTTTCTTTTTGGAAAATAATATACATGTTCAAAATAAAACCATGTAACTGTTTGTGATCAAGCCCATAATGATAGTTATACATTGTTGTTTTCTTTTTGGAAAATAATATACATGTTCAAAATAAAACCATGTAACTGTTTGTGATCAAGCCCATAATGATAGTTATACATTGTTGTTTTCTTTTTGGAAAATAATATACATGTTCAAAATAAAACCATGTAACTGTTTGTGATCAAGCCCATAATGATAGTTATACATTGTTGTTTTCTTTTTGGAAAATAATATACATGTTCAAAATAAAACCATGTAACTGTTTGTGATCAAGCCCATAATGATAGTTATACATTGTTGTTTTCTTTTTGGAAAATAATATACATGTTCAAAATAAAACCATGTAACTGTTTGTGATCAAGCCCATAATGATAGTTATACATTGTTGTTTTCTTTTTGGAAAATAATATACATGTTCAAAATAAAACCATGTAACTGTTTGTGATCAAGCCCATAATGATAGTTATACATTGTTGTTTTCTTTTTGGAAAATAATATACATGTTCAAAATAAAACCATGTAACTGTTTGTGATCAAGCCCATAATGATAGTTATACATTGTTGTTTTCTTTTTGGAAAATAATATACATGTTCAAAATAAAACCATGTAACTGTTTGTGATCAAGCCCATAATGATAGTTATACATTGTTGTTTTCTTTTTGGAAAATAATATACATGTTCAAAATAAAACCATGTAACTGTTTGTGATCAAGCCCATAATGATAGTTATACATTGTTGTTTTCTTTTTGGAAAATAATATACATGTTCAAAATAAAACCATGTAACTGTTTGTGATCAAGCCCATAATGATAGTTATACATTGTTGTTTTCTTTTTGGAAAATAATATACATGTTCAAAATAAAACCATGTAACTGTTTGTGATCAAGCCCATAATGATAGTTATACATTGTTGTTTTCTTTTTGGAAAATAATATACATGTTCAAAATAAAACCATGTAACTGTTTGTGATCAAGCCCATAATGATAGTTATACATTGTTGTTTTCTTTTTGGAAAATAATATACATGTTCAAAATAAAACCATGTAACTGTTTGTGATCAAGCCCATAATGATAGTTATACATTGTTGTTTTCTTTTTGGAAAATAATATACATGTTCAAAATAAAACCATGTAACTGTTTGTGATCAAGCCCATAATGATAGTTATACATTGTTGTTTTCTTTTTGGAAAATAATATACATGTTCAAAATAAAACCATGTAACTGTTTGTGATCAAGCCCATAATGATAGTTATACATTGTTGTTTTCTTTTTGGAAAATAATATACATGTTCAAAATAAAACCATGTAACTGTTTGTGATCAAGCCCATAATGATAGTTATACATTGTTGTTTTCTTTTTGGAAAATAATATACATGTTCAAAATAAAACCATGTAACTGTTTGTGATCAAGCCCATAATGATAGTTATACATTGTTGTTTTCTTTTTGGAAAATAATATACATGTTCAAAATAAAACCATGTAACTGTTTGTGATCAAGCCCATAATGATAGTTATACATTGTTGTTTTCTTTTTGGAAAATAATATACATGTTCAAAATAAAACCATGTAACTGTTTGTGATCAAGCCCATAATGATAGTTATACATTGTTGTTTTCTTTTTGGAAAATAATATACATGTTCAAAATAAAACCATGTAACTGTTTGTGATCAAGCCCATAATGATAGTTATACATTGTTGTTTTCTTTTTGGAAAATAATATACATGTTCAAAATAAAACCATGTAACTGTTTGTGATCAAGCCCATAATGATAGTTATACATTGTTGTTTTCTTTTTGGAAAATAATATACATGTTCAAAATAAAACCATGTAACTGTTTGTCATCAAGCCCATAATGATAGTTATACATTGTTGTTTTCTTTTTGGAAAATAATATACATGTTCAAAATAAAACCATGTAACTGTTTGTGATCAAGCCCATGGAAGTGTCGCTTAAACAACAATCGAGTCTGCATATACATGCTTGTGATTGGCACCACATCAAGGCTGGAATTGAAACCCAGAAGGTATTATCAGCCGTATTGTATTCCTATTGTAACAGTATCTTCTGACTTTCACCTGAACGGAATGACAGTATCTTCTGACTTTCACCTGAACGGAATGACAGTATCTTCTGACTTTCACCTGAAAGGAGTAATAGTATCTTCTGACTTTCACCTGAACGGAATGACAGTATCTTCTGACTTTCACCTGAAAGGAGTAATAGTATCTTCTGACTTTCACCTGAACGGAATGACAGTATCTTCTGACTTTCACCTGAAAGGAATGACAGTATCTTCTGACTTTCACCTGAAAGGAATGATAGTATCTTCTGCACCTGAAAGGAGTGATAGTATCTTCTGACTTTCACCTGAACGGAATGACAGTATCTTCTGACTTTCACCTGAAAGGAATGATAGTACCTTCTGACTTTCACCTGAACGGAATGACAGTATCTTCTGACTTTCACCTGAACGGAATGACAGTATCTTCTGACTTTCACCTGAAAGGAGTAATAGTATCTTCTGACTTTCACCTGAACGGAATGATAGTACCTTCTGACTTTCACCTGAAAGGAATGATAGTACCTTCTGACTTTCACCTGAAAGGAATGATAGTACCTTCTGACTTTCTCCTGAAAGGAATGATAGTACCTTCTGACTTAAACCTCAAAACAATGCTAGTATCTTCTGACTTTTACCTGAAAAGAATGATAGTACTTTCTGACTTTCACCTGAAAAGAATGATAGTAGCTTCTGATTTTCACCTGAAAAGAATGATAATACCTTCTGACTTTCACCTGAAAGGGGTGATAGTATCTTCTGACTTTCACCTGAAAGGAATGATAGTATCTTCTGACTTTCACCTGAAAGGAATGATAGTATCTTCTGATTTTCACCTGAAAAGAATGATAATACCTTCTGACTTTCACCTGAAAGGGGTGACAGTATCTTATGACTTTCACCTGAAAGGAATGATAGTATCTTCTGCACCTGAAAGGAGTGATAGTATCTTCTGACTTTCACCTGAACGGAATGACAGTATCTTCTGACTTTTACCTGAAAGGAGTGATAGTATCTTCTTACTTTCACCTGAAAGGAGTGATAATATCTTCTTACTTTCACCTGAAAGGAATGACTATCTTCTGACTTTCACCTGAAAGGAATGACAGTATCTTCTGACTTTCACCTGAAAGGAATTATAGTACCTTCTGACTTTCACCTGAAAAGAATGATAGTACCTTCTGACTTTCACCTGAAAAGAAGATCTTTTGGAAAATGACCACCCATGTTGCACTACAGGAACTGTTCAGACCACGTGACGACTTCGCCGCCATTTACTTCCGGGTTCAGTTCTTTGTGAAGGAATGGGGGCCCGTGGACAAGTCGTCTCCCCTGCGGGTGTTTCAGTACTTGAACAGCACAGAGCCCTGGGAGGCGAGGCACAAATACGTGTATATCCCTGCCAGGACTCACCAAGCCTTGACGCACCATATGATTCCCTTTCCTGGCTATACTAGGTGAGAGAGAGAGAGAGAGAGAGAGAGAGAGAGAGAGAGAGAGAGAGAGAGAGAGAGAGAGAGAGAGAGAGAGAGAGAGAGAGAGAGAGAGAGAGAGAGAGAGAGAATAGAATCAAATACATGTATATTCTCCATGATACTAGTGACATCCTAACTGGACATCCATCCATGTGGTTAGGAAAACTGACATGTTCAACCCCCCCTTGCACAGCATTGACACAATGTGCTGTGTAGGAAACATGTATGTGCCTTTTTTTTTAAAGCTTCACAGCTGGCGCAGTTAGCTCCGTCTTTCATTAAAAACAATTCTGCCCCCCCCCCCCCCCCCTCTCCTCTCCAACAATTTTTTTAGATTTTGTACTGCAAGGAAATTGGGTTTTATCCACCTTTTCCCCCTAATAGTCCTCATATATGACTCAATAGGGCCTGCATAAATTCTGCAGGTTTCACCCCAACTGACTTTCCTCACTGTGACTTGGGAGTTTCTCTCCGTCTCTGCTCCGACTATTCACTGCCCAATGACGGAAATTGGAGACTTCGTTTTTTTTCATTATTTGTCACAAACAAATTTTCTCTGAGGACCTTTGGGTAAGATCTGCCATTAATTATGCATTTTATATCTGCGTTGAGTGTATTATAATGTTCAGTTATTTGTACAAAATCATATCGTTTACGAGTGCATTGATTGAATAGTTATCTTGCTAAGTATTGTGAACCATGCATGGTCTTCATACGAACACATTTACTATGCTATCAAGGTAAAATGCCTGGTATTTCTCTGAAACTGACAGAGATGGGTCAGGCAAGATCACGTTGGTTGATCTTCTGTGGCGTGAAGTGCACGTGAAGAGGCGTGCACGTGACGGGAAATGCAAGAGTTGGGTGATATCCTGGACAAAATTGTAATTTAGACCTCCCCCCCCCCTCACCACATTTGATGAGGGGGTTGTCTACACTACCACTTAGCATCATATCCTGATCTTGATGCCCTTCGTCAAACAGCGGTGTCTAACGAACAGCCGGAGCCATTCACACCAACATTATTACATTATTCACGTCTTTTTCTCCTTTTCAGTCGAAGAGCTCAACCATGGGAAGGAGTTCTCTTCCACTACCGGAAGTGCCCTTTCGTCTCGTGTGAGATGGCGAGAATCACGGACAAGACCTTGACCCACTACCGGAAGCCGCTCCAGCCTCGGGTCATGCGTGCGTGGAAGAAGATGGGGTTACCTTGACCTCAGACTCCATTTTTGATTCTATTGACATTAAAACGAACAAGAAACAGCTTTTTTTCTTTTTGCCCGGAGGAAATATTTCGGTGGGGTTTCATGTTTATCAATCTATCGAATATGGCAACATAAAATTAGTATGATTATCACTGATTAGCTTTACTTTCATTAGTTGTTCTTTCGTGGCCGCCATGAACAAAGCTTGACGGTTTAAACAGTTTAGATCTTAAGCTGTAAATACTCTAATAGCAATTGAAATTCAGTTGATGTCTTTGTTCAGACACAGGAGTAATGTCTAACTTGAATCGTGAATATCCCCCGCTGCACACTTCTACCAGCATTGCTGTTTTAATCATTTCAAAATGACATTTTAAAAGCGGTTCAACCTCAAAAGATTTATTTTTTAAGAGTCGCCACGGGCTGTATTGATCTGGTATTGCACTACCTCCAGGATCGGTCCACAGTTTATCAAAGACTACCGCTCTGCCAAATGTAATGCGTGACTGCAACGTGACACGG
>CM065681.1:94570352-94572852 GCA_017654935.2 Phymorhynchus buccinoides
GTTTTGACTTCTAGGAAACCAGAGCAAAACGAGCGTTCTGATCATTGAAAAGGCTGTTTTTCTGGTGATCTCGACGTGTTTCCTGCAAAAAAACCTCATCCATCAGGGTGCCCCTTTAAAGGACACATCCGGTGTTTTGTTGCAAAATCGTTTCAAATCAGCTTTCAGCGAAAAATACTGATTTGTGCATGACCGCTGTTCTTGTTGCTCTCAGAGTTTTTTGCGATTGTTGGAGATCAGTTCTTCGACTTTTGCAGCCATTTTTAAAGTATATGGGGTCATGCAGAGCAAATCACAGAAAGGTACAATTTAACACATGTGTGTCTGTGTGCGTGCGTGCAGTTCATGCGCCTGACATGAGCGCATTACCATGTGCATCATGCGATTATATTTCCTTCACATTCGAGGCCTGTGTCATCATTTCCTAGTTCGAATCAGTTCAAAGTCTCGTTGAGCAGACCATTGTTTCAGTTTCTGAGCAGCGTTACGCGTTTTATTTAAACAAAAACAAAACTAGATAATAATCCCGAATATTCGCCTTTTCACTTCATTCACTGCATTTTTTCATGTTCATCTAAACAACACAGCCAAGATATCTAAACATGTTTACGCTTGTACGGCTGTACTCTTTAAATCTTGGCTCAGCAGGCTTCATTCTGAGCACTGCTTTCCTCCAAAGTTCGCCTTGCACCGGGGTGGCCTGGGGGTAGATTCAGTTTGGGGTTACAGCCAGCACAATCAGAGATTTAGAAGATTAACCCTTTCGCTGCCATTCATTTTACAACAAAAAACACCATTACACTTACCTGGGTAGAGAACACAAATATCTGCAATATTGCAAATTCCTCTCTGACATAGGCCTATATAACATTAGGCCTATCCTTACCTCCCAAAATTAAGAAAATAGGGTCTTCAGATAACAGACCCTGATTTGATGCTTTTTAGTGACATGGGTGGCGGTGAAAGGGTTAAGGTAACGTCAGAAACAAACAAACAAACAACACCGGCCTCTGGAAGATTTTATTAGTTTATAAGTATAAATTAAGCAACGACCCCCATCCCCTTTCCACACAATCACACATAAAGAAACATCCATCCACCACCTAACTAAGGGGGGGGGGGGGGGGGGGGACCCCCCAAAACCCCCACAACAACCAAAAACCCGAAAAGTGCAACACACGTCTTGGCCTTGTATGGCACATGCGTGATGGAGACAAGAAGTGTGGTGAATATACATACAGCAATCATTTGAACTGAACAAATTACATCATGTTTATCAACTATACCGGGTATGCATCATCATAACCATCATTGCAACTGAACTATTTTACTTCAGCTTAACTAGTGTCGTTTCAATTGAACTAACATCGTTTCAAACTGAAATATCATCATTTCAACTTATTACCAATACTGAAACAATTGTTTCAACTGAATATTCATCATTTTCAAACTGAACTATCAATATTTTAAATGAACTATTCCATCATTTTAAGCGAACTGTTTATTATTTCAACTACAATTCGAACTGTTTATTATTTCAACTACAATTTATGATTATTTCAACTCAACTATTTTATCATCATTTCAACTGAACTATCGACATACATGTAGCTTCAAACTGAAATAATTATCATCATTGATTTCAACTGAACTGTCACCATTTCCACTGAACCATCGCACCATTTCCACTGAACCATCACATCATTTCCACTAAATCATCGCACCATTTCCACTGAACCATTACATCATTTCAGCCTAACTATTCTAAGTCCCAGGCCCGCTATGTCCAACTCCCTCTAAGTGGCTACATGTCTATGACCACATGTGTATATGATTTGTAAATCATAGGGACCACTACGTCAAAATGACCACGGTTCAGTAGCAGTGACCACTGGTCATCTGCATGATACAAGTGCATAAAATAATCATCTGGTGACAGGAAATAAGCTGTTAAGAATCAAAATTTGATTTTGAAGTCAAAGTGACCACCGGTCATTATCACTGACCACAGGTCATCTACACAAGGGTGAAACCTGGATCCAATGAAAAGCAGGAACTGAGGAAGGCCTAGGTTCTAGCGGGCCGCTGTGGGGTCACAGGGCGGGGTTGTTTGTAAGGGTCATGGGGCGAAGCCCCCACAGCTGAAGTTTTTTTGTTTTTTTGTGTACATTTTTACTAATAAAATAAGAGCATTGTGAGCCAGCTTTCTCTTTTTTAACAAAACAAGTGTAATTATTCTTCAATAAAGTATTACAAAATCCTGATTTCAGGAAAAATAACAAAGACCCAATCCTGATTCCTGCTTTTCCTGCCATGTGGTTTGACCCATGTCTACATTGTATAAGGCACCCAATGACCAGAACAGCCATGGCACATCGACACATGAACACAGACACGTGGACATAGACGTGTAAACAGTCAGAGGGAGCGGGACATAGCGGGCCTGGGACTTAGAGGGCCTGGGACTTAATGGGCACCTCCCTTCATCTAAGTTGAGCTA
>CM065681.1:94577852-94580352 GCA_017654935.2 Phymorhynchus buccinoides
ATTATTATTATTATTATTATTATTATTAAAATTAAAGAGAGAGCTATCTTGAGAAAGAGAGAGATAAACTGACAGACGGACGGGGAACGAAACAAAGATAGACAGAGCTATATAATATAAACAGTCCCAAGGGTAGACAGAGCTATATAATATAAACAGTCCCAAGGGTAGACAGAGCTATATAATATAAACAGTCCCAAGGGTAGACAGAGCTATATAATATAAACAGTCACAAGGGTAGACAGAGCTATATAATATAAACAGTCCCAAAGATAGACAGAGCTATATAATATAAACAGTCCCAAAGATAGACAGAGCTATATAATATAAACAGTCACAAGGGTAGACAGAGCTATATAATATAAACAGTCCCAAGGGTAGACAGAGCTATATAATATAAACAGTCCCAAAGATAGACAGAGCTATATAATATAAACAGTCCCAAAGATAGACAGAGCTATATAATATAAACAGTCACAAGGGTAGACAGAGCTATATAATATAAACAGTCCCAAAGATAGACAGAGCTATATAATATAAACAGTCCCAAAGATAGACAGAGCTATATAATATAAACAGTCACAAGGGTAGACAGAGCTATATAATATAAACAGTCCCAAAGATAGACAGAGCTATATAATATAAACAGTCCCAAAGATAGACAGAGCTATATAATATAAACAGTCCCAAAGATAGACAGAGCTATATAATATAAACAGTCCCAAAGATAGACAGAGCTATATAATATAAACAGTCCCAAAGATAGACAGAGCTATATATTATAAACAGTCCCAAGGGTAGACAGAGCTATATAATATAAACAGTCCCAAGGGTAGACAGAGCTATACAATATAAACAGTCCCAAGGGTAGACAGAGCTATATAATATAAACAGTCCCAAGGGTAGACAGAGCTATATAATATAAACAGTCCCAAAGATAGACAGAGCTATATAATATAAACAGTCACAAGGGTAGACAGAGCTATATAATATAAACAGTCCCAAGGGTAGACAGAGCTATATAATATAAACAGTCACAAGGGTAGACAGAGCTATATAATATAAACAGTCCCAAGGGTAGACAGAGCTATATAATATAAACAGTCCCAAGGGTAGACAGAGCTATATAATATAAACAGTCCCAAGGGTAGACAGAGCTATATAATATAAACAGTCACAAGGGTAGACAGAGCTATATAATATAAACAGTCCCAAGGGTAGACAGAGCTATATAATATAAACAGTCCCAAGGGTAGACAGAGCTATATAATATAAACAGTCACAAGGGTAGACAGAGCTATATAATATAAACAGTCCCAAGGATAGACAGAGCTATATAATATAAACAGTCCCAAGGGTAGACAGAGCTATATAATATAAACAGTCCCAAGGGTAGACAGAGCTATATAATATAAACAGTCCCAAGGGTAGACAGAGCTATATAATATAAACAGTCCCAAGGGTAGACAGAGCTATATAATATAAACAGTCCCAAGGGTAGACAGAGCTATATAATATAAACAGTCCCAAGGGTAGACAGAGCTATATAATATAAACAGTCCCAAGGGTAGACAGAGCTATACAATATAAACAGTCCCAAGGGTAGACAGAGCTATATAATATAAACAGTCCCAAGGGTAGACTTGCTTGAACTTGACGCAAGAAAGATGTGTTGTATAGCGACACATTCCACAGAGCACAAGCACCAGCACATTCATCCCTAATTAAACCACACCATTTGTATCGTTAGAGCCATGATTCTGTATTTCGCGTTTTATGAATGATGAGGGGTTTCTCGCAACAGTGCACATCAAATCTTTTGTTCATAGCATCTTCCCTGAAGTTAAAAATAAACCCTAAATTGTTCTCTTTTTTGATAGTGAGTGCCCCCAAGTAATAGCAGCCCACACAATCTTCACTTGATAACATACAGTAAAGAAAAAGAAGTTTCCTTTAATGAAGTAGAGTTTAAATGCAAGTGCAATTTCTTTAATGCAAAAGTGTTTTTTTTTCTTTTAATGCAATACTCATTACAATAAATGGGTTAAACCAAGTGTTATCATCTAAGTATGGCACTGTTTATTTTAAACACTTCAATTAGAAAGAGAGGATCGATACAAACAAAAGGGGGTAAAAAGAATGTCTTGTTCAAACCAAAAGCTTTCGATTCAATGACAGTTGATTATATCGTGGGCACTTTCATTGCTGTTAAGATCATGGATTAAAACAGTTAGACATGAAAAATGATCAACTTCTGTCATAAGAAATATTTTTCTAAAATGAACGTGGCCACAGTTATCGTCTATTACGAACATATAATAGTTACCCGTTTGCACATAAAATACCTCTATGATTATTGAATAAAAAACATCTTATATAACAGGGTGGAATCTGAACTCGACCAGTAAAGGCTGAAATATTGCATGGCTCAATCCCAGAATGAAACGGAGTGACCTTGAACCAATCTGTAATGTTCCTCACAGTATGTGACGTGGTGCCT
>CM065681.1:94587852-94597852 GCA_017654935.2 Phymorhynchus buccinoides
ATGGACCTTTGCTGTTGGTCCTCTTCTTTAGCAATGCTGTCTGCTGTTAACAGTGGACGTGTCACCAATCCTTAACCACGGAGATGTTTTCCAACGAAAAGGGGACAAACACTGCGTAGGATCCGATCCAAATGCGATCCGATTGTGACATTTGTAAGGCACGATTCTCGTGAAATTCTACTGTGTAAATGAATCTGATGAAATCCTACTAGTTTGTTCACTACATTTGTAGTCCCCCGTACACGAATCTGATGAAATATCTGTATTTTTGCATCAGACATTTGTTCATTTGATTCGTGTGTTGGGGTCAACATGAGTATATTGAGTGAAAATAGTAGAATTGTTTTTAGACGGAAGTATTTCACATGAATCATGACTCACAGACATCGTCACAATCTGATCGCATTGGGCTCGAATCGAATGCAGTGGGTCTTAAAGACCCACTGACCCACCACGATTAAGTCCCTTGTTTTTTTCTGGGTAGCTGAGACTCACATACAAATGCCCCCAACTTGAAATTGAGGCTGCTCTTTTAAAACTTTCGTTTTCAATTTGGGGGCATGGGAGTCAAACCTGGTGAAGACAAGATTTCTTACCAGCTATAAGAGGGAAAACAGTGAAACCCGTGATTTTGACACGTGATCTGGTGGGTCTTTAACAGTGAAAATATTGTCTATCTCTATCAATGGAAATGTTCCCAATCCCAAATGACGGAATGCCATTTAAGCCTAACAATAGAAATATTTGCTATTGCTGAAGGTCTGTGTAACTGAACAGTTCTCTCTCTTTCCCCATAGCAACCCAGTGATATGCAAGCCATATTAAGGTCTGTGTACACGTTAACATTATTCATGGGATATTTCTATCTCCCCATGGCAACACAGTGAGCTGTAAGCCATATTAAGGTCTGTGTACACGTTAACATTATTCATGGGATATTTCTATCTCCCCATGGCAACACAGTGAGCTGTAAGTCAAATTAAGAGTGGGCTCTCACTGTGTTGCCATGGGGAAATAGAAATATCTCGTGAATAATGTTAACGTGTACTGAGACCTTTATGAGTGGCCTGTCACTGTGTTTCTATGGGGAAGATCGAAATACTGTTCCTATGTACAGTGCCCTTAATTAACCATGGAAATGTTCACTATCCCCGGACCCCGCACTCACGGTGTAGTGGCAGTGTCTTCTGTTCTCTAGTGCCCTTAATTAACCATGGAAATGTTCACTATCCCCGGACCCCGCACTCACGGTGTAGTGGCAGTGTCTTCTGTTCTCTAGTGCCCTTAATTAACCATGGAAATGTTCACTATCCCCGGACCCCGCACTCACGGTGTAGTGGCAGTGTCTTCTGTTCTCTAGTGCCCTTAATTAACCATGGAAATGTTCACTATCCCCGGACCCCGCACTCACGGTGTAGTGGCAGTGTCTTCTGTTCTCTAGTGCCCTTAATTAACCATGGAAATGTTCACTATCCCCGGACCCCGCACTCACGGTGTAGTGGCAGTGTCTTCTGTTCTCTAGTGCCCTTAATTAACCATGGAAATGTTCAGTGTCTCCTGTCGTCCAGGGTGGGTGTCCTCTGGCCAGCCACAGAGTCCACCCGTGCAACATTACGTCATCAGTGCTGTATAATACGTGCAACCTCCGGGTGGTTCAGCAATCGTGCTGGATGGCACGTGCAACCTCCGGGTGGTTCAGCAACGCCAGTATGGTGCTGAGAAAGGAGGTCAGTGACGTCACGTATCCTAAAGATAGCAACATTACGTCATCAGTGCTGTATAATACGTGCAACCTCGGGGTGGTTCAGCAACGCCAGTATGGTGCTGAGAAAGGTCAGTGACGTCACGTAACCTAAAAATAGCAACATTACGTCATCAGTGATGCATGTCATTGTCAGGTAACCTAAAAATAGCAACATTGCGTCATCAGTGCTGTGTGGCACTGTCGCGTAAATTAAAAATAGCAACATTGCGTCATCAGTGCTGTGTGGCACTGTCGCGTAAATTAAAAATAGCAACATTGCGTCATCAGTGCTGTGTGGCACTGTCATAGCAACATTGCGTCATCAGTGCTGTATGGCAAGTGCAACCTCTGAACTCTCATTGTGTGCAAAGGACTGGATCAACAGGAGCACGTTTTCTAACACGTTTAAAACAAAATATTTTTAGCTACAGTTCAAAGTTTATAGTAGTGCAGGTAATCTTGTTAGTAAAAAAAGAAGGAGAAGGAGGGGGAGAAGTACTTGCAGTAGTAGTAGAAGCAGGAGCAGCATAATAGTAGCAGTAGTAGTAGTAGTAGTAGTGGAAGAAGAAGCAGGAGCAGCAATAGTAGTAGTAGTAGTAGTAGTAGTAGTAGTAGTAGTAGTAGTAGTAGTAGTAGTAGTAGTAGTAGTAGTAGTAGAAGAAGAAAGAGCAGCAATAGTAGCAGCAGCAGCAGCAGCAGTAGTAGTAGTAGTAGTAGTAGTAGTAGTAGTAGTAGTAGTAGTAGTAGTAGCAGTAGTAGTAGTAGTAGTAGTAGTAGTAGTAGTAGTAGTAGTAGTAGTAGTAGTAGCAGCAGCAGTAGTAGCAGAAGCAATACTGCAGTGGCAATCACAAAAGTAGTTTCTAAACACGTATTCAAATATTGTTTTTCTGTATTAAAAAATACAGATTTCATTGTTCTGTATAAAACGAAACATACAGTTTTATCGTTATTTTATTTGCTAAAACAATGCAAGTTAATACTGCAAACTAGAACATAAAACAAAGGCATCGCCACTATAAACAAATTGTAGCCCAGCCATTCATAAACAGCAGTTAGCCCCTCTGGCAGGCATAGTCGGACACTAAAACATTTGCACCATGCCACAAGGTGACCATTGGTGACCCACCTCCCACAACGATGTCCAGCACCATGACACAAGGTGACCACTAGTGACCCACCTCCCACCACAATGTCCAGTACCATGACACAAGGTGACCAGTAGTGACCCACCTCCCACAACGATGTCCAGCACCATGACACAAGGTGACCACTAGTGACCCACCTCCCACAACGATGTCCAGCACCATGACACAAGGTGACCACTAGTGACCCACCTCCCACCACAATGTCCAGCACCATGACACAAGGTGACCAGTAGTGACCCACCTCCCACCACAATGTCCAGCACCATGACACAAGGTGACCACTAGTGACCCACCACAATGTCCAGCACCATGACACAAGGTGACCAGTAGTGACCCACCACACAATGTCCAGCACCATGACACAAGGTGACCACTAGTGACCCACCACCACAATGTCCAGCACCATGACACAAGGTGACCACTAGTGACCCACCACAATGTCCAGCACCATGACACAAGGTGACCAGTAGTGACCCACCACCATGTCCAGCACCATGACACAAGGTGACCACTAGTGACCCACCACAATGTCCAGCACCATGACACAAGGTGACCAGTAGTGACCCACCACGATGTCCAGCACCATGACACAAGGTGACCACTAGTGACCCACCACAATGTCCAGCACCATGACACAAGGTGACCACTAGTGACCCACCACCACAATGTCCAGCACCATGACACAAGGTGACCAGTAGTGACCCACCACAATGTCCAGCACCATGACACAAGGTGACCAGTAGTGACCCACCTCCCACCACAATGTCCAGCACCATGACACAAGGTGACCACTAGTGACCCACCACAATGTCCAGCACCATGACACAAGGTGACCAGTAGTGACCCACCACAATGTCCAGCACCATGACACAAGGTGACCACTAGTGACCCACCACAATGTCCAGCACCATGACACAAGGTGACCACTAGTGACCTCCCACCACAATGTCCAGCACCATGACACAAGGTGACCACTAGTGACCCACCACAATGTCCAGCACCATGACACAAGGTGACCAGTAGTGACCCACCACCATGTCCAGCACCATGACACAAGGTGACCACTAGTGACCCACCTCCCACCACAATGTCCAGCACCAGGCCCTTGACGTGGTCATCGGTCACCGAGAAGGATCCAGCCTGCTGGGCCAACACCATCACATCCACCAGGCCTCTGGGGTGATCGGCCTGCACTGTGGACTGTAGAAACATCATCATCATCATCATCGTCATCATCATCATCATCATCAGGCTCCAGCCTCTGGGCCACAATACCATCACATGACACCATCTGGGGTGATCGGCCTGCACTGTGGACTGTAGTCATCATCATCAGGCTCCAGCCTGCTGGGCCAACACCATCACATCCACCAGGCCTCTGGGGTGATCGGCCTGCACTGTGGACTGTAGAAATATCATCATCATCATCATCATCATCATCGTCATCGTCATCATCATCACTGTTAACCCAAACGCATGTTCATTACCTTTTTGTCTAATAGTCACAGGAACAAAGCTAACACACACACACATACGCACGCACGCGCGCTCACATACACGCACACATAACGCACACATGCACACGCGCACACACACACACACAACACACACACACACACACACCACATGACACACACAAACGCACGCGCGCGCACACACACACACGCACACGCTAAAATTGCTACCTACTCACTGCACTGTACAATCTACAAAGTGTGTTTTATCACCTTCAGAAAAACAACAAGAGAGCGACCGCCCAGCCAAATAGGCCTGACAGGGCGAGGTGTGCAGTCAACAGCACACAACTGGCCCGGCAGTCAAGAGTGTGTCTTAGACATCAACACGGGTAGTAGTATGTCAATCAGGCTAAACAGCCAACCGTTTTGGGAGCTTAGTCTAATGTACAAACTGCTACCCGTGACTGTCTAGGACGCAGTCATGATCACAGGGCCAGGAGGGCATGCTGCCAGGGACCTCCACCCTGACTCTGAGATCCCAGGAGCCAGCCAGCACGCAGCATCAGAAGGGAGAGGGGACAGATACGGCATTTATTGATACAGCTCAATTCCACCATCGGCAACGAAACAAGATTAAGGGTTGTACGGCAGAACACACAATTCTTCTTCTCGGTTAAAAAGCCAGAAGATAGTATGCCTCTTCTCCATTCTCTTTTGCGCTAGTACTTTCAGGCTGTTACCAAAGACGAACGGTAGTAGCTTGGCTTTGAAACTGTTCAGACGTTTGCCCCTACCTTGGAGTGGTCAAACAAAGGGTCCAGCAGTCTGTTCCTGCAGTTCAGGGCCTTGCTGCACTGGGTTCGGAGCCAGCCCGGCAGGTGGCGCAGCAAGGGGAACAACCGCAGGATGATGTCGACAGTGGGCGTGCCCATGGCGCTGACGGTGCGGTCCAGGTGACGCATGTTGGAGACCACGTCAGAGTCCTTGGCGGGACGTTCGCCCTTCATCTGCACGTGCAGAAATGGTATAATGCAGTGAAACGCACTATAAAACATACACAGACATACAGACAAACGGAAGTACACATTCGCACACATCAACACACAAACACACACATATTTAAAACACATACATATACACATATGTACATGACTCCCAGGGACCCCCATTTGGGGGTCTATGAAGCACTAAAATTTTAAAGGACCCTCTAAAAGAATGTGCAGGGGGTCCCAGGGATGCACTAGAAACATTCTTTTTAGCATTTGCAATGCCACTGGGACCCTCTATCCCGCCTCTGGGACCCTCTATAATGTACGTGAAGAGCCCTGGGACCCCTTGTTTTGCGAGATGATTGAGAACCCTGATGTACATAAACGCGAGCACGCGCGCGTTCCAGACTTCTGCCTCAAATTATCACTACTGATAGGACTACACAAACTGTAAACAAAGATTATTGATAAGGGTTTGTTTTTTTCTGGTAAAATTATGTCTTTAAAACTGTTTAATAAAATTTCGCGAGAGTGTGCACGCAGATCAGTGTGCGCGCGCGTGAATGCATGTGTATATGTGTGTGTTCGCACATACCCGAGAGTATTTGTGTGGTGTGTGTATTTGCTTATGTGCGTAATTGTACAATATTATCTTTAATGCCTCCTAGAATCATTCCTGGGAAATTCTAGTTGCCATATCAACCTGGAGAGCGTGTCAATACTGGTACAGTGTCAATCATTCTTTTGATAGATGCTGTTTCTTATGCGAGTGTTATGTATTTTTGTAAGTGTGCGCGAGTGAGCATACCTATGTATTTGCGTGCGTTTCTGGCCATCTATATGCAAGCGCGCGTGCACGCATGTCTGCTTGAATGACATTAATCAAAACAATACGCTGTACCATAAATTGACTCAACAATATAATAATTCAACATACTAAGCAGGGTAGATATGTACTCTTCTATACAGATGTCTTTTGTATCATTATTTCACTCACCAATATATTCAGGATGCTAAGACATGTACTCCTCAATACAGATGTCTTCTGTGGCGTTACTTCACTCACCAATATATTCAGGATGCTAAGACATGTACTCCTCAATACAGATGTCTTCTGTGGCGTTACTTCACTCACCGATATATTCAGGATGCTAAGACATGTACTCCTCAATACAGATGTCTTCTGTGGCGTTACTTCACTCACCGATATATTCAGGATGCTATAAACATGTACTCCTCAATACAGATGTCTTCTGTGGCGTTACTTCACTCACCAATATATTCAGGATGCTAAGACATGTACTCCTCAATGCAGATGTCTTCTGTGGCGTTACTTCACTCACCGATATATTCAGGATGCTAAAACATGTACTCCTCAATACAGATGTCTTCTGTGGCGTTACTTCACTCACCAATATATTCAGGATGCTAAGACATGTACTCCTCAATACAGATGTCTTCTGTGGCGTTACTTCACTCACCAATATATTCAGGATGCTAAGACATGTACTCCTCAATACAGATGTCTTCTGTGGCGTTACTTCACTCACCAATATATTCAGGATGCTAAGTACATGTACTCCTCAATCGATGTCCTGTGGCACACTCATCAATATATTCAGGATGCTCCATGTACTCCTCAATACAGATGTCTTCTGTGGCGTTACTTCACTCACCAATATATTCAGGATGCTAAGACATGTACTCCTCAATACAGATGTCTTCTGTGGCGTTACTTCACTCACCAATATATTCAGGATGCTACGCAGAGTGTTGGACATATACTCCTCAATACATATGTCTTCTGTGGCATTAATTCACTCACCAATATATTCAGGATGCTAAGCAGAGTGTTGGACATGTACTCCTCAATGCAGATGTCTTCTCCCTCCACAGTCTCCAGCTCTTCCATCAGGCGGCTCAGTTCACCTTGCACGGTAGATTCGAACCTGTGCACCCCATCTCCGTACAGCCTTAGGGACGAGTGGAACATCTTCCGCTGGGCCCCCCAGGAGGTCGTTACGGAAGCCATTGCTATGTCCTGGAGAGAACAGAGAGAGAGAGAGAGAGAGAGAGAGAGAGAGAGAGAGAGAGAGAGAGAGAGAGAGAGAGAGAGAGAGAGAGAGAGAGAGAGAGAGTCTAATCTTTGTTTCCATAAACAAAATCACAATGTCCAATCAATTCTACACAAGAAACAATCAGACATACAAGTGGATAAGCGCGAAAACAATACAAGAAACGAACAAACAAAGCAAGCCAGCAAACACCCCCCCAAACAAAAATCAAAAAAATCCTATTATCTGTAATTAGTTGTTGGACAGTCACGTTATTAGGCAATTAAGGTAAATTAACCTACTAGCCCCTGACCTACTGGGCTAATAAAGGATTGTTTTGCTACAGAAAGAAAGACATAGGGATAATGAGTTGGGTGCGGACACGCGCATAACTCACATAAACACACACACACACACACACACACACACACACACACACACACACACACACACACACACACACACACACACACACACACACACACACACACACACACACACACACACACACACACACACACACACACACACACACACACACACACACACACACACACACACCCGGCACACACACACACAAACGCCGCCACCAGCACCAGCACCACCACCAACTTCATAACCACTTAACTGTATTCGTGGTTTTCTGAGTGTTATCCGACAACGCATCAAGATAGTAGAGGACAATGCTAGGCCAGGAAGCTGGGCTCAAATTTGTTTCTGGCGGGGATGATTTGCCTATGGTACATCCCCACTCGGCCCACGGGAGGGCATAGGACAGTTGGTGTGTGGGGCCTCCCATAGGGTCAAATAATCCCTAAGGCCGCGGCACAAAGAGCATAGAGTGAATCGTTTGCTAAAATAATATAGTACTGCTATACGGCTACTGCTACTGCCTCTACTGCTAATGGTACTGTTGCTTCTGCTACTAGGGGAAGACAGGATAAACAGCCCATGGGCGGGTACGAAGCCCATGCCAATTATCTCATGAAAAGAAGCAAATTTTAGTCACCTTTTGCCCATGAGACGAACATTAACACTCGTCTCATGGGCAAAACGTGACTAAAATGTGCTTCATTTCATGAGATAATTGGCATGGGCTTCTTACCCGCCCAAAGACTTTTACCCCATCTTCACCTACGACTACTACTAGGCCTACTACTACTACTACTACTACTACTACTACTACTACTACTACTACTACTACTACTACTACTACTACTACTGCTGCTGCACTACTACTACTACTACTACTACTGCTGCTACTACTACTACTACTACTACTACTACTACTACTACTACTACTACTACTACTACTACTACTACTACTGCTACTACTGCTGCTGCTGCAAACTGACCTTGGGCCCATAGAAGAGGAAGGGTCCGATGAAGGTGGGGGGCCGGTCATTGACCACATCTGCAGACTCCTTCCCCGTGAACACCTGGCGCACCGTCTCCGGGCAGTTGAGCGACACGAAGCAACCCACCAGCGAAGCGCAGCACGTGACGGGGCTGCCCGCGGGACCCCAGCTCATCGTTTCCTGGTGGAAGGACCCCGAACGGATTCCTCGCCACAAAGACTTCAGGGCGTCCCACCCGCGGGGCCCGGGGGGTAAGGGTAAAGGGCTGGGGTTCGCATCATCGGCGCAGTGGGGGGTGAAGAGGGAGGGAGGGGAGGGGAGGATTTTGGAGCGGAGGTAGTAGAAGAAGAGCGCTGCGGTGGTTAACCCTATCAGGGCTATGGTCAGGAACATGGCTGCCGTCGATGGGCCTGTCCCTCCTCTGTGCTCTGGAGTTCTTAAGTGCGGATGGATTGGGTAGTTCCTTCTTCAATTATGAGTCCCATGGAATTGCTTTAGCTGACCATCAGGTAGCTTGTTTGTTAAAGAACTTTGAAATCTGAATCGTTTCTTGAAGGATGATACATCAAATAATGGTGTTTTGATTGTTGATGAAGTTGGCTGACGAAGGGCGGACTGTTCAATCGTAAAGAGGAAGGTATATTATAATCACGTGGTTATCTAGGAGTTCTTCATGTTTTGCCGTCCAATCTGAAAAATAAAATAAAAGCTTGTCATCTAAATAGTCAACAATAGGCCTATATATTCGAAAAATATCCCCCCCCCCCCCCCTCCATATGAAATAACACAATTAGTAGGACAACTAGGCCTACTGATGTTGATCTATCTATTCTTCTTCTTTTTCTTCTTCTTCTTCGTCGTCGTCGTCGTTGGATGAGTGATAAATACCGGTATGCATTTTCTATGACACTCACATTTTCCCCAAAACTTTCAACACAATGTGGGCATTATTCTAGAAACACAACTGGAAAGATGACAACCATTTTCATCTGACTTGGCTGGATAGTGTGAGGCGGCTGTTAGGAGCCACGAGGTCCTATGTGGACAGAGGAAGGGAGAGATAAACGTTATCTGCACAATTATATCATACTGATAAGGCGATAAACAGGACCATTGCATTTGTATGATATTGCCACGATATTCGTGGTTGGTTTCAGGCTGTGTCAGGCCAGGCTTTTTGGTCAGACCAATTAACATAGGCTAGAACACCGAGGCTACATCAAAATGTTGTTATGCTCTGCATAGTTATGCGG
>CM065681.1:94605352-94607852 GCA_017654935.2 Phymorhynchus buccinoides
CAATGTAGAACATCTATAAATTATATGATTATCGTACACCTTTCACTGTGCTATTGGCCCCATCTTCAGGCTAATATCAACCAATGATAAAGGCAATACATCACACACATGTACGGAGGCTAGGGCCTACCTACCTACCTCAGAAAAAAGCGTAGGCCAAAGAACTCAAAACAGGTACTAAAGTTCAAGAGCGGAGAGAAGAGAGAGAGAGAGAGAGAGAGAGAGAGAGAGAGAGACTAGAAGAGAGAGAGAGAGAGAGAGAGAGAGAGAGAGAGAGAGAGAGAGAGAGAGAGAGAGAGAGAGAGAGAGAGAGAGAGAGAGAGAGAGAGAGAGAGAGAGAGAGAGAGAGAGAGAGAGAGAGAGAGAGAGAGAGAGAGAGAGAGAGAGAGAGAGAGAGAGAGAGAGAGAGAGAGAGAGAGCTGTGAGCTACTACTGTATGATTACGGTGTGCTAGCCCTAGGTAGCGTCAAGTTGAGCAAGTCTGGCAGAATAATCAGGAGGGCTGGCGTGACTGACTACAGGCCTTGTCCGACCATGCTTCCTGTCACGGTTAGCTCTGTCACGCTGACTCCAGGCCTTGTCCGACCATGCTTCCTGTCACGGTTAGCTCTGTCACGCTGACTCCAGGCCCTGTCCGACCATGCTTCCTGTCACGGTTAGCTCTGTCACGCTGACTCCAGGCCCTGTCCGACCATGCTTCCTGTCACGGTTAGCTCTGTCACGCTGACTCCAGGCCTTGTCCGACCATGCTTCCTCTCGCGGGTTAGCTCTGTCACGCTGACTCCAGGCCTTGTCCGACCATGCTTCCTGTCACGGTTAGCTCTGTCACGCTGACTCCAGGCCTTGTCCGACCATGCTTCCTGTCACGGTTAGCTCTGTCACGCTGACTCCAGGCCTTGTCCGACCATGCTTCCTGTCACGGTTAGCTCTGTCACGCTGACTACAGGCCTTGTCCGACCATGCTTCCTGTCACGGTTAGCTCTGTCACGCTGACTACAGGCCTTGTCCGACCATGCTTCCTCTCGCGGGTTAGCTCTGTCACGCTGACTCCAGGCCTTGTCCGACCATGCTTCCTGTCACGGTTGGCTCTGTCACGCTGACTACAGGCCTTGTCCGACCATGCTTCCTGTCACGGTTAGCTCTGTCACGCTGACTACAGGCCTTGTCCGACCATGCTTCCTGTCACGGTTGGCTCTGTCACGCTGACTACAGGCCTTGTCCGACCATGCTTCCTGTCACGGTTAGCTCTGTCACGCTGACTCCAGGCCTTGTCCGACCATGCTTCCTGTCACGGTTAGCTCTGTCACGCTGACTCCAGGCCTTGTCCGACCATGCTTCCTGTCACGGTTGGCTCTGTCACGCTGACTACAGGCCTTGTCCGACCATGCTTCCTCTCGCGGGTTAGCTCTGTCACGCTGCGAAAGAGCGAGCGACTGCATCGTCGGGCTTAGCCTTACGTAAACGGCTGTAAAGGTCGAAATCCACGTCGTTAGTTTTCACTTTCCCGCCATGGCTGCACAGTGATAGGCCAACCACAATATGACTCGCGTGTCTGTGTTGCCATGGGTAAATAGTGAAAAATGTTCACGTGTACAGAGACCTTAAGGTCTAAATACAACGTTGTTAGTTTCCACTCTTTCCCCATGGCAACACTATGACAGGCAAGTAATATCATTACTACCATTACTGTGTTGCCATGGGGAGAGTGAAAACTAACGTGTATTTCATAATCAACACCTTCAGTAGAGAGTGAACGGTTTAGGTGGAGTTATGGGCCTTAGTCCGTGACACCAGGTGGCGCTCCATTTGAAGTCAGTTTCTTAGCGAAAGCAAACTCACTCTCTCTTTCTCTCTGTGAATCTTTCTCTCTTGCATGAGAGCGACAAAAATAGATTCTGCCTTCAATTTGATCGAGGGAAGTGAAGTACCGGTAAGCCACTATATGTATCTCCCGTCGCCCCATCAGTAGCGCTCATTAGGTGATGAGAGAGAGAGAGAGAGAGAGAGAGAGAGAGAGAGAGAGAGAGAGAGAGAGAGAGAGAGAGAGAGAGAACAACAACAACAACAATGAACAACTGTTTAATGATCAGGCCATCTGCCCATATCATGAGGGAAGGGGTAAATCTAGAGAGAGAGACAGAGAGAGAGAGAGAGAGAGAGAGAGAGAGAGAGAGAGAGAGAGAGAGAGAGAGAGAGAGAGAGAGAGAGAGACATTTTTATTTAGAGGCCTAGTAGATAATAGAATATGCAAATTGTACATGCTTTTTTATATCCAGCCCTCTGAACAAAATGTCCAAAAGTAGAGAGAGAGAATTGAATTGAATTGAATGAATGTTATTTATAGAGGGTAAGAGAATAAGCAATGACATGCTTTTTGACATCCAGCGTTCTGGATTTTTAAAAAAAATTATAAAAGTAGAAATGAAAAAGGAAAATGAGCACAGACAAAGCATAAAGAATGCAAAATACAACCCTATATAGTAGCACAACAATAACAAAA
>CM065681.1:94620352-94625352 GCA_017654935.2 Phymorhynchus buccinoides
CCACCATAAATGACGTTAGTTTTTACTAGGATGCAGGTTCATGTGGTTTAATTGCGCCCAGTTTATGAGTTCGTTGATGCTGTTCTGTAAATTTCGTAATACTACTTCATAGTTAGAGTGATTAGTGTGTAACGTTGTATCGCTCAGCAACCAAATCGCACAACGTACTTAGAACTAGAGGCAAATCGTTGATATAAACGGAGAAAAGCAAAGGTCCTAAGACGGAACCCTGAGGAATTTCATACTTTGTTGTTCTAGATGAAGACTCGTGGCCGTTCTCAGCCACCACCTGTTTCCTCTCCATTAAAAATGATGATATAAGTTCTATTGTATTACAAGACAATCCATATAATGTTAGTTTTTTAAGCAGAAGAGAATGGTCTACAACATCAAATGCTTTAACAAAGTCAACTATTAGAGCACCAGTTATTTCATTATTATTGATATTAGTAAGCCATTTACGCACACACAACCCAAAGAGAGCTGTTTGACAAATTGTTTTGAAAACCAGACTGACATTGTTGGAATAGATTACAGTGGTCAAAATGATCCATGATGTGTTTGTTCATGTGACTTTCTAAGTGTGTTTTGTATAAAACAGACATAATAGGAAATTGTTCTTATTCTTACAAGGTTCAGAAAGTATCTCCTGATTTAAATATGGGTGTGATTCTCGCTGTCTTAAAAGCTTTAGGAAAATGTTTTTTAGAAATACACAAATTATATATGTAAGTGAGTGATTCGGATATGACTGGAGCTGATAGTTTAAGAATTTTGCCATCTATGTCGTCTAGGCCTCTGGTGTTTGTTTGTTTTAAATGAACAAGAGATTAAAGACTTCGTATACCGTTAAATAAGGTATAGTTAGTTCGGATGAGAGAGAGAGACAAGAGAGAGAGAGAGAGAGAGAGAGAGAGAGAGAGAGAGAGAGAGAGAGAGAGAGAGAGAGAGAGAGAGAGAGAGAGAGAGAGACAGAGAGAGAGAGAGAGAGACAGAGAGAGAGAGAGAGAGAGAGAGAGAGAGAGAGAGAGAGAGAGATGAGGGAGATGCTTTATTGGTCAAGACTAGAGTATACACAGAAAAAAGAGAGAAGAAAGACATTAGAGAGAGAGAGTACAAAAGTTGGAGATAATATGGCTGGTACAAATACACCAGCAGACAACCCAGAACGTAACGAGAATCTTAATATTTTTCAACTTCACACGCCGGAGATGTTTACATTTTCTTTACTACTATATGAGATCTGTGAATATGCAGGGTCAAACGCCTAGTATTATCTACCTTTGTGTCTCCCTAAGTGCAACAGCACAGAACAATTTCAAAGAACAAGAACTCCGGAGAAACTCTAGGGAGGCGCACAGAACTCTAGCTCTGGAGATGCTCTCGCTTCTTTTATTTTCGTCACATGATAAAAACAAGTGTCGGCAAAGTAACAGTTGATTATTCTCAAGGTCTGGTTATTTCAGTTTCATGACAATAATACTAGGCTGATCCAATCCCTATCCCTTTCCTGACGACGGCAGAATGTTGCTTGTTAATTAGTAAAACAATTAACAACAAAATCAGTGCGACAATTTGAAGGGTGTGTAAAGCATAACTTAGCCCAAGTTTCAAGCTTATCCGTGCATCATATCATCTTCGGTGTTGCTGGACGGATTGCCTTCGAATTTGGAAGGTAGATGACTGGGGACGGTGACTATCTGTGTGCCAAACCGGAAGCGAATCGATTCATAAACGCGCGCGATATACGCCGCTTCACCTTTTCACAAATAACTCCACCGTTTCTTAACCGCATCGCTTCAAAGTTGCTGTCAGGCTTGATGTGGCCGGGCAAATTTGAAGAGAATCGGGAGAGCGCGTCACTCTCAGAGCAGCGCCAACGGGAAACGGGGCCTTATAACTCCGCCGTTTCTTAACCGAATCGCTTCAAATTTGCTGTACTCAGCGTTACCAGTACTTGGCGTTACCGTTACTAGGCGTTGCCGTTACTAGGGAGAGTGCGTCACTCTCAGAGCAGCGCCAACGATTTGGAAGAAACGGGGCCTTATAACTCCGCCTTTTCTTAACCGAATCGCTTCAAATTTGCTGTGCTCAGCGCTACCAGTACTTGGCGTTACCGTTACTAGGCGTTACCGGTACTCGGCGTTGCGCTAGTCCTCATTAAAATAATTATTTGAGTTTCGATACTCTCTCTCTCTCTCTCTCTCTCTCTCTCTCTCTCTCTCTCTCTCTCTCTCCTCTCTCTCTCTCTCTCTCTCTCATAATAAATACAAATTCGTTCGTTCGTTCGATCGTTCGTTCGTCTCTCTCTCTCTCTCTCTCTCTCTCTCTCTCATCTCGTTAAGGAAGTTCGCGAAGGTCGTTCGTTCTCTCTCTCTCCTAAGCAAGCACTACACGCGCGCGCACACATACACTAACAATCCAACGCAACTTACAACACCACGTGACGGTCAAACATCAACGCAGGAAGACCAAAGACGGTCAAATTGTTTTGCAATTTTTTTTATTGTTTCAATATTTTACAATGTTTTATTTCCATGACATTTTATATGTTTCTTTTAAGTGTGTTTTTGTATAAAAGAAACATAATAGGTACTTGTTAACTTGTTCTTTCTGTTTTGAAAGTATGTTACTATTTTGTTTAAGAGTTACAACACCTGAAACCCCAGGAAGAGTCTATTAAAAACAAGGAGAGAGAGAGAGAGAGAGAGAGAGAGAGAGAGAGAGAGAGAGAGAGAGAGAGAGAGAGAGAGAGAGAGAGAGAGAGAGAGAGAGAGAGAGAGAGAGAGAGAGAGAGAGAGAGAGAGAGAGAGAGAGAGAGAGAGAAGGAGAGAGAGAGAGAGCCAGAGAGAGAGAGACACAGAGAGAGAGAGAGACAGAGAGAGAGACAGAGAGAGAGAGAGAGAGAGAGAGAGAGAGAGAGAGAGAGAGAGAGAGAGAGAGAGAGAGAGAGAGAGAGGAGAGAGAGAGAGAGAGAGAGAGAGAGAGAGAGAGATGGGGATAATGTTATTGGTCAAGACTATTAGTATACACAGTAAAAAACAAATGTTAAAAAAGACATTAAACGAAAGGGTGTGTACAAAAGTTGGACGATAATATCCGGCTGATACAGAAAATGCAATGTATATTTTACAAGACAGATCGAATTTAATTTCTAAAGTCACATTTTAAGAAGTTACACAATTTATGTACAAAAACTTCAAATCTGTGAATCAGTAGGGTAAGACGGGGTAAAAAGCCCATGGGCGGGTAAAAAGCCCATGCCAATTATCTCATGAAATGAAGCAAATTTCAGTCAAATTTTGACCATGAGACGAGTGTTAATGTTTAGCGTTCGTCTCATGGGCAAATTTGACTGAAATTTGCTGGAGATAATTGGCATTTGACATTCATGAGATAATTGGCATGGGCTTCTTACCCGCCCATGGGCTTTTTACCCCGTCTTCCCCTAATAATGAAGTTTTTATTAATGATTTTACATAATAAAAATATGAATTTCCTGTGTTATTTAACTAAAAAAAAGAAAAAAAAGGCGAAGGTGGAGGAGGAAGATGCCAAAAAGAGGAGGACTACAAGGAGGAGAAGAAGAAGGAAGAGAAAGAATGGCGATCAAAAGACCAACACAACAAATCTGATCAGGATTCAAAACTAAACGGCTACGACAATCAACCTTGAGTAGATCAAAATGGTCCTTTTCAAAAAAATGTAATGTACAAACGCGCGCGTATCTGTGTGTGCGTGTACAAAAGTATGTGTGTTTGTGTGTGCACAAACGCGCATGTGCATGCTGTGTATGCATATGCGTGCTTACGTGCCTGCATGTGTGTGTGTGTGTTGTGCGTGTGTGTGTGTGTGTGGGTGGGCGCGCGCGTGTGTGTGCATGTGTACGTTGAAAACAATTAAAATTATATTCATTGAGGTTGTTGATAAGTTATATAGGTTATATTCTGCTCTTCATGCGACTGCGCGTGCATGCACGCACGAGTTTGTGTGTGTATGTGCATGTGTGTGTGAGTGTATGCGTACGTGCGTGCGTGCGTGCATGCGTACATGTGTGCGTGTGTGTGTTAATGTGTGTGTGTGTGTGTGTGTGTGTGTGTGTGTGTGCATGCGTCTATATATAGACCTACACTTTTGAAAATGACATGAGGAAGCATTGTAAAACCCGTAGGCTACAACGTTATTAAAATTCAACCAGATCCAAAAACAGGTGACAGGTTTTTGTTTGTTGCCATAGCAGTTCTTTAGAAGAGTTTGAGAAATTCCAATACACTCTTCTGCGCTCTTCGTGTATTTCCGCTATTCTTCGTGTATTTCCGCCATTCTTCGTGTATTTCCACTATTCTTCGTGTATTTCCGCCATTCTTCGTGTATTTCCGCCATTCTTCGTGTATTTCCGCCATTCTTCGTGTATTTCCGCCGTTCTTCGTGTATTTCCGCCATTCTTCGTGTATTTCCACTATTCTTCGTGTATTTCCGCCATTCTTCGTGTATTTCCGCTATTCTTCGTGTATTTCCGCCATTCTTCGTGCATTTCCGCCATTCTTTGTGTATTCCCGCCGTTCTTCGTGTATTCCCGCCGTTCTTCGTGTATTCCCGCCGTTCTTCGTGTATTCCCGCCTTTCTTCGTGCATTTCCGCCTTCGCGTGGTGTTCTAGGCAACGGCGATGAGGGCGACCAGGGCGGCAGTGAAGGCTGTGACGACCAGGAGGTGAATGCGAACACCCATCTTCAGAGCAAAGCTGCCCTGTGAACAGAACATGAAGAACAGGTGGTGAGCCATCAAAATATAGGCCTTAGGCCGTGTACACACATAAGCGGATATCCCATGCGAAAACCCGTGCGCAATCCATAAATAAGCGAAACAAAGAAGGGAAAATATTTGCGCATGTGTCCGAATTTCCCCTATATGCATAAACTTGTATCCTTCTTTCTTCCACTTATTGAGGGTTTTCCGTACGGAACTTCCGCGTCTAATGTGAACCCGGCCTTAGGCCAAA
>CM065681.1:94630352-94637852 GCA_017654935.2 Phymorhynchus buccinoides
CACGCACACGCACACGCACACGCACACGCACACGCAAACGCACACAAAGGCACACACACGCGCGCGCGTCTCTCTTGCTCTCCTTTCTTTCGCACTTTTATCCGCCTTTGTCTGTACTTGTTTCTCTCTCTCTCTCTCTCTCTCTCTCTCTCTCTCTCTCTCTCTCTCTCTCTCTCTCTCTCTCTCTCTCTCTCTCTCTCTTTACATCCGACATGCCCTCCGCCTGAACAAAGATGACGATGAAGGCGACCAGCGTGAGAACACCCAGGGCCACCATGCACAGCCGATGAGACTGGAAACACAACAGCAACATGTCATACTATCATTGATCAGGAATTTGCTATTAGGTATATTCCAGCCACAGATACATATCTCTGTGAAGTTCAGGCTGCTCCCACCTGGAGAGAGCATCGCCGCAAGCACAGCACCATCATTTGTTTTTGAGTGGGGGCGTGGTGAGGAAGGGTGTGGGTGGACTTGGGAATCAATTTGGTCATACCAGGCAGCGGGGCTGCTCCCTCCTCTTATCGACTTGGGTTGGGTTTTTTACATACGTAAAGTGCACAAGTCAGACTAGCTTTAAGTCCCCACCCGAAGGACTCGACGTTCACTTCGATGTGTCTGACAAACTAGAAAGAAAGGGCGAGGCCAGGGTTCGAACATGGGTTACTCACGCATTGAAATTGGCAGGCGAATGTCTGAACCACTCTGCCACCCCTTCCTTCCCAGTGGCATAATCTTGATAATAACGAAATCGAAGCGCGCACGTACTGAACATTCATACGCTTTTTAAACAGAAAAAAACATTATGGCTGGAGACCAGTTATCATTGCTACCGCCATCGTGGGATACGTCTAACTAGTGAACTGGTCAGTCAATATTATAAAATGACTTTGTCGTGAATAAGACAAATACCTAACACAAGTTAAACATTTCGTAGACATAAACCATTATGTCACTTTGACTGTTACTTTATAATTATTTAAAATTAAATTTAACATAAAAAATGTTTGATACTCACGGTGAACCATACTTTTCTCCCTAGCATCAAGTGTCGTGGCCACAGCATTTTAGAGTAGCGGGCCATGACGATGCCAACGCCAGCACAGAAGATCCAGGCAATGGACATCAGAGAGGCTGTAGAGTATGGTCATACATTTCAGACAAAAACACGAAAAAACAAAGCAACATCTCACAGACACAGATACTGATACACACAAAGACACACGCACGCACGTACGTACACACACGCACACGCACGCACACGCACACGCACGCACACACGCACACACACACATACACACACACACACATACACACACACACACACACACACACACACACACACACACACACACACACACACACACACACACACACACACACACACACACACACACACACACACACACACACAGAGGGAAAGAGAGGGGGCGTGACAGAGAAAGGTAGAGACAGGAGGAGACAGAGAGGCGGTACAATGAAGTGTGAAGTTTGAAACGTTCTTTATTCTGTACCCGGGGCCCTTTGTCATCCAGAGACAGAAACACAGAGAGACAGACAGAAACACAACGAGAGCTAGACAAACAGACAGACAGACAGACTGATAGACTGACAGACAGTGCACAGAAGAAGACAGAGACATAGACGATACGGTTCGATTCAGTTTGATGAGGACTTCACACTGCATCCCAGCCCTCTGTCATCCAGAGACGAGGGGGAGACGCAGAGAGATTGAAACATAGAGATAGTATACCATGCAGTTTGATGAGGACTTCACCCTGCATCCCAGCCCTCTGTCATCCAGAGACGAGGGGGAGACGCAGAGAGATTGAAACATAGAGATAGTATACCATGCAGTTTGATGAGGACTTCACCCTGTATCCCAGCCCTCTGTCATCCAGAGACGAGGGGGAGACGCAGAGAGATTGAAACATAGAGATAGTATACCATGCAGTTTGATGAGGACTTCACCCTGTATCCCAGCCCTCTGTCATCCAGAGACGAGGGGGAGACGCAGAGAGACAGAGAAGACACAGAGACACAGACAGGCAGAAAAAGGCGAGGGGGGAGGAGACAGAAACATAGAGATGTCACCACGATGCTTGGTAAAGACTTTGTCCTGAATCCAATGCCCTTTGTCAGAGAGAGAGAGAGAGAGAGAGAGAGAGAGAGAGAGAGAGAGAGAGAGAGAGAGAGAGAGAGAGAGAGAGAGAGAGAGAGAGAGAGAGAGAGAGAGAGAGAGAGAGAGAGAGAGAGAGAGAGAGAGAGAGAGAGAGAACAAGAACCAGAACAACGATTTAATGAACTGGTCCATCGGCCCATGTAAAACGGAACAGTGGGGTAGGGGCGATAACAAATAAGAAAAATAACATAAATAAAAAATAGATTCAGAAAGGAGATACCCTGTCATAGGAGATACCCTGAAGATTGGCTTATAGTAAGCTTTAGTCTGTACCGGTTAATACGGGTGGGAGGTGACTTGAGAGATTTGCGCTTCTCACGCAATCTCCTCATTCATTTTCTTGCCAGGGTACTGGCTGGCATGTGTGTGTGTGTGTGACAGAGAGAGAGAGAGAGAGAGAGAGAGAGAGAGAGAGAGAGAGAGAGAGAGAGAGAGAGAGAGAGAGAGAGAGAGAGAGAGAGAGAGAGAGAGAGACAGAGAGAGACAGAGACAGAGACATAGAGATGTTATACCATGCAGCTTGATGAGGACTTTGTCCTGCACCCATGGACCCATGTCATCCAGAGACTGAAGGTCCACCAGTCTGGCTGAGGCCACTGGTATGCCCGCGTGCCTGTCTTTGCGCCCTGCGAATCATCACCATCATCATCATCATCATCACCATCATCATCATCATCATCATCATCATCACACCATCATCACCACCACCATTCACCACCATTGTCGTCTTCGTCGTCATCATCATCATCATCGTCGTTGTCGTCATTATCTTCGTCCTTAGTCTCGTCGTCATCATCACCAATGTCCATCGTCGTCGTTGTCATCATCATCATCACAGTCGTCATCACTGTCTTTGTCGTCGTCATCATCATCATTATTGTCGTCGTCGTCGTTGTCATCATCATCGTCGTCATCGTCATCATCACCACCAACGTCGCCGTCGTCGTCATTACAATCATCAACGTAACAATCATCATCATCGCCATTATCATCATTATTATCATCATCACTGTTGATCACAAACGCTTGGTATAATTTCCATTCCTGGTTATTGACAGCAAGTTCGTTTACAGCCACTCCTCCCTCTTACAGTCACTACAGATTGTAATAGCTGTCCTTTTGATCCTCTGTCTCTACCTGTCTGTCTGTCTGTCTGTCTCTGTCTCTCTCTCTCTCTCTCTCTCTCTCTCTCTCTCTCTCTCTCTCTCTCTCTCTCTCTCTCTCTCTCTCTCTCGCTCTTTTCAATTGCAATGACAAATATTCATGTTATATTTGATTAGAACACATATTATTGTCGCTAGGGTTGAGGGCATGGCGTAAATAAGCTTAAAACTTATCCTGTTTACCCTCAATAAAAAAAATCGTATTCGTGTACTCTCTTTAAATTCTCACCCTCATGAGCCGATCCTTGCGCCAACAGAAGATACCAGTCCTGTTCCAGATCATACACCAGTCCGTTCTCCCCTTCCTCCTCCTCATCCCCCTCCTCTCCCCCTTCAGTGACCATGGCAGAGATGTTCATTTTCCTCAAGAACTGACAGTGAAGGTAACCGTCTTCCTGGCTCACTCGCACATCACTCATCATCTGTCCTGCTTTCTGCAACACGGAGGCAGTCAATTCTAGATGGACAAGGCCAGATTGTAGACTAAGATTTGAGAATCACAAAGTTAGAACAATTTTGGTCAATCTTGTATCTTACGCCCTCCCTTCGCCCACTCTCGAATGTTCGCATTGAAGGCTTTCACTGAGAAGCAACATTCTGCCGGCATTCCGTCCTCGGGAAAGGGATAGGGGTAGGATCAACCTAAGATTACTGTTCATAACATTGAAAGAAGCAGACTTTGAGATTGAGTTGAAGGGATGTGTCTAAGGACTTTGCCAGTATGTTGACATTCATTCATAAATATGATTTTATTTCGTTCGAGTTGATAACAGTTCGTCACCTTTACAGGACAGTTTTGTCTTGCACTTTTCGCAGTTTTGATGGGGAAAGGGGGGGGGGGGGATAAAATCTAGAATCTTTTAACTCAGGCTAAGATTTAAGCAATTAAGGTCTGTGTACACATTAACATTATTCACGAGATATTTCTATTTCCCCATGGCAACACAGTGATAGCCCACCCTTAAAGGTCCGTGTACACGTTAAACACTACTCACGAGATAAATATCTTGTGAATATGTTTAACGTGCATACAGACTTTAATGTGATTTACAGCTCACTGTGTTGCCATGTGGAAATATAATTATCATGTGAATAGTGCTAACGTGTACACAAACATTTACATACAAAACAAGCATATTTGTTTATGTTCTTTAGTTAGAATCAGTGCAAAATGATGTATGCCTAAGTCTGAGAATCAGTGATCGTATAAGCGTTACCATTTCGTGAGGACTACTCACAGCAGACTTGAGCAAGGTGTTCTGGTGCTCTGTGTTGAAGGACAGGTGGGAGGTCCCCCGCTCCCGATCAGTCATGCATTCCACCACACTGTCTTGGCCCTGAACGAATCAAGTTGTCATCAGAGAAGTACAATGAGACCCCCCCCCACCACCACCACCCCACCACCCAGTTTCAAGCTAACTTACTCCATGCCCATTTTGTTTAGCAATAGCTATCAGCTTAACCCAACCCAAAGTTTCTACCCTTTCTGTTGTTGTAGTATAGCATTTGTAAGGTCTTTACCTAACCCTAACCACAAAGAATGAGAAAAATACTTGCCTTTGTAAACGGAAAGAACTGAAAACAAATGCATGGTTTCAGCTACCAATAGCTCTCTGAGGAAAACTAAAAATAGTCAGAATGTGGGGAATTCGAGTGCTGTGCCCCCCATCGCCAAAAAGGACACGGAGAATTTTGTTAAAAAATCACAAAACATGCCAGTAATAATTCCATCGGTTTTATTTTTCAGGGTTGTGAAGAAGAGTCAGATAGGTACCAGTGACCTTGGGCAAGACTCTTTTTTCTCTGTAATATAGTTCAAAGTTAGCAACCGGGTTTTCTTCTCTACTATATGGACATTAAATTCGAAAAACGGTGTATGTATTTATTTATTTATCTATTACGAAAATGTTTACAACGCTTATCCGTTAAGCTCTAAGCGCTTTACAATTGCACTAAAATGATTCATATTAAAAACAACCCCTTTCATACATCCTCCGACATACCCCCTCCCTACCCCTCACGCCCCCCCCCCCAAACACACACACACACCACGCACATGTATATATTTTAGCTAAATATAGATAAAATACATATACATCATGAATTAACAATTTACAATCAGATTACATAAAAAGAACAAAATATCAATTTTCAATTTACATAAACAAGTTTCACATTCACAATGAACAAGTGCATTACATGAAATATGCACATGAAGGTGCTAAGCCAATTGTAATTCATCTTAAAGACCCCCTACGTCACGTGTCGTGGTGGGTCTTTAAACAACTTCATTTTTTAATTTTAACAGCACTTCAGCCTCTGTCAATTTCCTAAGCATGCAAAGCAAAAGCTCACCACCTCCTTTACCAGATACACTGCTCCAGAACTATCCCATTCTGACCATTTTGTGATCCTCTGAGAAAGCCAAGGCCAACCACTGCTGACTTGTGTCCTCCAATGGCGGCACGATGACGTCAAACCACACGCCCTCGTCACGTGGCTGCCAGGCCACGCGGAACTCGCAGATCTGTGCGTTCGTGCACTGCCGGAAGCAGCCGTGAGTCTCCCCACACTTGATCATGGGTTCGTCCTGTTTGACGGCAAGAGGAAGAGAGAGACACACAGACAGAAGAACATTCATTAGAAAGGAAGGAAAACAGTGACCTCAAACAGAAGGTTAGGCACACACACACACACACACACACACACACACACACACACACACACATGCTTCAACACACTGTAGTGATACAAATTTAAAGATTATCACACACAACAAAGCACACATGAACACACACACACACATGCGCGCGCACATGCTCGTTATGCTCTCTATCTCTCTGTCTCGTTCTCTCTCTCCTCTCTCTAACTTTATTCGTAGCCTACATAACATATTTTGGTAAGTAAATGTGATGTTTTAAATGTTTCTCGCTGTCTATTCGCATATGTCCCCATCCTTTTTCTCTCTTCTCCCTTTTCTTGTTCTCTGGAATGTTTAGTTCTTTATTTTTTCTTTATATCTCATGTTTTTGCTTATCAATGTTCCCTAAAATTTTGACTTGACTTGACTTCTTGACTTGACACACACACACACACTCACACATGCGCGCGCTCTCTCTCTCTCTCTCTCTCTCTCTCTCTCTCTCTTCTCTCTCTCTCTCTCTCTCTCTCTCTCTCTCTCTCTCTCTCTCTCTCTCTCTCTCTCTCTCTCTCTCCTCTCTCTCTCTCTCTCTCTCTCTCTCTCTCTCTCTCTCTCTCTCTCTCTCTCTCTCTCTCTCTCTCTCTCTCTCTCTCTCTCTCTCTCTCTCTCTCTCTCTCTCTCTCTCTCTCTCTCTCTCCGTCTCTCTGCAACACGTATCAATTTATCCACCACAATGCCTGTTGTTGGCCTATTATCAACAGCACTGGAAGTTAGTCTGGAGGCCCTGCTACAGCAAAATCACCTGACATCACGGAAAATGTCCGAGGAGGGGCCGAACACAGTGATCATAATTCTGCTGAGAAACTACCCACCTGCCGAAAACATGGCGCGTCAACACACCACCGTCACCACAACACAGGACAGAAAGAAGCCTCCCCGCACACTGATCAGGGACAGAAAGAGAGCAGAGGAGAGACAGAGAGCCACACAACACAGGACAGGAAGAAGCCTCCCAGCTGATCAGGGACAGACAGAGAGCAGAGGAGAGACAGAGAGTCACACAACACAGGACAGAAAGAAGCCTCCCAGCTGATCAGGGACAGACAGAGAGCAGAGGAGAGACAGAGAGCCACACAACACAGGACAGAAAGAAGCCTCCCAGCTGATCAGGGACAGACAGAGAGCAGAGGAGAGACAGAGAGCCACACAACACAGGACAGAAAGAAGCCTCCCAGCTGATCAGGGACAGACAGAGAGCAGAGGAGAGACAGAGAGCCACACAACACAGGACAGAAAGAAGCCTCCCTGCTGATCAGGGACAGACAGAGAGCAGAGGAGAGACAGAGAGCCACACAACACAGGACAGAAAGAAGCCTCCCAGCTGATCAGGGACAGACAGAGAGCAGAGGAGAGACAGAGAGCCACACAACACAGGACAGAAAGAAGCCTCCCAGCTGATCAGGGACAGACAGAGAGCAGAGGAGAGACAGAGAGCCACACAACACAGGACA
>CM065681.1:94642852-94650352 GCA_017654935.2 Phymorhynchus buccinoides
CGTGTTCTGAACTCTCTCTCTCTCTCTCTCTCTCTCTCTCTCTCTCTCTCTCTCTCTCTCTCTCTCTCTCTCTCTCTCTCTCTCTCTCTCTCTCTCTCTCTCTCTCTCTCTCTCTCTCTCTCTCTCTCTCTCTCTCTCTCTTCTCTCATGCCCATTCTGTAACCAAATTGAGAACGAACTGCATTTAAAAAAAAATTGAAATGCAATGTTTTATACTCCTCTCAGAGAAAAATACATATTGAAGCACAGACAGTTTTCGAATGTTAATTCTATCGAACTAAAACAACTACTCGCGAATGATGACATTTATATTACTAGAGATATTGCTATGTACATCTACTATGCACTGAGGAAAAGAGAAGTGTGCACCGCACCTCCTATGTTATAGGCCGGAGGCCTGAAACATTACAATTGTGTTCAATTGTGTTTTCCCTCTCTCTCTCTCTCTCTCTCTCTCTCTCTCTCTCTCTCTCTCTCTCTCTCTCTCTCTCTCTCTCTCTCTCTCTCTCTCTCTCTCTCTCTCTCTCTCTCTCTCTCTCTCTCTCTCTCCCCTCCCCTCCCCTCCCCCCCCCCCCACAGACTGACCACTGATGCTGTCCCCAGGACTGTAGCGGCTCTTGGACACCAGAACCACGTAAGGGGACAGCTCGGAACTGGGGAGGTTCGGCTCGTGCCTGGGCTCCATGGTGGTACATGCTGAGGGGTCCGCCCCCTTGGAGTAGGCCCCAGCCCGGGGGACCAGCCCACACAGCACCAGCAGCAGCACTGTTAGCGTCATCGTCGTCATCTTCGTCATCGACAATGATGATGATGGTGGCGGTCGCGGTGGTCGTGATGGCAGCGAAAGGTTGGTTGAGTTTGTCGTCTTCAAGAACTGTGTAGAGTTCTGGAACATTACGTACACTGCGGACATGTAGATATGAATGAATGCATGCATGTATGTATGTATGTATGTATGCTCATGAGTACTTACGTTATGCACATGCTTACGCATGTTATTGAGAAACGCACGCGCGCATACACACACATGCATGTTCACAAGCATATAATGAACATAGTCAAACATATCAAATACCCACCCAGAGACACACTCACACGCGCGCGCGCGCGCAAGCAAAAGCTAGTGCGCATGCACCGGCAAACACTCAAACGCAGAGAGAGAGAGAGAGAGAGAGAGAGAGAGAGAGAGAGAGAGAGAGAGAGAGAGAGAGAGAGAGAGAGAGAGAGAGAGAGAGAGAGAGAGAGAGAGAGAGAGAGAGAGAGAGAGAGAGAGAGAGAGAGAGAGAGAGAGAGAGAGAGAGAGAGAGAGAGAGAGAGAGAGAGAGAGAGAGAGAGAGAGAGAGAGAGAGAGAGAGAGAGAGAGAGAGATGAGTGGGAAGTGCCGTTGCTAATGAAGTGTCGTCGTCATTGAAGTGTGACATGTCATCAATGATCAGTGAAGATCCATCCAATGCTGGCTGTCACCCTTTTTTCAATCACCCCTGCTTCTGACCTTTGGGCTGAATAATATATATATATATATAAATATATAATCTGACCACCACACGGGCTTACGCCGAATATATGCTTTGCGCGGCTTAGTTAAAACACTCTTACACGAGGCAAGCGTGCATCTTAATGCCTATAGGCTTCAGGGTTAAGGTTAAGATTAAAAGTATAGCCCCGTCGACAACTAAGGCCACGTCAGGGCTGTCACCACGTTAAATCAAGGATACAGGGCATATGTAGGGTAAACTACTTTTTTTTATATTGACTTCTTTTTTTACCATACATATTGTACACACATATATATCATCAATTTCTTACATGCATTAATGTATTGCTTTTTGTTGTAATAATAAAAGGAGGGAACGAAAGAAAAAGAAAAAAAGAGAGTGAAAAGGAAAGAAAGAACAAAAAAAACAAAAACAAAAACGTAGCTGACAAGAGAAAATAGACACGCATAAACAAAATAAAGGACAAGCACACGACAAAGAAAAAACAAAACTAAAACTACAGATAAGAACATCTTCTGGTGTATGTGACAGCGAGCGAAAATTCACAGATACACAAAATCAACATAAAAATATACAAGTCAAGCAAATTCACATTAATCAGGAAGATGAAGAAAATTACTTACACGTACACGCGCGCGCGTGCGCACATTGAACAAGAGATATATCATGAGCGCATGAAAACAGAAGTGAGATGCGAATCAAAAGACAAGCTGTCAACCAAATTAATAATTTAACCAAAATACACATTTACACTGGGTCTGATTAAATTCATGATAAGCACACAAAATTGTAGCAAATAAGAGAGGGGGGATGGGGGGGGGGGGGGGGGGAGACACACAGATACAAACAGTTGATTTAGCCTGAGATTTGAAAGGCAGGCACATAAGAGGCCCATTTGGCAACAAACTCATTATGCATCAAATCTTTACGGGCAATATACTCTTCAACAATATATCTGTATTGTATCTTATTTATAAAACCTTGCAGTACAGGTACAGTACTGTTCAATTTACAATTGTATATGTACTCTTTTGCAAGTAACATAATGAAATAAAAAATGCAATCAATAGTTATGTTTTTATCGTTACCCAGAATAACAAGAGGCTCTGTAATATGCAAATTAACAACATTATGACATTTTTCATTAATTACATCTGCTAATTGACTCCAAAAACGTTGGACAACACTGCATTGCCAAAACATGTGGGTGATGCTGTCTTTCTCTTTGTTACAGAAGCCACACAGATCATTGTTTTTAATACCCATTTGTTTAAGAATTACATTTGTGCCTAGACATCTGTGTATTATTCTGAGCTGCAGCCACTTAAGTTTTGTATCTGTTGTCTTGTGAACGTAGAAAAAAACATTTTTTCCAATCATTTTGAACATTCATTTTTTCGTCCCACTTTAAACAACATTTTGGCAATGCACTATTTCCCAAAAATATATCATAATATAATTTTGACCCTTTAAAAATAGGGTACACTACTTCGCACTGTTATGAGGACCTAACGATCGGGTTTCTTTATGTCCTTGACTTTTTTCCCCACAAAATTGTCCAATGGTTTTATAAGGTATCCAAACTCTCAGACAAACTGCAGCCACGTTGCCTCTGACTGAATAAAATATGAACATTTCGCTTAGCTCTCAAACAAGAATATATCAATGCCTTATCTCTTTTTTTGTGTTCACTGACAGAAAACAACCTCCGAGACTCTTTTACAAACACTCGTTGAGCAGAAATAAACACGGAGGTCCAACTTTCCACTCCAGCGATTCATAAAACACTAAATATATGTAGACAACTTAACAGTGGCACGGTTTAAAATGAATGAGTAATTTTAACAATTACTCAACCGATCACGACTATTGATGAATTATTCGCCGGGAAAGGAGCGACTCCATTTGGTGTGTACAATTCCCACGTGGTACGAGGAAAAGCTCGTGGACGTCACAGTTGTTGTGACGTCATGACTGCTCCAAGCCGTGGAGGTCATGACGGGGAAGCAGGCCTCAGTTCCTGGGCACCGAGCACTCGGAAGCCCTCAGGCTGGGTAATAGAGAGGCTAGTTCCTGCTTTCACGCCATTAACACCGAACATATGTCCCTTGTATTATAAATTGGGCACAGAAACGGTGAGAAAATATTGCGTCTTTAAAATTTTTTAAATAATAATACGAAATTTGTCGATTTTTTTTTATAAAGCTAGGTCTGTTCATACAACATTCAATTATGTGCAACTGTCGTTGTTCTAAGCATAATAATAATAATAATAATGATAATAATGATAATAATAATAACAATAAATGGATGCTGTTGAAAGTTTGCACCAAGGTAGTCACTATCCCTGGTCATGCACGTTCCTAATTTCGAGTCAATGTAGGGTCTTGTTTCGCTGCGGTTTGTGAAAAGGTCAAGCGGCGCATATCGCGCGCGTTTATAAATCGATTCGCTTCCAGTTTGGCACACAGATAGTTACTGTCCTCGGTCATCTACCTTCCCAATTTGAAGGCAATCCGTCCAGCAATACGTCCAGAAATACCGGAGATACGGGCGCCGATAGGCGGTGGATACGCGTTTCGCGCATTTGCCAAACCACGCAAATGACACGGCCGCCTTGGTTGCCGTTGCCATCGCTACGGACGGACGGACGGAAAGTTGCCTTTTAATATAATGATGTTCTGAGGGCAACCAGAAAGAAGAGAATTACAATAGTCCAGACAAGAGAGAACAAAGGCAGAAATGAGAGTTTTAGTAGAATCGTCAGAAGGAAGGTGATGTACAGAAGCAATGCGACGGAGTTCCAGATAGCAAGCACCACAGACAGGGGGAATTTGACTTTGAAAAGAGAGTGTTTGGTCCAGTGTCACGCCAAGATTACTACGCACAGTCACAGTAGTCTGGATAAGAGAGTTCTCTAGTTGGGCGGAAGGAGGGAAAGAGTTTGTAGACAAAAGTGTTTTGGGCACAACGAAAATCAGTTGAGTTTTGTTATTGTTGAGTTGAAGTTTGTTGTTAGTCATCCAAGCTTTGATGTCATAAATGCATGACTGCGTCGACTCTGTTGAATGATAGAAGGGTGCAGGGAGATATCGTCAGAGGTGTAGATCTGGTTGTCGTCAGAAAGGCATTGGTGGGAAATGCCATGAAAGCATCTATTACAACAGTTCATTACAATTAGTTCATATACTTTGGAGTAGACCTAGTTGCTCAGAGTCAAACCATGACCTATCCGCCTGTTATTACAAACAAAAACAACTCCCAGAGAGATCATGACAACAAGAACAGAGCCAACAACTATCTTTCACCTCTTAGTTGTATCCTGTCTGGATGTTTATGTTTACCACTACTATATGAAACGAAAGGCATCTGATCGAAGCAGCGAACTATTGAATTCAGAGGTGACTGGTTCGAGTTGTAACTGCGTCTTTCTTCGGAATGCTACAGGGGATAGGAGGATATCCATTGTGGCATGCCGAACCCCCGTGGGGATACCGGAGGGGGGGGGGGGGTCTTTCTTCGGAATGCTACAGGGGATAGGAGGATATCCATTGTGGCATGCCGAACCCCCGTGGGGATACCGGGGGGGGGGGGGGGGGTCTTTCTTCGGAATGCTACAGGGGATAGGAGGATATCCATTGTGGCATGCCGAACCCCCGTGGGGATACCGGGGGGGGGGGGTCTTTCTTCGGAATGCTACAGGGGATAGGAGGATATCCCTTGTGGCATGCCGAACCCCCGTGGGGATACCGGGGCGTCTTTCGTTCAAATAGTTCCCACGCTTTCTGGAAGCTCTGTGTTTGTAACTTCCTCTAATCTGTCACTCTATCCTCTCTTCATGCCCACCCCGGTCATCTACCTTCCCAATTTGTCTCTGTCTGTCGAACCTTTGCCGCCCAGATCGTGTTGATACGAACTAACTTGAAAGATTCTCTTGTATTAACCCTTTCGCCGCCAGCCAATTTTTTTCAGCCAAAAAATACCATTAAACGTAACTGGGTAGAGAAAATAAAATATCTGCAATATTGCAAATTCCTCTGTGACATGCATAACATTAGGCCTGTCCTTACCTCCCAAAAGTAAGAAAATAAGATCTTCAAATAGCAGGCCCTGATTTGATGCCTTTTAGTGACATGGGTGTTAAACCATTGTGGTGCATAAATGCGACATTGGCGGTGAAAGGGTTAAGAAGACTACAATAAACCTGTGATCCGTTAGCACCGCATGCCTACGATCTTGTGCTCACGAACTATAGCCTACCTTTCTATCTTTTTCTTCGCAGAGCAACTGTGTTTCTAAAGAATGGATCAACAGAACAACAACAATAGAAGTCACAACACACACACACACACACACACACACACACACACACACACACACACACACACACACACACACACACACACACAAAACCCACACACAACAACAACAACATACATTATTTACACGGTGCTAAGCCTTGATATAAATCAAATCGAAGCGCACACACACGTTCATACTGCATTCAAACAAAGACGCTATGCAACGATGAACAAGAAGATAACACACACACGCGTTTAATAAATAGACCTAAAGGCAATAAATAGGAGGGAAAGAGAGAATGAGCTTTAAAAAAAACGGGGAAACAGGGGGGGGGTTTGATGTTTGATTTGAAAGCAGAGAGGGTCGGTCGCTGACGGAGGGAGAGAGGAAGTTTGTTCACACACACACACACACACACACACACACACACACACACACACACACACACACACACACACACACACACACACACACTGATTCCTGAAAATAATTTGTAAGCTGTAGACATGTTCTCTTTTTTTAAAGAAGAAAATAAGCATCACTGACATGTGGCAAACGTCCACAGCATACAATGAAATGCCAGATCCAAATAAATAAACAAATATGTCGCTGAGCGGCAGCATGGTTCATTCAAGGCTGATCTTGACCTTGACCCAAACCATGACCAGTACTCAATATTCCGATTAACCATAAGCCAATGCACCTACATACTAATTTTTACCATCGTATTTCTAACGATGTGAAAGGTATGAAGAAGCAATTTACGTTTTCAAAGTCAATCTTCAAGGTCAGGGTCACCATGATTTTATTTCTTCTATGGAACGATTTGTAAGCAATTCTGCCAACTGGTTCACAATATAGAACCTTGGTGTTCGAACCCCATAATTTGCAAGCACACGTGACCTTGACCTTGATAGATGCTCAATCTTCAGAATTACCATAAGCCAATGCGCTAACATACCAGGTTTGAATGTCCAATGATACGAAAGTTAAGGCTACAAAACGAAATTTACGTTTTGAAGGTGAAACTTCAAGGTCAACATCAGCACGGTGATACTTTTTGCATGGGACCTTTTGTGCATCGTGATGCACTATCGCACCAAATTAACATCGATTCCGTTCAGCGGTACAGAAGATAGGCTAGGGCCTTGAGATTCGAACCCCGTAATTTACATGCGCGCGCGCGTACGGACGCATGAACAAATCCCACATAAAGATATGATAGCCCTTTTATTGGAGAACCTTCAGAAAAATAAACTGCATTGTATATAATATGCACAAAGCTTGGCGATGTATTGACGACTAAGTGTTTTAGGGTTCGAACCCCGTAGCCTGCGTGACCTTGACCTTAAAATAAAACTACAACTAGTTTAATAGGCAATACCCTCAGAAACTTGTACACCAAAATTAAGCAAAATATCAAAACGCGCGCGCGCGCGCGCGCGCGCGCGCGCGCAGCGTGTGTGTGTGTGTGTGTGTGTGTGTGTGTGTGTGTGTGTGTGTGTGTGTGTGTGTGTGTGTGTGTGTGTGTGTGTGTGTGTGTGTGTGTGTGTGTGTGTGTGTGTGTGTGTGTGTGTGTGTGTGTATGCGTGCGCAGACACAAACAATCGTGGCCCAGGTTGGCTCGGGAACTGAAACAGTAAAGCCTTTCTAGATCTCTCATCAACAATTCTAGACTGAGATGGTTTTCGAAGAAAGGCAT
>CM065681.1:94655352-94657852 GCA_017654935.2 Phymorhynchus buccinoides
TGACGGATCTTGGGGGTCACCAGATTTATATAGTGGTATCACCTTTGCGTCTTTAAATAATTGGGGATAACAGCCTTTCTCAATGCAAAGGTTATAAATATAGGTAAGACAGTCAGTGATAATAGGCGCAGATAACTTTAAGATATAGTTATCAATATGATCTAAGCCGCAACATTTAGAATGCTTGAGTTGAAGTAATTCTTGGTACACCTCATGTACAGCCATATACTGAAAACTGAGTTTAGGACCTAGTTTTTTTGGAGTCACAGTACTCTTTCAGTAACAATAGATCGTTAGAACTAGTTCGGTCGGCTAGTATCGTTTTATCAGCTATGGTACAGAAATGATTGTTGAGTTCTTCTACAGAGAGATCGTTTGCCAAGGGCGCACTATGTGTTGAAAATTTACAGGATAATTGGTTAATTGCTTTCCAGATAGATTTTGAGTCTTTTTTAGATTGAATAAGATCACCAAAATACTTTTTCTTTGCAACTCGCTTCATATTTGTTATTTTGTTTCGCTGCTTTTTAAAAGCCACGTCCTTACCAGTTGTTTGTACTAAACTTTCACGAGTCTTTATTTCCGCATTTATATTATCGTTTAACCATGGGGGTTTACCTTCAGGCTTGACACGTTTGGTTATAAAAGGGGCATGTTTATCATATATTTGGATGAAGGTATTATACCATTTTTCAAGGGCTTTATTGGGGTCAGTGTACTGAAACACAGTGGAAAAGTCGGTCGTACATAGATCGTATAAGAAATGCTCAGGGTTAAAGGATTTGTAGCTACGAAATGATACACACCTATGAGAGCATTTTGGGATTTTGACGCCTTTTTTTGACCATGTTAAACATATAGGGAAGTGATCGTTTAATCCGAAGACAGGAACAGACGTTTCCACAATGTGCTTTGGATTAGTGACGTATATATGATCAATGAGTGTTTGAGTCTGTAGTGTTATTCTGGTGGGATTATTAAGAAGTTGTGATAAATTGTAAGATTCATAGATATGTTTCCAGTTATCATGGGGTTTGAGTAAATCAAAGTTTAAATCACCAAGCAATATGATATCAGAATAGGATAAGGAAACATTGTCCATCATAGATGAAAAACGATTAAACCACTCCACTCGTTCATCGGGGTTTCTACATAAACATCCCACAATAATTGGTGTGTGACCCTTTATGCTAATTTCAATCCAGATACCTTCTATGTTGTACCTATCGAAGTCATGCACTTGTCTATAGTTCACTGATTTGTGGATGTATGCCACCATGCCTGTATGTAGCTTACTTGAAACATCTTTTCTAATAACATTATACCCAGGCACAGAAATTAGATTGTCAGACACAACATCAGATAACCTAGACTCGGCAAAAGCGAAACAACGAAAACAAGTATTAGAGTTTGACAAGATAGAAGGCACATCAGACATTTTGTTTAAAAGATGGCATGCATTTAAATAACCGATTTAAAAACCCGGTTTCAATAACCATTTTGGATTATTGCTTACATTAGCCATGGTAACACAAGTATCTAAAAACAACAATCACCAACAACAGATAAAACAACAATCACTAACAACAGATAAAACAACAATCACTAACAAAAGATAAAACAACAATCACTAACAAAAGATAAAACAACAATCACCAACAAAAGATAAAACAACAGTCACTAACAAAAGATAAAACAACAATCACTAACAAAAGATAAAACAACAATCACTAACAAAAGATAAAACAACAATCACCAACAAAAGATAAAACAACAATCACCAACAAAAGATAAAACAACAATCACCAACAAAAGATAAAACAACAATCACTAACAAAAGATAAAACAACAATCACTAACAAAAGATAAAACAACAATCACCAACAACAGATAAAACAACAATCACCAACAACAGATAAAACAACAATCACTAACAAAAGATAAAACAACAATCACCAACAAAAGATAAAACAACAATCACCAACAAAAGATAAAACAACAATCACTAACAAAAGATAAAACAACAATCACCAACAACAGATAAAACAACAATCACCAACAAAAGATAAAACAACAATCACTAACAAGAGATAAAACAACAATCACTAACAAAAGATAAAACAACAATCACTAACAAAAGATAAAACAACAATCACCAACAAAAGATAAAACAACAATCAACAACAAAAGATAAAACAAATCACTAACAAAAGATAAAACAACAATCAACAACAACAGATAAAACAACAATCACTAACAAAAGATAAAACAACAATCACTAACAAAAGATAAAACAACAATCACCAACAAAAGATAAAACAACAATCACCAACAAAAGATAAAACAACAATCAACAAAAGATAAAACAACAATCACCAACAACAGATAAAACAACAATCACCAACAACAGATAAAAAACAATCACCAACAACAGATAAAACAACAATCACCAACAAAAGATAAAACAACAATCACCAACAAAAGATAAAACAACAATCAC
>CM065681.1:94662852-94665352 GCA_017654935.2 Phymorhynchus buccinoides
CTCTCTCTCTCTCTCTCTCTCTCTCTCTCTCTCTCTCTCTCTCTCTCTCTCTCTCTCTCTCTCTCTCTCTCTCTCTCTCTCTCTCTGAGAGAGAGAAAATGTTTTCAAGAAAAACTACCATAAGCACCTTATGATCAAACATATAAACAACATTACATATTAATCTCTTATGTAGCTTCTGTTTTAAACGTTTATTCATGACATGGTTAATTTGTACATAAATCTTGTTTCTAAACATGAGGTTTTTGTTGTTGCTTGTTTTTTGTTCACTTTAAGGGGGGGGGGGGGGGGGGAAGAGAAGGAGGAAGAAAGTAATTCCTTGTGTTTTGATGATGTCATACTCATTACATTTGCTTAGATTTATTTTTATTTTTATTTTTTTCTTCCTCCACAATGTATTTCCTGATTCTTGTGAATTCAATTTATATTAGTTCATATCATTACTGTGCTGTGTGCGAGGTTGGTGGTGGGTGGGGGGAGGGTGGATGGGTGTATGAATGTGTAGTTGTTGGCGTTGTTGTTGTTTTTTTTCCCCTTGTTGCTTTTGTTCATTAATTGAAGTTTAATCATGCTTTTCTTCTTTTGTTTCGAGGGCAAGATGTAAACAAGCCCATTGTGTGCTTATTCTTTTCCCTCAATAAACAAATGTTTCAAATGTTTCAAATGTCTCTCTCTCTCTCTCTCTCTCTCTCTCTCTCTCTCTCTCTCTCTCTCTCTCTCTCTCTCTCTCTCTCTCTCTCTCTCTCTCATTATGCTCGACCTTGTCATGTCTAGGTGTTTGCTTTTAATTTTGTGAATGTTAAAGATGAGTATGGCAAATAGGATTAGGTTTGATTGTGTTATGTATATGAGTTTACTCCTAAATGTGTGCACGTTAAAGATGAGTATGTAGAATAAGATTTGGTTTTATTTTGTCATGTGTATGTGTTTACTTTTAGATTTGTGCATGCCAAAGATGAGTATGTAAAGTGGACTTAGGCTTGATTTTGTCATGTGTAACGATTTAAATTTAAATTGTGCATGTTAAAGACGAGTATGTAAAGTAGGTTTAGGTTTGATTTCGTCTTGTGCATGTATTTAATTTTCAATATGTGCATACACATTCTACAAATATGACTATGTGTGCTTTTTGTCACGTGTGTTCATTTACCTCTTAATTTGTGCATGTTAAAGATGAATAATGTAATGTAGGAATAAGTTTGATTTTGCCATGGGTACATGTATTTACATTTAAAATTGTGCAAGTTAAGATGAGTAGGTGAAGTAGAACTAGGTTTGACTTTATTGCGTGCATGTGTTTCCTTTCAAATAAGTGCATTTTAAAGAGGAGTATGTAAAGTAAGATTAGGATTGATTTTGCCATATGTTTCTGCACTTCTCAATTTGTGCATGTTCAAGATTCATGAGTATGAAAAGTGGGATTGGGTTTTATTTTCCCGTGTGTATGTGCTTACTTCTCAATTTATGCATATCAAAATCGTAGCCCATTGACAACACAAATTTACTTGAAAAAGTTAATATATTTTGTGGCTATTACCAGAGATCTTAAAATCCCTCTCAAGTTTTCTGAAAAAGTTATGTAAAAACAATTTGATTAAATATGTTAATAATGTTCTTATGAGACAAAACACACAAACAGACAGAAAAAGACCAAAAGGCAGCTTCCTTGGTGGCGTAATAAATGGCCTCAATACACGTGAACATTGTTCACTCTTTTCCCATGGAAACACAGTGATAACCACTCATAAGATTATTTGCGTGTCACTGTGTTGCCATGGGGAAAGAGTGACAAAATGTTCCCTTGTACAGTGACCCTAAGTAATTAGCCTACGAGATGAACTGAAATAACGGATGCTTCCTTGTTTACAGGTTTTCTATTTTGGGTGTTTTCGGTTTCACGATGTTCATTATATTTCCGTATCAGACACCTGAATTATAGGGTCCTTTCCTCCGATCATCCGCCAAGAGTGTGTGTGTGTGTGTCAAGTCAAGTCAAGTCAAGTCAAAATCATCTTTATTGAGGGTTAAAGAATAAGCTAACAAAGCTTTTTTTCATCCTGCCCTAGAGTGTGTGTGTGTGTGTGTGTGTGTGTGTGTGTGTGTGTGTGTGTGTGTGTGTGTGTGTGTGTGTGTGTGTGTGTGTGTGTGTGTGTGTGTGTGTGTGTGTGTGAGAGTGAGTGTTTAAAGAGAAATAGTGGAAGAAAGAGACAGAGAGATGGAGAGAAAAAGAGATAGATGAAGAGAGAGAATGGGAGAGCTCTCTCTCTCTCTCTCTCTCTCTCTCTCTCTCTCTCTCTCTCTCTCTCTCTCTCTCTCTCTCTCTCTCTCTCTCTCTCTCTCTCTCTCTCTCTCTCTCTGTATGCTTGTGTCTGCGCGCGCGTGCGCACACGTGTGTGTGTGTCTGTTCACGCGCGCGCGCGCGTGTGTGTGCAACTGGGTTTTTTCCAGGAGAAGATCCTTGAGGCCTCGTTGACCAAAGGAAAGGTCGAACCAGTGCAGG
>CM065681.1:94667852-94680352 GCA_017654935.2 Phymorhynchus buccinoides
CAGAGATGATGATTTAAGTAGTATAATTTTGATTGCACGTCTATAGAGAGTTTCTAGTGGTTTTAAACAGTTCTTACTAGCCAAATCCCAAGTTGTAGAAGCGTAGTCAATTTCTGGTTGAATGTACGCATGAAAGAACAATTTTCGGGTGTGCTGATCGAGGAAGTGTTTTATTCTGTTTAACTGAAATATTTTTTGGGATAATTTACGTGTAAGAATGGAAACGTGAAAAGACCAGGTCAGATTGTTATCAATACCAAGGCCAAGTACTTTATGAGAATCAACTTCTTCCAAAGTATTATCATTGATTTTTACTTTTATTAAATCAGTTTTAATATTTTGACGCTTTTGTCTCGTGGTTATTAACATAAGTTTGGATTTCAGAGGGTGCAAGGCCATGTGATTAAATTCTGTCCATGTTGCTACCTTGTTTAAGTCATTTTGTAAGTCAGTTAAAACTAAATTTGCATTCTTGTTTTTATTATGTAAGGTTGTATCATCAGCAAAAAGTTCACAAAGGGATGATATGTATAAAGGGAGGTCATTGATATATACTGAAAATAAAGTGGGGCCCAGCACAGACCCCTGTGGCACTCCACATTTGACTGGCATAAAAGAGGAAGATTTGCCATCTTGCAAAACAGTCTGGCGTCTGTTTGTCAGAAAAGAAGATATAAGGCTGACTGATGTTTGTGATAGACCATACAGTGTAAGTTTTCTTAAGAGAATATTATGATCAATAGTGTCAAATGCTTTCGCAAAATCTATAAAAATAGCCCCTGTGAATAAATCATTATTAATATTTAAGTGCCATTGCTCTATAAGATTGGTGAGTGCTGTATGACAAGAATGATGCTTCCTAAAACCACTTTGGTTTGGGTGAAATAAATGATATATTCTAAAGTGTGTTTGAATCATTTGTTTTAAATGCTTTTCAAGAGGTTTAGAAATACTAGATAAAAGTGATATGGGTCTATAATTTGAGGCACAATTCCTATCACCAGATTTAAAGTAGGGCAACACCCTGGCGTCTTTCAAGGGTTGTGGATAGTGGCCTTTTTCAATGCAAAGGTTATAGATGTATGTTAGATGTTCAGAAATGATTGGTGCAGCATGTTTCAAGATTCGATTATCTAAATTGTCTAGTCCTCGAGATTTAGATCGATTTAATAAACACAATTCTGAGAAAACTTCATGTACACTAATATAATTAAAGTTAAGATTGGTTTTAATGTCTTTTTCAACTGTTGAAAAGTGTTTGTTAAAATCTTCAGCCGTTAAATCTGTTGATGAGCTATTCATAGACTTTGAGCTTTTACCAGATAACTGATTTATAGCTTTCCATATAGATTTTGTATCATGTTTAGATGAAATAAGTTCACTAAAGTGTTTCTTACTGGCCATCCGTTTCATCGTTGTTATTGTATTTCGTTGCTTTTTAAATTCTTCATCTTTTCCTGTTGATTGAAGTAATTTTTCTCGATTATTAATAGCTGCATCAATCTCTTCATTTAACCACGGTGGTTTTCCTTCTAACTTAACACGTCTAGATTTACATGGTGCATGTTTGTCAACCACAGGCAGAAAAGCGCTGTACCAAACATCAAGAGCTTTATCAGGGTTAGTATGTTGATAAACTTCTGAAAAATTAACTGAACAAAGATCGGACAAAAAAGCCTCAGGGTTAAAGCTTTTATAGCAACGATAAACAATACATTTATGGTTACATCTTGGAATCTTTACACCTTTTTTATTCCAGGTTAAGCACACTGGAAAGTGATCACTAAGACCATAAATGGGCACAGATTTTTCAACGATGTTGCTTGCATTTGTTACATAAATATGATCGATTAAGGTTTCAGATGTTAATGTTTTTCTTGTGGGGGAAATTACTAATTGGGTTAAATTGAAGGACTCCACAATTCTTTTCCATTTATTATTAGATTTAAGAAGATCAATATTAAAATCCCCAAGAAGTATGACTTCGTTAGAATAATTCAAAACATCTTCCATCATTGATTCAAAACTATCAAACCAATTACTACGTTCTTCAGGGTTTCTGTTTAATAAGCCGATTACTATGGGCTTGCTTCTTTTAAGGCGGACTTCTAACCAGATGCATTCAATATTGTGTTTATCAAATATGGTTATACCTGGGTATAATTGTCAACAGAGAGAGAGAGAGAGAGAGAGAGAGAGAGAGAGAGAGAGAGAGAGAGAGAGAGAGAGAGAGAGAGAGAGAGAGAGAGAGAGAGAGAGAGAGAGAGAGAGAGAGAATGAATGAATGAATGAATGAATAACTTTTATTTTCTGAGGATAATAGAGTAAGTATAAATACTTTTTTTCATCCAGTCCTCACAAAACAAAAAGGGAAAACAAAATCAAAGCAAAGAATTCAATAAATAAGAAAAGCATGCAAAGAGAGAGAGAGAGAGAGAGAGAGAGAGAGAGAGAGAGAGAGAGAGAGAGAGAGAGAGAGAGAGAGAGAGAGAGAGAGAGAGAGAGAGAGAGAGAGAGAGAGAGAGAGAGAGAGAGAATTCACACACACAATTCACAGTTCACAAAGTTTACTGATCCAGGCCTTTTGCACATGTCAGAAGGGAGGGGGTTGCAAACGATAAAACAGCAAAATGACAACAAATCATCAGCAAGGAACTCCATTATAAGCGAACATAAGAGAGAGAGAGAGAGAGAGAGAGAGAGAGAGAGAGAGAGAGAGAGAGAGAGTGGGGGCGGGGGGCGGGGCGGAGAGTGAATGTTGTTGGTCTATGAGTATGACCCACCCAGTAGAGTAATCACGAGAGCGTTTTGAACAGTTAACACGAGTAGTTGTATGCAAATTAGACTAAACTGCCCAAGCGATTAGCAGTGGTTGTGTCACGGGAAATGTTGGAATCCGAGAAATTTCCGAATTGTCCCGAGTTGGGAAAATTCGGAATCTTCCCGGGGAAAATTTGGAATTCTGATTTTTCCCGGATTGGTCTCGGTAAAATTCAGAATTCTGATTTTTCCCGGGAAAATTCCGAGTTTTCTAAAGCTTACATCGAAGTTACATGAATTTTCCCGGGAAAATTCTGAATCTTCCCTGGAAGACCGAGCCTTGGGAAAATTCTGAATTTTCCCGTGAAAAATCAGAATTCCGATTTTTCCCGGGAAGATTCCGAATTTTCCCGGATTCAAAATTTTCCCGTGACAGTTGCATACTAGGCAGTTGCATACTAGGCTACTACCCGTATTTATCATTGTAGACACACTCGTGATTGTGGTTCCTGGGTATAAACGTGTGTAGTAGACAGAGTACAAGCCAACTGCTGCTTACTTTGTGTTGTCTGTTTGTCTACTGTATAATGTACGGGAGACAACTCAACTAGTGGACATATTTGACAAACAATGGCTTCCCTTTATTCAGTAGGCTGTGTTGTGACTCATTAATTCCTATGCGAAGAAAAAACCCTGCTCTTCTGGCAAAAATATAAACAGTTCCCCCACCTTCTGCAAATTCTGTGCTTGTGACTTCCTGTAATCTGTCATTTTCTTTGACTCTGCCTTTTCCCTTTGCTTGCTGTCATCTACTATGTTTCTGCCTTTCTGGTCCATTCTCCTGCCTTTTTTTCTTCAAGAAACACTTTCAAAATTATTTTCTCAGGCCGAAGTGGACATGCTGGGCCTACTTATTTCTTACTTAGGCGCTTAACGGCAGCATGATGTATTTGCGCTCATAATTGACAGGAAACTGTCTAAGCGATCGAAGAAGAAGAAGAAGAAGAAGAAGAAGAAGAATGTCATTAATGTGTGTCTTTGCAAGTTAGGCCTTACTTTCTGCGGATTTGTTCCCTTTAATGATAAACGAGAATGCAGATAACAGTATTACCAAATGCTGCAAATGCTACACATATTAAATGATGACACAATAAAATCAATGTTTACCTGGAAACTATAATGTGCTTGGTTGCCGCCAGTTCAGCGGGAAGAGTTTCTTTGGATTGTTGCACGTGTAGCCAGGCTGTCATAGCAATATTGTGGTATATTTTGGCTCACATTACTCTCTCTCTCTCTCTCTCTCTCTCTCTCTCTCTCTCTCTCTCTCTCTCTCTCTCTCTCTCTCTCTGAATAAAAATCAGTCAATCAGGAAAACGAAGCGTCGATCCAGTCCTGGCACTTGAGGTGATAGTCCACCCCAACCTGCTCCAGACTATTCACCACCTCCCCCAACGTTCCCCACCCCCTGCCCCTCTCCCCTCCGCCCCCTCCCCCCGAACCCCCCACTCTTATACACCCCTCTTCTGCTTCTCTTGTTGAAATACCGCAGATTCCAAGAGTGGCTGTGGGCTAAGTTACTGCTGCTGTTGTGAGTGTCCTCTCCCCAAGAATCCTTAACGGGTCTTGGTGACAAGTTCTTCAGAGGAGGCAAGGGTCTGGATTCAGACATAGCTCTTCCAGGTTTGGTCTTGGGCAGAAAGGAAGTCTTCTGAAAATTATCGTCGTATTTATCGTTTTCTTTCTCGTGGTTTTCTTGATGCTGATGAGTCTGCAAAGACGGATGCTGCTGCGAAAATTGCGCGGAATGTTCGTCCAACGAATCGTTAATCAGTTTCCGTGGCGGTTCGGAATGTCCACCATTTGGGTGATGGTTTTGACGACGATGACGATGAGTTGTTCGTTCCTGAGAAGAAAAAGATGACGACGACGAAGTCGCCTTTTTCTTCCTCAACACTTTCCCTGGGTGGTTCTCATCTCGCGGTGCGTGTCCGTAGAACTTGGACAGCCTGGCTTGAATACGATCGTAATAGGTCTGATGAGGGTCCATTTTCTCTTCAGAACCGATCTGTGAATGATTTATTTCATCACTTTCGTCAGGGTCTTCAGAAAAGTATTTTTGAAAGTTGTCCGCGTGAACGTTCACCTGACCGTGACCTTGCTGATGTTCGTCCCTTTTAGGCTCACACTCTCGGAGACAATCGGGGGAATCTGAGAGGGTGGAAGGTGGGGAGGAGGATGGGGGTAGTTCCACCTGAGAAGAGGTGAGGTCAGAGACGAAGAAGGCTCTGGAAGGTTCGAGAAGGTTGTCGATGCGTTTCAACATGGCGTAGGTCTTTTCCCGCTCTATGGTGTGGAGGTCAAGGTCGTCTTCAAGGTCAGCGTCTTGAAGCGTCATGTATGGAGCTTTCTGCAAACAGTCATGGTCATAATGGTCAGCATTTTGTAGAAAAAATACTACTTTAAATGTTTGTGTTTAATTATTAAAACAATGACGATGACTACTACTATTACTTCTGTTACTGTTACTGCTACTACTACTGCTACTACTGCTACTACTACTACTACTACTACTACTACTACTACTACTACTACTACTACTACTACTACTACTACTAACTCTGCTGCTGCTGCTGCTGCAGTTGTTGCTGCTGCTGTCGCTAGTGCTACTACTAGGCCAACTACTACAACAACTACCACTACTACTACCACTACTACTACTACTACTACTACTACTACTACTACTACTACTACTACTACTACTACTACTACTACTAACTCTGCTGCTGCTGCTGCTGCAGTTGTTGCTGCTGCTGTCGCTAGTGCTACTACTAGGCCAACTACTACAACTACTACTACTACTACTACTACTACTACTACTACTACTACTACTACTACTACTACTACTACTACTACTACTACTACTACTACTACTACTACTACTACTACTACTACTACTACTACTACTACTACTACTACTACTACAAGATCAGCCACAACAACAAAAGTTGGAAATACATAATTTTGTTTATAGAGCAAAAAAAGAAAAACAGAAAAGCCAAAGTTTCATCAAGAATCCAGACCCAACCCATCAACAGTTACGTATTCTCCTTATAAAACACACAAGCACACACATGTAGCCCACGCATGCAAGCACACACGCACCTATGCACGCGCGCACGCACTCACGCAAGAACACACAAACAACAATTACTATAGGGATACAATTGTTTTAGCACAGTTACTACACTCACCTGAAGTCTACTGGTGCGAGTCACTGGAGGCAGCGAGCGGATGACTCTCACCGTTCCATTCTCAGACCGGAAATCCGTCAACGTCTTCAACTGCCTCCTTCCTCCTCCTCCTCCTCTTCCACCCTCTCTCCCTCCATCATCCTTCCTCACTCGACTCATCAACGGGTACCTCCTAGGAGCGTAACTTTTCGGCGTGACGTCAGCCTCCTTCATCCAGTCACGCGACCCCCACGCGACCATGACGTCATCGTCATCGAAATCAGCACCCTCTTCCGGAAGAGAGGAAAGGGCGGTGCTTCTGTTGGTGGGTGGTGTGGGGAAAATGGCGGCGGGGTGGGTTTGACGGAAAGAGTGCTGGTCCGGTATGGACGTGGAGAAAGGCTGGCCAAAGGCCGGGAGGCTGTAGAGCAGAGAGAGAGGTTTGTCGTCGGTGATGGGATAAGGGGAGTGGGAGTGTGAAGGGTTGGTGGAGGGGTCGAAGGTTGAAGGGAAGGAGAGAGAGAAGGTCGAGGACGAGGTAGCTGGGATGGGAGGCTGATCTGATGCATCAGATGGATTCGGGTCCGAGAAACGAGCATCAGGGTTCTTTGGTGTGAGTGTCGACGATGTTTCTCCCAGTCCACGAGTTGGATCTGCGGCCTCCCTTACTGACATGTCTTGTGGGTGACTGAGCGATTCCTCCAAAATTCGAATTCTGCTCCGTTTCTTGCTTCGCTCGGGTGGAGCTTCCCTGGTTATGACAGTAGATTCTTTCGCGTCATTGGTTGAATCTCCTCCCTCGACGTCACTTCCTGCGGTTTCTTCTTCTTCTCCTGCGAGGCTCGGGTCAGAGGAGGGGTGGTTAGGCTGGAAGGTGGTGACGTCAGAGTGTCGTGTGGTGACGCCGAAGTCTCGGATGACGTGTGTTTTGATGGCGGGGACGGTGCCGTAGTGACGCCACTGGTGGTGTGCCAGGTTGTCCGTCCTGCGCAGGTACACCACTCCCCGCTTCACGTCAAACAGACGACGGTTACGACAGAAACTCTCCGCTTGTGACGTCATCTTGGAGATGTCGGATCGGGTCCCCTTATCTGCTTTTTCGTTTCCTTCTTTACCTTATAGTACAACTTCTTTTTCGAACACCCTGTGATAGATGGTTTATATAAAGTCCATAATGTTTGTGTGTGTTGTTATCTCTGGATTGTTTTAATGTTATTACCCCATCATGCGAATCCTGGAAAAAGTTAATGCGAATAACCAAACTTCTTGTGTCCTTGTCTTACCATCTAAATTTTGTTTAGTCTTGTTTGTCTTGTTTAATTAATAATTCAAATAAGAAACTGTTTTAACAACATAGATTTGCATTCACAACAGTAAGCTTAATATCCAAACTCAATTCCACAGTTGCCCGGTAGTCTTTGTACAAATTCAGTATCAACCAAACAGAAGGCAATATCAGAACGGTTTCCAAATGTAGTAAGCTCACATGCGCAGACATTCCTCTCTATTTGTGTTCATAAATAACGATGTAGTAAAACCAAGTGTGAATATCGTAGAACAAAACAAACTAGCCAAAGAAAGCCTTCTGTCCAGGGGGCACAGAGGCCTAACTAATTGTTGCCGTAGTATGGCGCACGTCTCCAGATAGTCGGTAGGGCACAAACCCTAGTTCACGTTCAACCTGCAACAGAAGAAATCAAAGATTGTTTTATTTATCAGATAAAAACAATAGTGGCGTTTTGAAAAAGCCTGTACGACCACGCGCACGCACGCACGCACGCGCGCACACACATAAATATGCAAACACTTGTACACACTCACAAACATGGAGAAGCACACACACATAGACACACGCAGCAGATACACACACACACACACACACACACACACACACACACACACACACACACACACACACATATATATACATATATATATATATATATATATATATATATATATATATATATATATATATATATATATATATATATATATATAGTATGAAAGGAAAAATCTCAGTGAATAGCCAGCGCCGTACCCCTACTCTGAAAAGTTAGTGCATTTGAAATGCAGAATAGTTTGCTTTAATAAAGCTTTTCTGTGTCCAATTTCTTTATTTGTGAACCTCAGAAATAAAAGCAGTTAACGTTAACTTTGAGTAATGTTCGTGTTCCCCCCAAAAAAGGAAGTTATCTCCCATTGGGAGAAAAAGTAAATCAGCACAATTTATATAACTTTCATTCTTTTTCTTTTTTTCTAGGCTTTTGAATGAAAAATAAACGATGCGGTTAAAGGATTCGGGTTTCCGGTGTTCTCTTCTATTGTTGAGCCTGAAGGCCAGCCCTCAGGCCCCAACCCTTGAATCCTGCCCCAGAGAGGCCACGAGCTGCTGGACAGATTCCTCTACATCTCTCTCTCTCTCTCTCTCTCTCTCTATATATATATATATATATATATATATATATATCTGAAGAAAAAAACACAACAAATCCTTTGTAAGTTCTAATTTTTTATCCAAGCTTTCGAGGGGGTAACCCCTCTTTTTCAAGGTACAGAACTGACAAAGGTAGAAACACCACGTAAAAAAGACTTATGACGTAGAACGATGACATTACATAGAAACTAAGCCAACTAAAATGACGTATCCTTAAACTTTATCATTGCCTTGTCAACACCCCCCCCCCCCCCCCCCCCCCCACCCACACACACACACATATCACCTTCTCCCTACCCTCTCTCCTCTCTCTATAAAAAGTGAAAATGTAGGATAAGTCGATACAATTATGAAAAATGAAGTGACAATTAAACCCTATTTAATGAAGAAATGTTTCTTCTAAATTAAAACCAATAATTATGCTAAAACTAAAGACACGATTTGTTTATCAACAAAAGGTATTATTAGGACTGAGCAAAAAGTCTATGACTCTAGTGAATGGAGTGACGTAGAAAAGCAATGAATGGATGACGCAAGTTTTGAATGACGTGATGGTATGACGAAATATATATATATATATATAGAATTGAAGAAGAAAAAACAACCACACCATTAAACTTTCCTCTTATATATATAGTTTGCTTTAATAAAACTTTGTTTGTGTCCAATGTATAAGTTTGTGAACCTAAGAAAGAAACTGAATAACTTTAATTTTAACTTTACGATTTGTTCTGTGTTCTGAAAACAATAAAAGAAAATAATGTGCTGATTTATTTTTTCTCCCAATGGGGGAGATAGACAATGCCTATACAAAGACAGCTGTTTCGTCTTTGAGAAAGACTCTTCAGTCTGCATATCGGCCTGCAAAGAATGTCCACAGTGAACATTCAAACTGAGCTAGAAGACTTTCTCCAAGAGAAAGGTTGTCCTCTTAGCACCAGATTAAAAGTCCACAATAAAAGCAAACCAGCACTTAATTCAAAAGAAATGATAAAAATCTTGTGTAAAATAACAAAAATAATAATGTTCTAAAGTTACAATCCCTCGAAGAGAGTAGAAGAGATGGGATGCCATGTTGGTGGATCCAGTGAAGGATTCAATAGGGGAGGTCATAGAAATCGTAGTAAACACCAACATACTCCCGGTGAGGAGGAATGTAGAGAGGTGTGCCTGGATCAGGTAGACTGATGCGCTTTCCTTCTTCGAAGTATGATATAAACGTACAAGAATTGAAGAAGAAAAAACAACCACACCATTAAACTTTCCTCTTATATATATAGTTTGCATTAATAAAACTTTGTTTGTGTCCATATATATATATATATATATATATATATATATATATATTATACTCACGCGCAAGAGAGAGAGAGAGAGAGAGAGAGAGAGAGAGAGAGAGAGAGAGAGAGAGAGAGAGAGAGAGAGAGAGAGAGAGAGAGAGAGAGAGAGAGAGAGAGAGAGAGAGAGAGAGAGAGAGAGAGACTTTGACACTTTGACTGCTGAATGTCATTAACAAAATGTTCTTATGACATGGGGGAAAGCATCATTTTCACAGTAAATAACAAAATTTAACTAAACAATATAGCTAATAAGGAAAGATGATTTAAAAAGTGAAACATTATGAAAAATAACATTTCAATAAAAAAAATTCAAATCCTTACTATTGTAAACATTTTCTCATATTAATTTCCAAATTCGCTCTCATTCACTCTTTCTTTACAAATTACACCCACACCCACTCACACACAATCACCCACACACACTCTCTCTCTCTCTCTCTCTCTCTCTCTCTCTCTCTCTCTCTCTCTCTCTCTCTCTCTCTCTCTCTCTCTCTCTCTCTCTCTCTCTCTCTCTCTCTCTCTCTCTCTCTCAAAGAGGGATTCTAAGTCTATTTGGAAAGCCATCAATGAACTCTCATGTAAAAAACCAGTCATCCGCTACTGTATGCAATGATTTAACTCCTCAGCAGCTAAATGAACATTTTACTTCAATTGTAAAAAGAACCGTTAAAATAGATAAAACACAATGCAACGATCTGCACATGTTAAAACAGTTTTGTAATGACAAGGATGTCCGATCTAAGCAGACTTTTCCCTTTATTAGTGTGCATGAGGTTTACAAGGAACTATTCTCACTAAAACAGACTCGTTCTCATGGTCTTGATGGCCTTGACAGTAAAATATTGATGTTGTCTGCACCTGTCATAACTGAACATATTACCTATATATACAATCTTTGTATAGATAAAAATTGCTTTCCTCAAGCCTTTAAAAAAGCCAAAGTTCTTCCTATCTTCAAATCTGGAGATTCCTCTGATCCCTCAAATTACCGGCCCATATCAATTCTACCAATACTGTCAAAACCCCTGGAAAGGCATCTCAAACTTCACATGCAATCTCATTTTTATTAAATATGACTTATTTTACAGCAATCAAAATGGATTCAGGGAAAAACATTCTTGCCACACAATGCTCACTAACATTATAGAAGAATGGCACCTTAATATTAACAATGACGTATTCACTGGTTCACTTTTTGTAGATTTTGCAAAAGCCTTTGACACTATAGATCACACCCTTCTTTTAACAAAACTTTCTTTGTATGGCTTACATTCCAACTCTGTCAACCTGATAGCAAACTTCCTTAACAATAGAACTCAGACAGTGACCCAAGATTTTGTAATGTCATCGCTTATGCCCATCAAATATGGAGTACCCCAAGGATCGGTATTAGGGCCTATCTTATTCTCAATTTATATAAATGATTTACCCCTCCACCTAAAATCCCAATGCGAACTCTTTGCTGACGATACAACCCTTCACGCAAAAGATGGAAATCCAAACAACGTATGCATCTTCCTCCAAAAGGACATAGATAACCTTACAACATGGACAGAAAATAATAACATGGCAATTCATCCTAGTAAATCTAAATTCATGTTAATAACTACTCGACAAAAAAGACAAAACTTAAAAGATAATCTGCCTAAACTCAAAATTTATGACAGTCTTCTTGAAGAAGTAGATTCATGTAAATTACTGGGTGTAACTATTGATAACAATTTATCATGGTCTAAGCACATCTCTGTCATTTGTAAAAAAAATAGCTAAGAAAGTATTCCAACTTAATAGAATAAAGCATTTCCTAGATGATCATACACGAAAACTCTTTTTTAATGCATATATTCAGCCCGAAATAGATTATGCTTCTACGTGTTGGGATCTTGCTAGCGAAAACTGCTTAAAGCCTCTAAAAAGACTCTACAAGCGCGCTCTTAAAATTGTTCTTCTTAAGTCTTCTTCCCTACAAAATAATGATTATAAGGAACTAGGCATTCTTCCAATAGATTCTAAGTTGAACCTTAATAAAGCTGTTTTCATGTACAAAATTATGTATAAACTGACACCAACTTATGCAAACGATTTCCTATTACTAACATTCGAAACAAAAGTAAAGTATATATTCCTCGCCCCAGAACAAACCTGTTTATGACCTCCCTTACCTACTCTGGTAGCAAACTGTGGAATGATATGGAAAATATCAATACAAATATAGCAAGTGTCTCATCTTTTAAGAGAACATACCATAAACACCTCTTAAACAAGCTCTAAATGATCATATTTATTTCACTTCCATATCTATTGGTGTTGAAAAACAACGACTTACTAAAATATTCGTGCTCATAACAATTACAACAAGTAATTAGTACATGTATGCATTAATGATGAGCATACTTGCTACAATGTTTTTGCTTCCTGTACGCCGCGGATTAAGTAACTCTGTGATGTATTTTCTTTTCTTACTGTGTGTTGTGTGTGTGTGTGTGTGTGTGTGTGTGTGTGTGTGTGTGTGTGTGTGTGTGTGTGTGTGTATGTGTGTGGTCTATGATATTTGAATTTTGTTAAATGTTTGTATTTTTGCTTGATCTTGAAAACTTAATGTGTTTTTCCCCATTTTTGCTTATTTGCATTGTTTCTTGTTTTCTTGTTATTTGATAGTCATGGTTTGTTTTTTTCCTCCTTGAGGGCATGGTGTAAAGAAGCGAAAGCTTATCTGTTTACCCTCATTAAAAA
>CM065681.1:94685352-94687852 GCA_017654935.2 Phymorhynchus buccinoides
TTAGCCAGGCTACGTCAAAAACAACAATAATGGATGTTAGGCAGGCAGGTTCGAGTGTAGTTCTGGAGAGAGAAAATAAATGGGGGGGGGGGGGGGGGGGGGGGGGGGGAGCATGCGCATAATCGTACTTTCAGTTTTAGCAGCCACAATATAGCAGCTCGCAAAATAGATATTGTTCTGCAGTATTGCTTATTTTGCTTGAAAAATGCTTGAAATGACATACATGCTGTGAATGCAGTTCATCTTCAATAACCACGTTAACCCTTTCACCGACAAAGTCGCATTTTAGCACCACAGTGATTTAACACCTATGTCACTAAAAGGCATCAAATTGGGGTCCAATATCCAAAGAGCCTGTTGTCTTAGTTTTGGGAAGTAAGGATAGACCTTATTTTGCATATGCCACAGAACAATCCCCAATACTGCAGATGGATTTTGTTCCCTACCCAGGTAGATGTAATGGATATTGATACTTAAATCCTGCATCCTTAATTTGATAAGGCATCAAATTGGGGTCTGTTATCCAAAGACCCTATTGTCTTATTTTCAGGAAGTAAGGGTAGACCTTATTTTATATATGTCACAGAACAATCCCCAATACTGCAGATGTGTTTTGTTCTCTACCCAGGTAGATGTAATGGCAATTTTGGGCTGACAAATGGCTGGCGGTGAAAGGGTTAAGATACTGCGTTCTGGTCCTCTGTCACTGAGACAGAGGAGGGCTGTTGCGATTGGGCATCTTTTTATGTCTTCATTGTTCCTCTTGTCGTTCTTTCTTTCTTTCTTATTGTTTCAGTCTGCCAGTTTGCAAGTGTTGCCTCGTGAACCAAAACAAGAATCACACGAAAGTTTGGACAGTGGAATATGACCTAGCTATCATCAAGTCCCGTCGTGTAGCCATAACCTTTATGGCCTTGATCTTTATCCTCTGCTTCCAGGACCCTCTGTTTGTTGGAGCACAGTAAGCAAGCAGATACCGTGATCAAGAGCACGTCTTAAACAGGTAACACGGGCAGCAACGTGAAAGTTAGAAGAAACTGCCCAGCATGATTGCTAGGTTAGTCTAATTTGAATTTTACTACACGTGTTAACTGCTTAACACGTACTCGTGGTTAGGGAACCAGAAACAATCCACAGAGAGAGAGAAAGAGAAAGAGAAAGAGAAGGAAGGTGGTACCAAATCGTTTGCTGACGGGTCGGAGAAAGTATAAGCGAAAAGAGAGAGGGAGGAGAGAGAGAAAGAGAAAAAACAAACGAAAACAAAACACGAAATTTTATTTAACCAGGGAAACATGAGATGAGCAATACAATGCTTTTTTTCCATCCAGCCTTGTGGGAATAATGTCAAGAAAATTCAAAGAAAGAGAGAGAAAAGGAAAGGAAGAAGAGAGAGAGAGAGAGAGAGAGAGAGAGAGAGAGAGAGAGAGAGAGAGAGAGAGAGAGAGAGAGAGAGAGAGAGAGAGAGAGAGAGAGAGAGAGAGAGAGAGAGAGAGAGAGAGAGAGAGAGAGAGAGAGAGAGAGAGAGAGAGAGAGAGAGAGAGACTAAAGGTGTGAACGTGACCAAGTGTTCGTGGTCGATCAACCACAGATGAACTCCTCACAGTGAGGGAAAAAGACACCAGGTCGTTCGATGACTGAAACGGAGGGAAAGTGAAAGTGAAAGGTTTGATTGATAGCGCTTTGAACCGATCCCCAAACAAAACAGTGTTTATGAGGGTGAGCCGTGTTTGTGATCGGTTTACAACACACGAGTTACTTTGTGAATAAAAGAACATGATATTTTATGTGTTACTGAGTCTCTCTTGAAAATCTGTCCTGTCTCTCATATTCTCTGTCTCTCTGTCTCTCTATGTGCACCGACCTTCCCACAAAATTATGCACACACATGATATGATTATAAAGCAAAATAAAACGTGTAGGTGTGTGTGAGCGCACGCGCGTGCGCGTGTGTCTGCGTGTCTATGTATGGGTGCATGTGTGTTGTGTGTGTGTGTGTGGTGGGGGGGGGGGGGGGGTGTTTTTGTGTGCTTGCGCGCGTGCATGCGTATGCTTATGCATTTGCTTTTTAAACGTAAATGCCTATGCCAGTTTCAGTTTGTACTCATAAACGTTTTATTTACACGAATCTCCGATTTCTGTGCTCTTCCAATTCAGGATTACAGTACATGTCCCCCTGTCTACCAGTTTGTCTATCCATTCGTGTCTGTATGAGTTGTGTCAGTTTCTTGTCAGTGTCTCATCCCATAGAAGTTGTTGTCCCCTTTGTCGGTAGCAGTGACGGTCTGACAGCCCCGTGTTCCTAGGGCCCAGTGGTACCGACCGACACATCGTTTGGCTGGACATTTATTGATTCCAGAACGTTTTATTGCCTTTCGCTTAACCTCATTTCTCATCGCCATTGTGGCGCCGACACTACAGTTGGGCGTCAGTACAGGCCTACGTGTGTATATGCGCGCGCGCACGCATACACACAAGCGCACGTTCGCGCGCGCGCATACAC
>CM065681.1:94690352-94695352 GCA_017654935.2 Phymorhynchus buccinoides
ATTGCATACCCGACTTGTAGCGACTCTAAATATGTCCAACTTCTTACGAAGCATGATTTGTTATCCATTTTTCCTTTGTTTCGTTTCCATTTTAATGCATGCAAATGTGTTTTCTTGTTTGCATTCTGCTTGTACGATACCTCCCTGTCATTTCTCCTAACGAGATAATAAAGTAGTTTTGACTTTGACTTTGACTTGATTTGATGCTGCATCTTTTCTATTGTCCGGTAAAATGACAGGAATGCTTAGCTGGAAAATAGCTGACGATGATGCAGCTTACATGATAGTAGTTGGTTAGGAGTTCCAAGGTATCGGAGTAGTGTTTTCCATGCGGAAACTTAAAGCAGTTTTCCAGCACAAGTTGATTTTCAACTGCATAAGATGGAGGGATAGGTGGCAACGAAAGGGTTAAGTAAGTTGTTTTCTCCAGAAAGGAATGATGGAGGTTCTCATTTCTCGCTGCTTTGATTGCTTACCGAAGCTCTGTGTGGACTGTAACGACATACAATGCATTAGTGGTATAACCCGTTATCAGTGGGTTTCCTACTAACTTTGTGAAAGAATGCGGTTGAAAAGTGGCTTTCAGTTTTTGTTTGTTCAATAAGTTAAAGCCAAAGCAAGTCACATGAGAATGGGACAGCGTCAACGATGAAATAGCACTGAAAACAACAGCATTGTCCAACATACTATAATGGTAAAATGGCCAGTGTCCAACATAACATAACATTAGAAAGGGGAGGGGTGGGGAGACTAGCAACATAGCATGACAAATGGCTAGTGTCCAACATAACATAACATTAGAAAGGGGAGGGGTGGGGAGACTAGCAACATAGCATGACAAATGGCCAGTGTCCAACATAACATAACATTAGAAAGGGGAGGGGTGGGGAGACTAGCAACATAGCATGACAAATGGCCAGTGTCCAACATAACATAACATTAGGAAGGGGAGGGGTGGGGAGACTAGTAACATAGCATGACAAATGGCCAGTGTCCAACATAACATAACATTAGAAAGGGGAGGGGTGGGGAGACTAGTAACATAGCATGACAAATGGCCAGTGTCCAACATAACATAACATTAGAAAGGGGAGGGGTGGGGAGACTAGCAACATAGCATGACAAATGGCCACAGTCACACATAGCAAAAAGTTGTACAATTTTAGCTAATTGCATGTATATTAAAATTATTGTATGTAAATGACCACCATTTTATATTCTAAATTTTGCTTACAAATATGTTTTGGAGGGCCGCTGTTAATTTCCTCCACCACAAAGTAGTCACGGAAACTCCAGCAGTGAAGTTGCAATAACTGAATTAAAGCAGACGCACAAATGAGCGTATCCTACAGAACGACTACTATGAGCAACAATGGAGGGCAGAGTTGTACACCAGATGGTGTCATCACTCTTCCTGAGTGCTGGCCAGGATGCATCATCACAAACATAACGACTACTATGAGCAACAATGGAGGGTAGATTTGCATGCCAGATGGTGTCATCACTCTTCCTGAATGCTGGCCAGGATGCATCATCACAAACAGAAAGACTAATAAGAGTTACCAATGGAGGGTAGAGTTGTACACCAGATGGTGTCATCACTCTTCCTGAGTGCAGGCCAGGATGTATCATCACAAACAGAACGAGGGGGGGGGGGGGGGGGGGCTAATAGTACTGTCTGACTTTCACCCAGAACAATGATAGAATCGTATGGCTTACAACATTCCAAATATGGAACCGTATCAGTGATGGAAAAAATCAGGTTTATCCCGAGAGAAAGCGTTTATTTTTGGGAAACTAAGCGCTTAGAGCTTTGATGAATAAGCGCTATGGAAATGTACATAATAAATAAAAGAAAGAGCGGGAAGAAGACATACGGATGTATTCAGCTTCCGTCACAATGTGTCTGTGTATGCTTTATATAAGTGTTGTTGTTGCCATATCTCTGTGGCACTCGTGAATTAAAATGTTATTTAAACCAAGACATACGAATGTTACTAGAAAACAAAGTACGATCAAGAAAGAGAAAAGGGGGGAGGGAGGACAAGACAAGGAAAACGAGTTTTTCAATATGAAGTACAGAAAATGTCTAAATTGTGATAAAAGAAGTAATTATCCTCACAACGCAACAACACCAACAACACCTATATCACCACCGTTACGGCATGCAGAAATAAAAGAAGACACAAGAATTTGAAAAACAAAAATGGTAAGAAAAGAAGTATTACTTAGTGAATTAAACAAACAAGTCAGAGAAAGGGGCAGAAATAAGTGAGAGGGTGAGAGGGTGAGAGGGTGAGAGAGAGAGAGAGAGAGAGAGAGAGAGAGAGAGAGAGAGAGAGAGAGAGAGAGAGAGAGAGAGAACTCAGAACTCAGAACTCAGAACTCAGAAACTTTATTTTACAAGGAAAAGAATTTAGGCTGGGCCTAGTCTTCCATTCTGTCCTTGGTTCTAAGCATGAGAGAGAGAGAGAGAGAGAGAGAGAGAGAGAGAGAGAGAGGGAGAGAGAGAGAGAGAGAGAGAGAGAGAGAGAGAGAGAGAGAGAGAGAGACAGAGAGGAGAGAGAGAGAGAGAGAGAGAGAGAGAGAGAGAGAGAGAGAGAGAGAGAGAGAGAGAGAGAGAGAGAGAAAACTTTGAAAACTTTGAAAACTTTGAAAACTTTAACTTTATTTTTCAAGGATAAAGATTTTAGGCTACGCCTAGTCTTCCAATCTGTCCTTGGTACATATACGAACATAGAATACAAACATGGCAAGGCATGATATTACACATACAGATTTGAACATAAAGGTAACACCTTTGTACATATACAAACATAGAATACAAACATGGCAAGGCATAAAATTACACATACATAATTGAACATAAAGGTTAGAGAGAGAGAGAGAGAGAGAGAGAGAGAGAGAGAGAGAGAGAGAGAGAGAGAGAGAGAGAGAGAGAGAGAGAGAGAGAGAGAGAGAGAGAGAGAGAGAGAGAGAGAGAGAGAGAGAGAGAGAGAGAGAGAGAGAGCGCAGCTACACCCAAAGTCTGCCTGGACAGACAAACGTTATGTGAGTGAGACCTTAATTAAGCCCCCACAAAACTCTTCATGAAACTCGATGAAATACATCAGCTTCATGTAACATTCTGCTTGGCAAACTTCTGTGTAGCGGTTTGCGTGTGTTAGTCGGACGGACATACAATTAAGGAAAAGAAGAAGAACAAGTGTGTCACCGAGCAGCAGACATGTCCTTTGCCCGCTATGCCAACTACCCCCCCCCCCCCACACACACACACACACACACTTTTAGCCCCCGTTCTCTTTGCGTCCTCTGGGTGATACACTGCCCCACAAAATGTAAAGTCATTCTATGTAGCTGTTCACGAGATATAAAAGAGTGAAGATTAAACGAAGGGTATATCTACATTTACAATGTTCGCAATAAATCAATGAATGTCTGCCGCTCGGCGACAACCCCGGTGCGTAATTCACTCACGAATGTCTTCTACTTTTGGCACTACACCCCCACACCAAATGTGAAGCACTTCGCGAGATATCCTTAGGCGAAACAAACAAACAAACGAAAACGAACACACACCCAAATAAATAACTGCGACAAACAACAGACACGTTAAACGATCACATAAGCATCCCTCCCACAAAGTGGTGGAAGGCTCAAAATATTAATGCGTAAAAAGAAACAAACTCACCTTTTCCCCCAAAATTTTTCTTTATAAACTTCAAAACTAGAGCCACTGAAAATAAAAGTTCGAATAAAAATCACTATTTATTTTAAACTGATAGTCATACACCGTTTCGGGAAATAAAATTCTTTCCTTTCCTTTCACTGACGGGCTTACAAGTAGTAGACTGGAATCACAGACTGAAAAAAGAGATCATTTGTCTGACCCAACACCACCATTTTCTCAAGACTAAACCCCCCACCCAGGGCAGGAGAGAGAGAGAGAGAGAGAGAGAGAGAGAGAGAGAGAGAGAGAGAGGATCAACCGACCGAATTGTTGTCCAAGCTTTAAAGTTGACAAAACCCTGAGAAGCCAAGCTGAAGCGATAGCGCTTTGCCAGCTTACCACCCTGCTACTGAGCAATGCAAGTTGAGACGGCCTTCTGGCACCTTGGCTGAAGATAGAGGGGAACATAATATAGATGTGCTACCGTCTCTATGTGTCTGTCTCTATCAAGTTCAATTTCAACTATACTTTATATATGTCCAAAAGAGAAATTCAGGTTAGGTGCAACAACATGACAGAGATACAACATAACTGAAAGAACATTAATCAAACGTGTGAAACAAAATTATGCCAATCAAATCATTATTAAAATTCATTTCATGAACTTAGAAATGTGCACATTTAAAACAAAGAGAGAGAGAGAGAGAGAGAGAGAGAGAGAGAGAGAGAGAGAGAGAGAGAGAGAGAGAGAGAGAGAGAGAGAGAGAGAGATTGACTGACAGACAATGAGAGAGAGAGAGAGAGAAAGAGAGAGAGAGAGAGAGAGAGAGAGAGAGAGAGAGAGAGAGAGAGAGAGAGAGAGAGAGAGAGAGAGAGAGAGAGAGAGAGAGAATCAATAACCATTGTTAACTTATAACAGTCAATTGAATAACAACATTTGGAATACTCCTCGGAAAACACGTAGATTCGTCACCTCACTTATGTTTACGACCCTCAATCTCAAAGTCTGCTTCTTTCAGTTTTATGGAAATAATCCTAGGCTGATCCTAACCCTATCCTTTTCCCACAATGACAGAATATTGCTTGTCAGTGAAAGTTTTAAATACGACACTTTTAGGGGGTGGGTGTGGGGGCGATGCAACTACATGTTTGCCTCGGATTGTGATTAAGGTTAGGGTTAGAGATAGGTTTAGGAGATATTCAGGTTGGTTTGGGTCAGGGCTAGGGCTAGCAATAGGGTTAAGGTTAAGAAAAAACAAACAAGCGTAGAGATGTAAGACGGAGACACATAGAGACGAGGATAAAATATGTGGAGAAGGGACACATACAA
>CM065681.1:94717852-94725352 GCA_017654935.2 Phymorhynchus buccinoides
CTAGTGAGGAAGGGAGAGAGAAAGACAGAGACAGAAAGGGGGGGGGGGGGAGTGACAGACAGACAGAGAGATAGACAGAGACAGAGAGAGACACGGAGAGACAAAGACAGAGAGAGACATGGAGAGACAGAGACAGAGAGATAGAGAGAAAGACACATAGAGACAGATTATTATTGACACAAAATGCGAAGGCCCAAAAATGACATGGCAATAGCTGTTCTGAGAATATTACAAGAATAGTGGATTACATCAGGAAGCAGGTAACGAAGATTCATTTGTGAATTGAAAAAACCCCCAAATGTTTCGCTTTTTTCAAACTTGTTCTTTTTGTTATTTTATTTCGTCATAAACATTGATCCATTTTAAAGAAGGGTTCTGTCACATATCGATACTATGCTGCCATCAAGCCAACTGGAAGTGCTTCAGCTTCATGGCAGCAAAGTGGTTACAGTCGAAGTACACGTTGTTAGTTTTGCCTATTTCCCCGTGGTAACACAGTGATACTGTAGTAATGATATTGATTGCCTGTTACTGTGTTGCCATGGGGAAACGGTGAAAATTAACAACATGTATTTTACCTTAGGTTATTATATGGCACAAACACATAGTGAGTGTTAATAAATCTGTCACTTGCTCTCACACTTGCGTCTGCTATCATGGCATGAGGCTTACTAACGTTGGAGAATATCATATCATAATAGGATTATCTTCATATGAAAAAACATATAATTTACGCAGAGAGAAACATACACAAATTCACCCAGCAACAATGTGGGCGCTGGTGCACACACACACACACATACACACGCACGCGCGCACACGCGCGCGCGCGCACGCACACGCACACGCACGCACACACACACACACACACACACACACACACACACACACAGTTGACTTCAATAACGTTGTCCTACACAACTCTCAATCCTCTGTAGGCCCTACATGCACTATGTGTTCATGGAGAATGTCTCATATCAAAACTCCCTCTTCATTTCATTGAGAATGTCTCATATCAAAACTCTCTCTTCATTTCATTCAGAATGTCTAATATCAAAACTCCCTTTTCATTTCATTGAGAATGTCTCATATCAAAACTCCCTCTTCATTTCATTCAGAATGTCTCATATCAAAACTCCCTCTTCATTTCATTCAGAATGTCTCATATCAAAACTCCCTCTTCATTTCATTCAGAATGTCTAATATCAAAACTCCCTCTTCATTTCATTCAGAATGTCTAATATCAAAACTCCCTCTTCATTTCATTCAGAATGTCTAATATCAAAACTCCCTCTTCATTTCATTCAGAATGTCTCATATCAAAACTCCCTATTCATTTCATTCAGAATGTCTAATATCAAAACTCCCTCTTCATTTCATTCAGAATGTCTCATATCAAAACTCCCTCTTCATTTAATTCAGAATGTCTATATAATATCAAAACTCCCTCTTCATTTCATTCAGAATGTCTCATATCAAAACTCCCTCTTCATTTCATTCAGAATGTCTAATATCAAAACTCCCTCTTCATTTCATTCAGAATGTCTCATATCAAAACTCCCTCTTCATTTCATTCAGAATGTCTAATATCAAAACTCCCTCTTCATTTCATTCAGAATGTCTAATATCAAAACTCCCTCTTCATTTCATTCAGAATGTCTAATATCAAAACTCCCTCTTCATTTCATTCAGAATGTCTAATATCAAAACTCCCTCTTCATTTCATTCAGAATGTCTAATATCAAAACTCCCTCTTCATTTAATTCAGAATGTCTAATATCAAAACTCCCTCTTCATTTCATTCAGAATGTCTAATATCAAAACTCCCTCTTCATTTCATTCAGAATGTCTAATATCAAAACTCCCTCTTCATTTAATTCAGAATGTCTAATATCAAAACTCCCTCTTCATTTAATTCAGAATGTCTAATATCAAAACTCCCTCTTCATTTAATTCAGAATGTCTAATATCAAAACTCCCTCTTCATTTAATTCAGAATGTCTAATATCAAAACTCCCTCTTCATTTAATTCAGAATGTCTAATATCAAAACTCCCTTCAGAATTCATTTCATTCAGAATGTCTAATATCAAAACTCCCTCTTCATTTAATTCAGAATGTCTAATATCAAAACTCCCTCTTCATTTCATTCAGAATGTCTAATATCAAAACTCCCTCTTCATTTAATTCAGAATGTGTAATATCAAAACTCCCTTTTCATTTCATTCAGAATGTCTAATATCAAAACTCCCTCTTCATTTCATTCAGAATGTCTAATATCAAAACTCCCTCTTCATTTAATTCAGAATGTCTAATATCAAAACTCCCTCTTCATTTCATTCAGAATGTCTAATATCAAAACTCCCTCTTCATTTCATTCAGAATGTCTAATAATATCAAAACTCCCTCTTCATTTAATTCAGAATGTCTAATAATATCAAAACTCCCTCTTCATTTAATTCAGAATGTCTAATATCAAAACTCCCTCTTCATTTCATTCAGAATGTCTAATAATATCAAAACTCCCTCTTCATTTAATTCAGAATGTCTAATAATATCAAAACTCCCTCTTCATTTCATTCAGAATGTCTCATATCAAAACTCCCTTTTTTTTATTTCATTCAGAATGTCTCATATCAAAGCTCCCTTTTTTATTTAATTCAGAATGTCTAATATCAAGACTCCCTCTTCATTTCGTTCAGAATGTCTAATATCAAGACTCCCTTTTCATTTCATTCAGAATGTCTAATATCAAGACTCCCTCTTCATTTCATTCAGAATGTCTAATATCAAGACTCCCTTTTCATTTCATTCAGAATGTCTAATATCAAAACTCCTTTTTTTTTTATTTCATTGGGAATGTCTAATATCAAAGCCCCCTCATAATTTCATTTCATTCAGAATGTTTAATATAAAAAAAACCCTCTTCATTTCATTCAGAATGTCTAATATCAAAAAACCCTCTTCATTTCATTCCGAATGTCTCATATTATATCTATTTCATTCAGAATGTCTGATATCAAACTCCCTCTTCATTTCATTCAGAATGTCTCATATCAAAGCTCCCGCTTCATTTCATTCAGAATGTCTAATATCAAAACTATTTCATTCAGAATGTCTAATATCAAAACTATTTCATTCAGAATGTCTAATATCAAAACTATTTCATTCAGAATGTCTAATATCAAAACTATTTCATTCAGAATGTCTAATATCAAAACTATTTCATTCAGAATGTCTAATATCAAAACTATTTCATTCAGAATGTCTAATATCAAAACTATTTCATTCAGAATGTCTAATATCAAAACTATTTCATTCAGAATGTCTAATATCAAAACTAAGTCATTCAGAATGTCTAATATCAAAACTAAGTCATTCAGAATGTCTAATATCAAAACTATTTCATTCAGAATGTCTAATATCAAAACTATTTCATTCAGAATGTCTAATATCAAAACTCCCTCTTCACTTCATTGAATATTATCTCAGAATGGATCAGTACACCCGGCACTCATGCCATTCACTGTGTGCTGTCTGTCCGCTAAACAAACGGAATGCGGCTGCAGGGAGAGGGAGAGAGAAAAAAACAGTAATAAAGCACTCTATCCACGAGTCGCTGGTTTCAATTGTTTTAACACTTCGCTGGGAGAGAAAAGCAGTAATAAAGCCCTCTATCCACGAGTCGCTGCTTTCAGTTGTTTTATAATAATGCATTCAATATTTTAGCTAAAAAATAATGGTAAAAGAGCACGAAATCCCGCATTACAAAACTGCAATGTTTGAAAACACTTACACAATTAGCCTTGAGTCAAACTCTTTTCTAAAAAAAGACAAAAAGACCAACTCTTTTTTCAACATTTGTTTTTAGTCTAAGGCCTACATTGTGCAAATGTGAAGCTCAAGCCCCGGTTCCTTCACGCACATCCGGACATGCTCTTTCATTCTGTGAAGCCTTGTGAAGCTCCGCCCATTTCATTCATCTTGACTGTTCTGCTAACCACCCCCCCCCACCCTCACCCCCCCCCCCCCCCCCCACCCCCCCCCCCCCCCCCACCCCCCCCCCCCCCCCCCCCCTTTCTGCTGAACAAGACATGTTGTTAAGACGAGCTGACATACCAATAGCTACTCTTTCTTCATTCTTTAAAGGAGATCATTCATTGATGGAAAGAAGTCAAGGTAGGTAGGTAGGTGATGTAGGGCTATGCATAGGCCTCTCGGCCCTTATTACGCCCCTTCTCGATGAATTTGACTTGACAAAATTTATTTAGTGGTTTGCGTCTCTTAAATCAAAAACTAATAAAAAGATAAATCTTTAAGAGAATGGCTTTTTTTATATATATATATATTTTTTTTTTATTCATCAAAACATCTAAATTTTGTTATCAAATTTGGGTTTTCGTCCAAAAGATTTTTGAATTCATTAATGCTAGGTGCATTCTTTATGTTAATTGGTAGATCATTCCACATATGAACAACACGGTTAGTAAAAATGTTTTTGCGGGTGTTAGTATTAGATCTGTTAAGAAACAATTTACCATCACTATTTCTTGTTTTGTCTACTGTGCATTTTTTATGAAAAAGTCATTGAAATTTATATCATCAAGATTATGTACAATTTTATAGGTTTAAATAAGGTCCCCTCTAAGTCTTCTTCCCTTCAAAGATGGTAATTTCAGAAAATTTAAACGTTCCTCGTAAGACTTATTTTTACATGCTTTAACTAATTTTGTGGCTCTTCTCTGAACTTTTTCAATTATTATTGATTGTCTTTTTAGGTTAGGATGCCATATACAGTTACCATATTCTATGCGAGGTCGAACCATAGCCTTGTATAATTTAACAAATATATCCTTATGAAGATAGTCAAATGATCTTTTGATTAATCCCATTACTTGGATAGCTTTACTGGTTACCTTCTGTATATGTGTATCAAATTTCAAAGCTGGATCAAAAGTTATTCCCAAGTCTTTCTCGTTTTCACATATATTAATTTTACTTGTTGTGCAGTTCGGCTTCATATAATAATCATGTTTAGGGTTTTTCCTTCCTATGTACATTACCTTGCATTTTTGGACATTAAAATATAAATTCCATTTATCTGACCATGCTTGTAGAGAGTGTAAATCTGACTGTAGTATTTCTTTATTACCAGATGTATTACATAGCTTTGTGTCATCAGCAAAGATCTTACATTCACTATTTACTTCATCGGGCAAGTCATTTATGAATATGGTGAATAGGACTGGGCCTAAAATACTGCCTTGGGGAATACCACTGATTACTTCTGCTTGTTCCGAGTATGATTTACTTACTCTTACTTTCTGTTTTCTATTTGTTAAAAAGCTTCTAATCCATTGTAAAAGTCTACCATCAATTCCATATGCTGACAATTTAAGTAATAATCTTTCGTGTGGCACGGAATCAAACGCCTTTTTAAAATCAAGATACACTATGTCTATCGTCTCTCCTATATCTAACAATTTTGTAAAATTTTCCATGACTTGAAGTAATTGCGTAACACACGACCTTCTGCGCCTAAAACCATGCTGGCAATCTGAATATAGTTTGTTTTCTTTCAAATAAAGAACAACTTTATCCCTTATAATTGATTCAAGTATCTTACAAGTTATACAACTGAGGCTGTTTTCCCTTTTATCAATGAACTAGCTTCTTTTATATAGAGGTCAATGTGAGAGAAAGCCTTGTTCAGCTACCCCCTCACACGTTTTTTTGCTTTCCGTCACAAGTCACAAGGTATCATTCGTTCCGTTTCAGAAACTAACCCTAACCCTAACATAATACTAAACATATCCCTCATCCGTGAAATTTTTGATGAGAAGATTTTGCTTAAAGTAGCGAAATTGCTTTCCCGTTTTGCCTTAACTTTGTGAATGAATCAATTCTTCTTCTTCTTCCAATTACTGGACTGGGCCTCGCGGCGTTTGAAGTCCAATTCAAAGCCTTGTACTAGCTCTGCCCCCTTTCATCGGCTGATCCTTTCCCGAAGACGGAGTGTGGCTGCCCATGTGGCGGGGTAATCAAAAACGGTCACACACGTAATGTTCTCCTCCCTAGCTGATACATTTGTACCATAGTGTTCCAAGCGCTTCGGCTGTTGGAATGATCCCTGGAGTCTTTTAGCCAGGGTATGTCAACAACATCAGCTGACCTACGCAGGCATACGAACAGGAGCACAGCTTAACATTTACCACACTATTTTATCTTCACTATATCCAGTAATGTTACTACTCATTTACAAGCTGTTTGCGTTTCCTTACACCATGGCATTGTTTACTGTATTTATTGTTGTTATTCTTTGGCATTGCTTTAAGGCAGGCCCCAGTCAGTGTATAATTATGTTATTGTATATGTTCCCCACATGTATTTCATTTGATGTTTTCTAAAGGGCTTCGCACACTAGCGTCAAGATCTCGAGATCGCGGCGATTTTTTGCTGCAAGGCGCAGTTTGATGCGCCGCTTGCGTGTGAGAGATTCGCGGCGCGGCAGGATTTTTGATGCGTAGCTGCGCGATTTTGTGTTGGTCGAGAATAGAACCGGCTCTAATTTTGATGCTCAAGATCGCAGAGATCGTGAAACTAGCCAATCACAACGGACGGAAGGACCATAACTCTGAATGAAGAAAAAAAATGGCAGACTTGCTCGAACCCGAAATAAAGCAGCACAAACAATGACACACATTTCATCTTCTGAAGAAGACGAATCATCGTGGTCAGCCATACTGTTGTTTCTAGGAGGAGGTTTGACGCTAGAGTAATCTTTCCTTGCTTTCCAAATAAGGAAGTTCGCGCGCGACAAGAGGCGAAGCGACAAGAGTCGTGTGTGAGAACACCACTGCCTCGCTACAATGTGTGCTGTGATGCAGGCGTCAACGCGTCAAGGCGTTGCTTTGAGAAACAATTGACGCCTGATGCTAGTGTGCGAAGGCCTTAATGATATCTTGTTCTTACGATGTCAAAGTTATTTTTTATGTTTTAATCTTGTATATCTCCTTTTTCGTCTTTCTTAAACCTGTTGGTTTTGATGTCTGTGATGGCGCCTGGAGCCTCGCGAGGGACAGGCGTCACTTGTTAAAATAATTTGAATTATTATTATTATTATTATTATTATTATTATTAGTGTTTATATTATATATTATTATTATTATTATTATTATTATTATTATTATTATTATCATCATTATTATTATCATTATTATTATTATTATTATTATTATTATTATTATTTCTAACGAAACCTGACTGACGTCGGACAATGTTCCATTGTGAATCGTCCCCTTTAGAACAAACAGAAAAAAGTAGAATATCGAATTTCGTGTACTGTGGAAATGTTGAGCCAATATCAATATGAACAGTTAAAATGGAGCATAGAGAGGAAAGGACAGGGGGGGGGGGGGGGGGATGGGGGGGGGGGGGGGGGGGGGGGGGGGGGGGGGGGGAGGGGGGGAGAATGAGGCCGGACACATGTTTGTTTAGAGAT
>CM065681.1:94730352-94737852 GCA_017654935.2 Phymorhynchus buccinoides
ATAGCACGCACACACACCACCACGTTGTCTAGGTCGCTATACTCTCTGATCTCTCTAGTCTCTCTGTCTCTCTCTGTCTCTCAAGACATGGGCTAAAAACTCAAAATTTCTCGTTCATTTAACACAAGCCCTAGTTCGCAGCCGTCTAACGTATGGGATGGAAGCATTCCATAACATTACAAATGATATTTACTATACAGATTACAAACTGCCTCAAACTACAAAGCTCTTAAAGCTATGCACTGTATGTTCCAAGATTTGCAAACTGAACAACCTGCCCTTATGGAGACGTTAATAGGATGCGATATACCACTCGAATCACCTCATGAAAGTAAATACCTACAACATTCTTAACAAGGCTATACGCAACAAATCATCCATCATAACTATATCTTCATGAACCAACGTCCACACACACCGTATTCAAAAATCCATCCCTCCAACAACAAGAACCAAATAGTGCAACAGAATCATTGTTTTCTACTAGACTAGTCCCAGGAAACGCTTTTTACGAACAGAATTTGAAGACCTCACTCCTCTTGAAATTCACGCAAGGCCTCCTATTCACAACAAAAACCAACTATCTTTCACAAACCAAATTTTGGCTCCGGGGTCTTGTGTCAAAAGAGCGCGCTCGCTTTAGCTAGGTCCTTCCCCAAAGGAAATGCTTCTGCTCACTTTGGGGCGCTGGAAGATAGACTCGGACCATCTGCAAACTTCATTACGCAGTGTGCCTAACTTAATTCTCGTACTCCCTACATGGGCCATATCGGGGAATCCTAGCCATCTTGCAATATCTGCTTTAACTATACATTACATACATGTATCGAACAATCAAATAGCCTTAACTCGCGTGTCTAACTTTCATAGTTGCGGCCCACCAGAATAAGTTGTTCTGAAAATTAAACGATCAATTATTAATATATCAAAGCGGACGGTTGCTAAGATCCCCGAGTTCCACAGAGAGGGTGCGCTTTCACTATTCCAGCCCCTCAAGAGTACTAAATCCTTATCAAAGTTAAATCCAAAATCCAATCAATATTTAGACGCGTACGGAGAACTCTGGGCACTTCTTGAGGACATGCTTGTTTTATAAACGAGTTCTCCAAAATCAATTGTATCAATTGACAATCCTGCACTGAAGATTCCTTATCTTCGAATAACAAGCATTGCAAAATAATACAAAAAACAGAAGAAAAATCATACAAGAGATACAAAACCTTATTCATCAAATAAGAATTAAAGGTACTGATTTAACCATTATGTGGATTCCCTCCCATCTAGGACTCATGGGGAATGACCTTGCTGATACAGCTGCCAAGAGGGCAGCTGAACATATTGAGGGTCAGTCTATAAATATTAAATTGTCTCTGTCAGAGGTTAAAAACCATTTAAAACGTTGTGTGTACCGGGGATGGGCTGATGAATTGGATTCCTATTTAGAAGCCCAACTCCGGTACAGGAAATTTATTAGTGGTGGTCTTCACCTGCCCGTTCCCCATAATATTCAAGGTAGAATCAACAGATTTTATACTAACTCGATTCGATGTAAATTTAGGAGCACTCCATGCAAATGTGGAGAGATTTTTTAGCTTGAATCATATTTTTGATCCCTGTAATCAGATAAAAAAGGAACTACAACCTGTTATAGACAAATGGGGGGAGATAAACAAAATAATCTGACATACAATGCAAAAAATATCTTAAGTAAACATGATAGATTAGGTTGGTCACCAATAGTTTGGCTCGCCGGGACAATTGGCCAAGTATCATTCAAACACCTTATATAAAAACTGAAATTATTTTTACTGGTGGGGATAGAGTCCCTCCGGTGCGCGGGCCGTATACCTATCTGCATTCCTGCTCCCTTTCCCCCCCTTCCCTTTTAACTAAAATATGCGACTGATGGCCGGAAGCCGGGGGGGGGGACTCTTTTGTTTTTTTTTTTTAAGCCACCATTTTTTAAAGTCCTTTCCCCCTGCCAGATGGGTGTCGATGCGCGAAACGGGGGGTTCTTTCGTAAAACGCGCGCTTTTGCGCTCGTGCTCCCCCCCCCTTTTTGGGACTGCCTATGCGGGCCTGTCACTAGATCGGGCGGCAAGAGGAGGGGTTCCCTTCCCTCCATCCCTCCGTTCCGAGCATTACAGGAATCGTTAACCATACACACGCTCATTCTCATCTAAATACCATCATCATTAATAAGTAAAAGCTTAAAAAACTTCGATTTATTTTTCTTAAACTTCAGACTCCATCCATGATATCATGGGGCGGGGGAGTTTTTGTCGCTACCCTTGGATCAGATGGAATATAAACAAAACTATCCTAGTAATGGAGGCCCTCTGGGCGGTATGTTCCCCAACTTATTAAAAAACTCACTATATAATACAATTGATCTGGCGATTAAGATACAGTTCATTTAAAGAATTAATTACCAATGGTCAGGCTTTACGACCAAATTAAACATAAAAAAAACAAGATTTATAGAACTTTTAAAAACAAAATGACTTTTGGTATTCATAAATGACTTTTACAAAATTTTAACCTATTTTAACATAAGAAAACTACTAGAGATATTATACTCTAATAAAACATCTCTAGACTATGGACATAGTACGTCCTAAGGGACAAGATTTAAACAGCGTTAAAAAAATATTAATTTTCACTAATCAGCTTGTATGTAACAGATGTGTACAATAGTAATGTGTAAATAGGTTTCTGGAAAATAAAAATGGGCCACTGGTTTTTTAAACCAATTGGTTATGACGGACTCAGATTAAATCTGAACTATCTACGTGAAAGACTGACTAATCAGGGTCAAATTCCATAACTTAATTAAAACAAAAACAAACATAATTTTAATAATAAACTTTTAATAAAATGATTTTATCATTTAAACATTTTCTATAATAAATTTACATATTTTCACATATGGAAACTAAATTATGTCCGGTCTATGGGGACAAGACTAAACATGATTCATAAACACTTTAAAACCAAAAAAAAAATAATAATAAATTTAAAAATAAGCTAAATTACCAAATATAGCTCAATCTTAATAAGTCTTCTTATATCAAAACACAGTAAATACAATTTTAATCATTATAAAACTAAATCGCTTGTATGTAAAAGTTGTGTACATAATAATAATGTACATATAAATTTTTAATAAGCACCTTCTGGGTCTTTTTGAAAAGAAAACCAAGAAATTTTTTATCAACCTTGTTACAGTTTTTGTATATGCTATGCCTTAAAAGCTTTTAATAATAAAGCTCTTTTGACCACAAACATTGGATTTTAAAAAAAACAAAAAAATCCGCTCAGTTGAGCGTAAAGCATGAATGTTAATCAGTAGCCCTGGGTTTTTTAAAATTAGATTCCTCCAAATCTGCCAGACTTAAAAAGCAAACAGCTAAAATATATTTACAACAAAATTTTTATTACAAACATAAATTTAAAAAAAAGAAAAGAAAAGGAAAATCAATTATGCGCAATTCAAAATTTTCTAACTTATTCCAAAAACAATTATCAAACAAAATAATTAAAAAACCATCTTCTCACTTAAAAATCCACTTTTTCTTAGGATCTTTATAATTTTAAATGCCCAAATGGTCTTTTGACCCAGAAGGCGTTAAATCTCTATATTCTCTCTCTCTCTCAAGAATTCACTGGTATTGCTTGAGTCGAAGACGCCTGCGGCCGATTCGCTCGTGAGTCATAGTAGAGTGTCAGTTAATAAATTTTTGAGGACGAATTTTCGCAGCCCAAAATATATATTTTACCAACAATTTATATAGACGAAAGTATCCATAGAACACTGCCAGCATGACGGAGCTTTTCCAAATAAACAGTAGTAAAGCGCAAATCAAGAGGTTCTGAGGTGTATTTCGCGAGTGTCATGCCTATAAAAGCAAAGCGAGGCAGAAACTCTTAACTCTATTTCCACTTAAACTTTCGCCCAAGCCTAGATTTATTGTTCAATCAGTAAATTTGTACCTTTCTATCGTGATTTTAGGTAAGTGACACCCCTCTATAGAGGCAGAAAAAACAGGTTCTTGCTGCTTTCTGATTAAAGAATCAAACCAAATATGATTTAGAGAAGAAAAACAAATTTGATTAATGAAAATTAAGCGTGCATGTCTACTTTCGCTTTCACTGTTGGCAAGACGTAGTCAAATGTTATAGCGTTTTTTTCCCATCCAAGGAAATTGTAGTTTGTACTTTTTTGTTCTTGGAGCCATTGAAAGCTAGCTATATGACCGGATTGCTTCCCCCCCCCCCCCCCCCCCCCCCCCCCCCCCCACCCCCCCCCCCCCCCCCCCCCCCCCCCCCCCCCCCCCCCCCACCCCCCCCCCCACCCCACCCCCCCACCCCCCCCCCCCACCCCCCCCCCCCCCCCCCCCCCCCCCCCCCCCCCCCCCCCCCCCCCCCCCCCCCCCCCCCCCCCCCCCCCACCCCCCCCCCCCCCCCCCCCCCCCCCCCACCCCCCCCCCCCCCCCCCCCCCCCCCCCCCCCCCCCCCCCCCCCCCCCCCCCCCCCCCCCCCCCCCCCCCCCCACCCCCCCCCCCCCCCCCCCCCCCCCCCCCCCCCCCCCCCCCCCCCCCCCCCACCCCCCCCCCCCCCCCCCCCCCCCCCCCCCCCCCCCCCCCCCCCCCCCCCCTCCCCCCCCCCCCCCCCCCCCACCCCCACCCCCCCCCCCCCCCCCCCCCCCCCCCCCACCCCCCCCCCCCCCCCCCCCCCACCCCCCCCTCCCCACCCCCCCCCCCCCCCCCCCCTCCCCCCCCCCCCCCCCCCCACCCCCCCCCCCTTCCTTCTAAGTTTCAGTTCAGTTCAGATTTTATTGCCAACGGAAAAGTATTTCACTCAAATGTGCAGCAGCTTGAAAGACAAAACTAAAACAAATTCAATACATGAACGCATGCGTGCACGCGCCACACGCACACACACACTCTCACAGAAGGAGAGAGAGAGAGAGAGAGAGAGAGAAGACCGAGAGAGGGAGGAGAGGAGAGAGAGAGATGAGAGAGAAGAGAGAGAGAACGAATGAGAGAGGAGACAGAGAGGCGAGAGTGAGAGAGAGTGGGAAGAGAGAGAACGAGATTAGAGCACGATGATGGAGAGATGCAGAGAGAGAGAGAGACGAGGAGAGAGAGAGGAGATAGAGACACACACACAATGTGGAATTTGTTGACATTTTTAATCATTTGACTTGACTTGACACCACACACACCAGGACACATACACCCCCCCCCTCCCACACACACAAACACACAAAATTTCACTCACCCCCCACCCCACCCAACAGAACAACAAACAAGAGCGAATAGTACACCGATTGTGATGAGTAAACTCACACACACACCCTTCCACATATTCATAGACACTATTGTCACACACACACATGAACACACACAACACACACACACACACCCACACACACACACCACACACTTCCACATATCCACAGACACTATTGTGCACACACCACGCATGAACACACACACACACAGCACCAACACACACACACACACACCTTCCACATATTCACACACCATTGGTTAGCACACACCCGCTGAACATCACACCACACACACACACCACACACCACACACCACACAGCACCCACACACACACACACACACTTCCACATCTTCACAGACACTATTGTGCACACACCAAGCATGAACACACACACACACACAAGCACACACACCCTTCCCATATTTCACAACACTTTGTCACACACGCACTGCTTGAAAAACACACACACCCTTCACATCCAGACACTAGTTGGCATACACCCCACAAAGCGCGCGCGCCCACACACACACACGCACACACCCCCTTCCAGCATATTCACAGACACTATTGTGCACAAACACCACGCATGAACACACACACACACACGCAAGCAAGCACACACACACACACACACACACACCGAGTCACACACACCGGACCCACACAACACACACACACACAGCACACACACACACCACACACACACACACATACCACACAAGTCGCTTAAGAATCCTTTTAAACCCCTTTTCACACGCGCCAGCCATATTTCAGCCGGACAACATTCCATTAAATTTACCTGGGTAGAGAACAAAGTCCCATCTGTAGTGTCGGGGATTCTTCTGTGTCACATATATAAAATAAGGTCTATCCTTACTTCCCAAAACTAAAACAATAGGGTCTTTGGATCACAGGCCCTAATTTGAACGCCTTTTAGTGACATGGGGTGTTAAACCATTGTGGTGCCATAAATGCGACAATTGCGGTGAAAGGGTTTTAATGGTCTCTTGGGGACATAGAGGATGAACAGTCAGTACAAAACAGGAGGCCACATACAAAGTAAACATTACGCACAGTCCATAACACAAACTTAATTTACTGACAATGTATTGTCAAATTTGTTCTGATTTAATACATTTTGGCTATTTGCAATTGGAAATTTTAAACTTAAAACGAGAAAGAAAACAACAACCCTCACAACCACACACTCCACACACACTACGCACGCAACCGCGCCGCGGTCTGCGCACGCACGGCACGCGCGCAAAACAACGCACGCGCACGCACGCACGCACGGACACACCCCACGGCACAACTGAACCGCACACACACTTCGCACACATCCACACACACACACACAAACTAACACACAATACACATACACACACCATGCACCCAACACACACACACACAATACGCACGTTGTCTGAGGAAGAGTGCGGTTGGGTGTAGAGAGCGAATGCTGTATGAAGGAGCGGATGTTGTGGGGAATGGGGAAGACTCAAAAGTATACTGGCTCTGTGTGTTACCTAATTTTGTTCATACTTTGTACTAATGTGGGAGGGGACGGATTGAAGTGGATTGGGTAGAATGGTTGGGGATGTGAAGAGGATTGGAAAGGGGGTGGGGGGGGTACATTCGTTGAGTATGAAGAAGGTTGTTTATTATTGGTAAGAAGAACTTTGCTTTTATTTTTTGTGTTTTTTGTTGTTGATGGGGGTGTACCTTGATTTTTGTTCTCTGTTCTTTTTGTGTTGTTCAAATGCATGAATATTTTGTTTTCTGTTGTCCTTGTATCATAAGACCACAATGTAATTTATCTTGTTGAGATAATAAAGTAATTTTGACTTTGACAGAAAGAGTGAGAAAGAGAGAGAGAGAGAGAGATGAGAGAGAGAGAGAGGACGAGAGAAGAGAGAGAGGAGACGATCGAGAGAGAGGAGAGAGAGAGAAGAGAGAGAGATTAGGAGTGGTGGTGAGTGAGAGAGAGAGAAGAGGAGAGAGAGAGAGGGGTGGGGGGAGCTGTAAGTTTACATTCCAAGGATGTACAATTACTACTTACAGCGTCACAAAATAAGCACAACCCTGCACGTGTTGACTCAAGCACACGCATCATCACGAACATTAAAAGCAAAATATGGACTTAAAACAAGGATATATCTTGATGAAATAAAACCAAAACAAAACATTGTTTGAAGAAGC
>CM065681.1:94742852-94745352 GCA_017654935.2 Phymorhynchus buccinoides
AGAGAGAGAGAGAGAGAGAGAGAGAGAGAGAGAGAGAGAGAGAGAGAGAGAGAGAGAGAGAGAGAGAGAGAGAGAGAGAGAGAGAGAGAGAGAGAGAGAGTATAATCAGTTTACCTCAACGCATTTTTACATGAAGGAAAACGCATACTTTCATTTTTGTCAGTGTTTGCAAAAATGAAAGGAATATTCAGACGTCTTTCTATTATGTCTTCTATTCATTTCTTCGTAAGGTCTCAGATTGCTCTCTCTCTCTCTCTCTCTCTCTCTCTCCTCTCTCTCTCTCTCTCTCTCCTCTCTCTCTCTCTCTCTCTCTCTCTCTCTCTCTCCTCATCTCTAGGACCTCTCTCTCTCCTCTCTCTCTCAGTTCGGTCTCTCTCAGGTGCTCACGTCTGTCCCTCTCTCTCTCTCTCGATCTCTCTCTCTCTCTCTCTCTCTCCTCTTTCCTCTCTCTCTCTTCCAATCGATGCATAGCTCCTTAAACCCCTTACAACTGATTTAATCCAAACAGTGTTAAGAACGTAAGACCTCTCTCAGACAAGATGGACGAATAAAGTAAACAGTTGTCCTTTCTGTCTCTCCTCGCTTGCTCTTTCCTTTTTCTCCACCCCCCTTTTCTCCCCACCTCCTTCCTGCCCCACTAGTGTCACTTTATTCTGTCCCACTATCTACCCCCCCCCCCCCCCCCCGTCCCCCCGCCCCCCTTCCCCGCACCCTCCCCGTCTAGTTTCCTCGCACTTTTACATCGCAGCAGATCAATACAATAAATATCGAAGAATTTCAGGCGGGATGGAGGGGGGGTAGGAGGGGTTGGGAGGGAGGGGGGGGGGGGACGGAATCGAAGAGGGGATTTAGTTGGAACATTTATCGAAAAACATTAGGACGAAACAGTAGAGGGTGGAAGAGGAGTAAGAACAAAAATAATATCATCATAATGAAGTGGGGAGAGAGTGAGAGACAGAGACACACACAGACAAACAGACAGAGACAGAGACAAAGACAAGGCGACAGAGAGAAAGATAGTGTTGACTCTGAAGGAAATAATATAAAGGATGAGCGGTGATCTTAAGAAAGCAAGATGGGCGTTACCGCAACTCATTTCCATAAAATAAAAAAATTCAGAAGACCTGGTTGATAGCCGCTAACGAAAACCTCTTAGTGCCATCTATGAAATGTTGTGGCAAGAGTTCAGTTCGTTTAGGTGCCACAGTCAGTTCCGGAGTCTCCGTGTTCTGGTGCTGTTGAGACATAGCAATGGTGAGTGGGTGAACAGTTGTGATGGCTTGTATATTATCGTAGCTGGGATTCAAAGGTGTTTTCCATCTACTACTGTTTTTATGTAGCATTGAATAGTGACGCGCAAACTTCATCTTGTTTATCATTATGCTATGTTTTTCTGTATCTTTAATTTATTAATGAGAGTAATGACAATGACTGACAACGGGTTTTTATATAATTAACTTCAAAGTGGTTTATTTTTGTTGTTGTTTTTTTTACATTCATTGTCATAATCTTGCTAAGTCAGCACGAGATAAAGAATGTGGTCTCCATCAAATACTATAGAACAATATAATACATCTTTCCTTCAAAATACTTTCTTCTTCTTGTTCTTCTTGTTCTTCTTCTTCTTCTTGTTCTTTCTTCTTCTTCTTCTTCTTCTTTCTTCTTCTTCTTCTTCTTTCTTCTTCTTCTTCTTCTTCTTCTTTCTTCTTCTTCTTCTTCTTCTTCTCTTCTTCTTCTTCTTCTTCTTCTTCTTCTTCTTCTTCTTCTTCTTCTTCTTCTTCTTCTTCTTCTTCTTCTTCTTCTTCTTCTTCTTCTTCTCTTCTTCTTCTTCTTCTTCTTCTTCTTCTTCTTCTTCTTCTTCTTCTTCTTCTTCTCTTCTTCTTCTTCTTCTTCTTCTTCTTCTTTTTTTCTTCTTCTTCTTCTTCTTCTTCTCTTCTTCTTCTTCTTCTTCTTCTTCTTCTTCTTCTTCTTCTTCGTCTTCTTCTTCTTCTTCTTCTTCTTCTTCTTCTTCTTTCTTCTTCTTCTTCTTCTTCTTCTTCTCTTCTTCTTCTTCTTCTTCTCTTCTTCTTCTTCTTCGTCTTCTTCTTCTTCTTCTTCTTCTTCTTCTTCTTCTTCTTCTATCTTCTTCTTCTTCTTCTTCTTCTTCTTCTTCTTGTTCTTTCTTTTTCTTCTTCTTCTTCTTCTTCTTCTTCTTCTTCTTCTTCTTCTTCTTTTTCTTCTTCTTCTTCTTCTTCTTCTTCTTCTTCTTCTTCTTCTTAGTTTCTTCTTCTTCTTCTTCTTCTTATTTCTTCTTCTCTCTACTTTCTTCTTCTTCTTCTTCTTCTTCTTCTTCTTCTTCTTCTTATTCTTCTTCTTCTTCTTTCTTATTCTTCTTCTTCTTCTTCTTCTTCTCCTTCTTCTTCTTCTTCTTCTTTTTCTTCTTCTTCTTTCTTCTTCTTCTTCTTTTTCTTTTCTTCTTCTTCTTCTTCTTCTTCTTCTTCTTCTTTCTTCTTTTCTTCTT
>CM065681.1:94747852-94750352 GCA_017654935.2 Phymorhynchus buccinoides
TCTCTCTCTCTCTCTCTCTCTCTCTCTCTCTCTCTCTCTCTCCCCCTCTCTCTCTCTCTCTCTCTCTCTCTCTCTCTCTCTCTCTCTCTCTCTCTCTCTCTCTCTCTCTCTCTCAATTGTGCATGTTAAAGATGGGTATGAAAAGTAGGATTGTTGTTGGGGTTTTCCCCGTGTGTATGCGCTTAGTTCTTAATTTATGCACGTTAAAAGTGAGTATGGTTAATAATATTAGGTTTGATTTGTTATTGTCGTGCTACTATATAGGGTTGTATTTTGCATGCTTTATAAAAATAATTGCTTTGTCTGTGCACATTTTTCTTTTTCCTTTCTACTTTTATATTTGTAATGTTTTTCCAGAGGGCTGGATGTAAAAACAAATGTCATTGCTTATTCTATTACCCTTCAATTCAATTCAATTCAATTCTCTCTCTCTCACTAAATACATTTTGTTTTGAAATGTCCAATGCTAAACGAACTGATCCGGTATAAATGATGAATTCCCTTGTCTGTTTCGTGTATCTTTACTACTGATAACAAAGAAGAAGAAGATGTGTTTTCTCTGTTCTTTGGCTTTGTATTTCCACAGGGCTTTCCCTTTAAGGGAGATAATTGTATCCTAAGTTGTAACTTCCTGTATGTGTTCTGATGTGATTTATATTGCTTTTGTAGAACTTCACTAATCCAAGTATTTACAAATGTTGTTATTGCCCTATATTCATATGTGGCCATGACCTTTGCATGAACAAACTATTCAACGTCGACTTCTCTCTGTCTCTCTCTGTCTCTCTCTCTCTCTCTCTCTCTCTCTCTCTCTCTCTCTCTCTCTCTCTCTCTCTCTCTCTCTCTCTCTCTCTCTCTCTCTCTCTCTCTCTCTCTCTCTCTCTCTCTCTCTCTCTCTGTACGCGCGCGCGCATGCGTGTTACTCACAATTCCACACGTTTCTAAATGTTTCTTCTTTGGTCCTTAATTTGGTATTAGCTCAAACTCCGGAAACTCATACCGGTTAGCTAAACAAACCCAAAAAAGGAAAGAAAAAGATATAGGAAACCAAACAAACAAAAACAAAATAAATGTTCGTCATGTTTTCCCTTTTTTCTTTTCGTTTTTGCTTCCCATTCCTCACACACACACAACACTCCTTTTTGTGTCCGCTTACCACCCCACCCCCATCCAATACATGCCCCCCCCCCCCCCCCCCTCCAGTTTTCTTTTCACTGCAGTTGAACAGTTTCGGATGACATGACGTGTGGGCTGTATGTATGAAACAATGACATACAGATGAACACGACATTTCTGGTTAGTTGTAGACAGGGGGGGGGGGGGGGGGGGGGGGGGTGGGTAGTGGACTAGTTAGGGTTTACGAACAAAAAGAAAGGGAGTGTGTATGGAAAAGTGTGGACGTTGGAAGTACGGGTGTGGCAAGGGGAGGGGAGGGAAGATGTGGGAGCGAGGGGGTGGTGGTATTGTCAGTCTTCACTGAAAGCGCTTGAAGAAGAGCTGTTTGGTGTACGCTGTCAGAAATGCTGGAAATGGCAAAACAAGAAAGTGTCCGGAGAGTTTGTGAACAGTCCACACAAGATGCACTTATGCATAATATTATGGGAACAGTGAGTTCGTTTGTAAAGGGCAGCATGTGATGGAGTGAGTATACTTATTTCTCTAGTTCCTGGATTGAACTGTGTTTTTTATTCCAATCGTTCTTAAATGGATTTTTTTAATCTTATACTTCAAACTACAGGCTTCCTTGAACTAGCTGTGTCAATATTGCAGTGCCAGCTTTGGTGCTTGTACGACGAAATCCTTTTATGAGTTTCTTTATCCCAGTATTTAAAAACGCAGTAGTCTGAATTATGTGATGATTTTGACCCCGTAGTTCTTGTCCACATCATTTTACATACATGGTATTTATCATATGGAAACAGGTTTATTATTGCCCTGCTGTTCACAATTATGTTCTATTGAGATATAGCATTAACTCAATTTTGGATTGGAGGTCAATTGAATCGCTTTAATATTGCACATTTGGAATAAGGATACTGTCCTTCAACTTCCTGCATATTTCAAGAAATCAAAAAGATGGAAATCAGTGAATGTGATACAACCCAATTTACATCAATTTGAATAACTTCTAAAGTGTTTATAGCATATCACCACCAAACTCACGTCCGCACTGGACCAGAGTGAGGGCTAGAGTACCCAATAGTTAGTTTGTGATGTCACTTCCGGTTTTGGATATTCTATGAACACAAGTTTACCTGCATGTCCCTATCCACGCCACTTCCGGTTTGCTATTATAACGGAAGTATTGGAAACTTACTTTTCAATAAATACTGAAATTATGAACGAATTCGGTCGAGTCGTTTTCGAGTTATCCAAGATCAATTTTTAAACGAATTCGTGTTTATTTTGGCTGAATTTCGGCGAAAATGTTGCCAATTTTATTTAAGATTTAAGATTTTGCAAACCTACATGGTCCTAAAACTTTCCTGAAATTGTCAAC
>CM065681.1:94752852-94757852 GCA_017654935.2 Phymorhynchus buccinoides
GAGAGAGAGAGAGAGAGAGAGAGAGAGAGAGAGAGAGAGAGAGAGAGAGAGAGAGAGAGAGAGAGAGAGAGAGAGAGAGAGAGAGAGCACTAATTTCAAGAAACCAGATTTTCTTGAAACCTGTTTGTGGAAGTTGCCCAAGCCCCACCCCCGTGTCTTTTGACAGCCATTTGTTCCGGTAGTGGCCTCCAAGCGCCAGGGGCACATAACCCACAAGAACAACAAGGACAGGTCCCGATCAGGACTCTGAGGGACCACAACTCAGCAGAAATCTGAAGCCGAAACTCAAACAGGCCTCACCTCTGACCCAGCGCGTGGAGCAATTTGATTGGCAGGTGAGGAGAAGCAGCCACTTAAAGACTGGAATACTGACTACGACCAGCGGTAGTGGAGGTCCAAGAAGCACGTGACTCAGGGGGAAGCTTGCATGGCGGACACGACGGCGCGGTGAATCCACATTGAATTTGGCCATTGACAGGTATGGCACTATGTTTCTGATTGTATAGTTTGTATAAATCTTTTTGAATATTGACATGCCTTTGTGGAAGCAGGGGGGGGGGGGGGGGGGGGGGTATTTCAGTCTTGTTCTTGATCCTAGGTGGTTTTGTAAATACTGAATCAAAATCTATAAATGCCTCATTCAGCTTAGCGCTGAGAAGAACACGAAGATATCAACATTGCGATAAAGCATCTTTTGAAATGGAGACAATTGACTGTGATTCATACTCCAGTTGATGAGGGTTTACTCTTTGAGATATTAATACCTTAGTGATTGGTTGTGGCTGTCAGAATAGGTTGCTAGTACCAGTTATTTTGATGCAATGGCGAAGTTGCTATAGTTATGTGTCCAGAACTAGAGCTTGTAACAGAATGTGCATGATAGTAGACAGAAATGTTGATATATCCAAAATGCACAAATGAACTAAAACAATATACTGTGTAATTCCTCATATTCTTATTTACATTATGGCTAGATTGATAGTTAAAGTTGCATTTTGCAAAATCGTCAACACTCTCCCTCTCTGAACTCTTAACTTTCTGTTATTGTGCCGAAGCGCATGGCATGCTTTTTGTTATTGCTAGTGGAGTATTAGACAATTTGTCAGACATATAACTGAGAGCGCACCAAGTTAGACATTCGTGTTTTGGAAAGTTGACAGAGCAAGGGAGGTTTGATAAGGGGTGGGTGGGTCGGGGTGGATGAAGGGTGATGAAGAAAGGTGGTTGCTGTCCTGCAGATGACCACAGAAAGAACTTTGGGCCATTCCCAAACACAGGCTATGCCTCCAGTGGGTGTACATAGCTAGGCCTGTATACAGGCTGTAGACGACAAGCAAAGGCAAACTGGCGTTGTCCTGTTGTTTCTGTGGTCCACTTTTTCAAACAGGGAATACGCGTTATGCTTGAAAGGGAAAGCATGCAGATTTCACGGACCTTTTAGTTCAGTCATTGCAATAGACCGCGTGTTGTTTGCACAAACGCTTAGCCGTGGAAGCCTCTGAAACGAGTCCAACCGGTCCGTGATTGTGGGACCAGATTACCAGGATTGGACCGCGTACTGGACCATTCCTCCCTGCCCTCCACGGAGCCGTTGCCACATATCCATTCCTTGAAGGTCTGACCATGTTCCTTTACGCCTCGCTGGCTCACACACGTCCTGTGTTAGTGTTAGAGATTTGAAGGCCTGGAAGCCAGATTAACTGTGAACAAATCATCCCCCGTGCTTAGATATGGTGGACATTAGTAGAACTTTGATTTCGTCTATGAGTTTTTAAAATCTTATTTCAGATTAATGAGAATATTATGTACATTGCCATCATAATACTTAGTTCGCGAGTAACTAGGTGTCTTTGAGTGTGTGTTTTTGTTTGTTTTTAGAAGATTAGTACTGTAGCATGTTTGTCCAAAGTTACGTTCACTTTGTCGCGCAATGTCTTGGATAAAGAATTAGGCCTACTTTTAACAATTTAGTGACATGTACGCACAGACTCTTAACGTGTGTGTTATGCTATTCTAGAAGCGTTCATAGAACTTAGATATGACAATTTTTAACACTGTTAAACGTTGATTTAGCACAGGCGTTTTGGATCACTTAAAATCATATAACTCAGCTTAGGAATAGTGAAAGGTGGTGGAAAGAGAAGTGGGACGCTAGTCGGACATGTCCAATTTGGGCGTTTTTTATCGATCCATTTGCTTCAAGCGCTTCTCTGCTCTCCCCATGACGAGGACTATGGCCGCCTGTCTCTCGTTACAGCTGGGCATTGCTTGTTTAGTCTGTGTGCGTTTCAAAACACGCTGTTTGTTTTTCATTTCCCTTCGTAGTGACTCATACAGTTATGCTTTAAGAAGCGTTGATGCCTTGTCACCCCACCCCATCATTCCCCCTTCTGAAAGTCACGTTAGAATGAGAATAGTTCTGCCTAATCAATAATATGAGAGACGATGGCTGTTCTTCCGTTGCCTGTTTTGTCCTGGAAAGGGTTGGCTGTCATATTTCTGGTATTATCGGAAACAAAAACATTCAACCCCAAATGTAATGAAATGAACTAGGCATGAATGAGCCATCTTGGGGGAGCAGCACTCAGAGTGATCGGCCCTGACAAACCATGCGCAGCACGAGGCGGGGCGGGGCTTCACTGAGGGCGCGTGAGGCCTGATGGGAAAGTCAACCACCCCCACCCGCACCCCCACCCCAAAGGACACCCCGCTGACCAAACTAGTGAAACCTGTCTCGGAGCAATGGCGGGGAGTCAATAATATGGACGGTGCCGGAAGGCATGATAGTTTGATTATTATTTGGTTTATTTTGTCATCGTTACCATTTCCACCCCATGACGCGCACACAAAGGACACAGTTGGACTCGCCTTGAGAGGAACTGACAGGTTGGTATCTATGCTTATGATTTTGTTGAATGACATATTTTTTAAAGCATGCCTCTCATTCTGCCAATCAGCAGTCCCCAGCATAAGTCTCGATTACCCACCTGTGCTTCTTGTCACCAACAAAGAGTAGCTGGAATGGGATTGTGAGCTGCTTCATTTTCACAGTGGTCGTCCTAATGCTTCATGTTCGATTACCTACCTGTGCTTCTTGTCACCAACAAAGAGTAGCTGGAATGTCATTGTCACAGTGGTCGTCCTAATGCTTAATGTTCGATTCTGCCAAAGCAGCATGTAGAGTCAGTGACTCCTACTGGTAGGCATTACTGCAACTGTATTACTGGATCCGGAAATACTATCGATGTGGTAAACTGCAATTAATTAATGGTGGTCAGATTTGAGGAGGGATTCGTGTGATGTTGATGGCAGCGTACATGTTATATATATTGTAGTGAATTGTACAAAAGTTTGGATTAATAATTGTACAAACGTTTGGATGAATTGTACAACAGTTTGGATGAATTGTACAACAGTTTGGATGAATTGTACAACAGTTTGGATGAATTGTACAACAGTTTGGTTTGGGTGTTACACCCAATCCGTAAAATTGTCCACATCATGAAATGGGCAAAATGGTTTGATCTCACCCGGGATGAAAAATAGCCAATGTAAAACTTATTATTTAGAAACAAACACCATGACTTAGAACTGTGTTTCGTTCATAAACACCCAGAGATCAGAAAATGGTTCCAACGAACGAGAAATGACACCTTTAGGTGAACCTAAAACTCTTTTATTCAGATTTAATTTGATAAAGCGTTAAGTTTTGTCATCATCATCATCATCATCATCATCATCATCATCATCATATCATCATCATCATATCATCATCATCATATCATCATCATCATCATATCATCATCATCATCATATCATCATCAGCAGCAGCAGCAGCATCATATCATCATATCATCATCATGATATCATCATCATCATCATCATCATCATCATCATCATCATCGTCATCATCATATCATTGTTTTTATTTTTGCTGTTGTTGTTGTGTGCTGTTCTCCTCCTCCTCCGTCTTTTTTTCTTGGTAGTAGTAGTAGTAGTAGTAGTAGTAGTAGTAGTAGTAGTAGTAGTAGTAGTAGTAGTGGTAGTGGTAGTAGTAGTAGTAGTAGTAGTAGTAGTAGTAGTAGTAGTAGTAGTAGTAGTAGTAGTAGTAGTAGTAGTAGTAGTAGTAGTAGTAGTGGTGGTAGTAGTAGTAGTAGTAGTAGAATAGTAGTCTTATATTAGTTTTAATATTAATGTACCATTAAGATAAAGTAATAGATTTGTATTTTCTTTCATTCTATGTCAGTATCAGTAATACACATAGATAGAGATGTTTCGTGAAATGATTTGGCAGACACGTTTTCATGATGTCGTCTACAAGTACATCATGGACTGTACTTTCTTTTATCACGAACATGTTTTGAACAGTCAAAAACTACATTGTTCGCTCACAATTATATCTGTCTCTCAAAGAGGAGAATACATTTGAAATTAAGCCTGCTGCAAAATGGTTGATCATCTAAAATGCACAGACTTCATTGGTTTTGAAGTACAACAATGCACCTGTGTTCATGGAAGGCAGAACAGGAACACAGGATAGAAGCTGGGCTTTGTGTCTTTTCAAAGTAAGGCTTTTTGTGTCTTTTCAAAGTAAGGCTTTTTGTGTCTTTTCAAAGTAAGGCTTTTTGTGTCTTTTCAAAGTAAGGCTTTTTGTGTCTTTTCAAAGTAAGGCTTTTTGTGTCTTTTCAAAGTAAGGCTTTTTGTGTCTTTTCAAAGTAAGGCTTGTTGTGTCTTTTCAAAGTAAGGCTTTTTGTGTCTTTTCAAAGTAAGGCTTTTTGTGTCTTTTCAAAGTAAGGCTTTTTGTGTCTTTTCAAAGTAAGGCTTTTTGTGTCTTTTCAAAGTAAGGCTTTTTGTGTCTTTTCAAAGTAAGGCTTGTTGTGTCTTTTCAAAGTAAGGCTTGTTGTGTCTTTTCAAAGTAAGGCTTTTCGTGTCTTTTCAAAGTAAGGCTTTTCGTGTCTTTTCAAAGTAAGGCTTTTCGTGTCTTTTCAAAGTAAGGCTTT
>CM065681.1:94760352-94762852 GCA_017654935.2 Phymorhynchus buccinoides
CTCTTATCCTCGCTGTGGTATTGATGATCACGTCTTTCTTTCAGTCTCTTTATTACTTGTTTCATTTTTGTCTTTTTCGTTGTGCTGTGTTTTTCGTCCTATGTATGCCTTTTTTTCTTTTCCTTTGTCTTGCTTTCTTTCTTTTATCCTCTCTTGTTTTCTATCTCTTTTTCGTCGTAGTTCTTTCTCTCTTTCTTTCTTTCTTTCTTTCTTTCTTTTTTCCTCTTCTTTTTTGTTTGACTGTGTGAGGCAGACATGCATGTTGTTCATGCACTTGTTTGTTTTTATTATATGTATTTGTTTGTCCTTTTTTGTTTGTATTTAAAAAATAAAAATAAACAATATAACGATACTGTCAAAACTGTCTTGACATATATATGAATGAACACAATTTGTTCAAATGCGCCGTGCACGCCCTAAGACACGGGTAGAGCACAATTAAACACAATTTTAATGCTTCAGGCCCCCGGCCTAAAACATTGGAGGTGCAGTGGACACAATGTGTAGAAAATAAACGAACAGCTATGGATATGTTGCATTGAAGTTAGGAACATTTCATTATAAACAACATCATCATTATTTCTTTGAGATAGGTCTTTATGAGCTCTTCTCTTTTCTGCAAAGCATAATAAATATACATGGCTACATCTCTTGTAATAATAAATAGGTTTTCATTGGCTAGAAATTGTTTAAGTTCGATGGAATTCATATTGGAAAACTATGTGTTTTAATAGATATTTTTCTCTGAGGGACTCATACGTCTTGCATCTCAACAGAAAGTGAAACTCATCTTCCAGTTGATTACAGAAAGGGCATGTTGGTACATTTTCCTTGTACCTAATGTTGGTTTTTAAGTCGCTTATGTCTAGTCGGAATCTCACAAAATGCATTCTGAATCTATTTACTGTTAGGTGTGTCACGGAGGGTTCAGGTTGCAACAGCGATTAGCACACGGGGGGGGGGGGGGGGAGAGAGAGAGAGAGAGAGAGAGAGAGAGAGAGAGAGAGAGAGAGAGAGAGAGAGAGAAAGAGAGAGAGAGAGAGAGAGAGAGAGAGAGAGAGAGAGAGAGAGAGAGAGAGAGAGAGAGAGAGAGAGAGAGAGAGAGAGAGAGAGAGAGAGAGAGACGGAACATACATCAAGACATTTGAGTGACTTTTTGTGATAATTTTATAAATGTTCTGTTGTATTAAGCTTTAATGTTCAAGGGAATTGTTATAAAAGGTGTAGAGGAAGGGGGGAGAGAGAGATGTGTGTACGAGAAGAGAGAGAGAGAGAGAGAGAGAGGAGAGAGAGAGAGAGAGAGAGAGAGAGAGAGAGAGAGAGAGAGAGAGAGAGAGAGAGAGAGAGAGAGAGAGAGAGAGTGAGAGAGAGAGAGAGAGAGAGAGAGAGAGAGAGAGAGAGAGAGAGAGAGAGAGAGAGAGAGAGTGAGAGAGAGAGTGAGAGAGAGAGAGAGAGAGAGAGAGAGAAATTGTGTGTGCGTGAAAAGAGAGAGAGAGAGAGAGAGAGAGAGAGAGAGAGAGAGAGAGAGAGAGAGAGAGAGAGAGAGAGAGAGAGAGAGAGAGAGAGAGAGAGAGAGAGAGAGAGAATACGAATACGATTGCAAATGTTTTATTGGGGGTAAAAAGGATAAGCTGCAATAGCTTCTTTGCACCTGGCCCTCTCACTCACACACACACCATGCATCAGGCAAAGACAAATTGCCGTAAAAACAATCAAGCCAAGAAAATGAAACAAAAATGACAAAAATTGGCAAATGAAATAATTGAAAACGAATCAAAATGGTAATTAAAGCAAACATGGATAATAATGAACGATTGTGTGAACTTGAATGTTGGTAGTTTGAATTAATTATGAGAGAGAGAGAGAGAGAGAGAGAGGAGAGAGAGGAGAGATGAGGAGAGAGAGAGAGAGAGAGAGAGAGAGAGAGAGAGAGAGAGAGAGAGAGAGAGAGAGAGATAGAGAGAGAGATTGTGTGCGTGAGAGAGAGAGAGAGAGAGCCAGAGAGAGAGAGAGAGAGAGAGAGAGAGAGAGAGAGAGAGAGGTAGACACAGAGGCAAAGAGACAGGTATGTTGTGCGTAAGAGAGAGACACAGAGAGCTAGAGAGTTAGGGGTAGCCACATAGGCAAAGAGAGGTAGAGACAGAGACAGAGAGACAGAGAGCTAGAGAGTTAGGGGTAGCCACATAGGCAAAGAGAGGTAGAGACAGACTGAGACAGAGACACAGAGAGCTAGAGAGTCAGGGGTAGCCACATAGGCAAAGAGAGGTAGAGACAGACTGAGACAGAGACAGAGAGGCACAGAGAGCTAGAGAGCTAGGGGTAGCCACATAGGCAAAGAGAGGTAGAGACAGACTGAGACTGAGACAGAGACAGAGACAGAGAGACACAGAGAGTTAGGGGTAGCCACATAGGCAAAGAGAGGTAGAGACAGACTGAGACAGAGACAGAGAGGCACAGAGAGCTAGAGAGTTAGGGGTAGCCACATAGGCAAAGAGAGGTA
>CM065681.1:94770352-94772852 GCA_017654935.2 Phymorhynchus buccinoides
TCCCTGTAAGTCATGTAAAGGTCTGTGTACACGTTAGCATTATTCACGACATACTTCTATTTCTCTATGGCAACACAGTGAGCTGTAAGTCATATAAAGTTCTGTGTACATGTTGATACTATTCACAAGATATTTCTATTTCCCCATGGCAACACAGTGAGCTGTAAGTCATATAAAGGTATGTGTACATGTTGACACTATTCACAAGATATTTCTATTTGCCCGTGGCAACACAGTGAGCTGTAAGTCATATTAAGAATGAGCTGTCACTGTGTTGCTATGGGGAAGTAGACATTTCTCGTGAATAATGTCAAAGTTTTGTGTACACGTTAACATAATTCACGAGATATTTCTATTCCCCCATGTCAACACAGTGATAGCCCACTCTTAATAGGGTAAGACGGGGTAAAAAGCCCATGGGCGGGTAAGAAGCCCATGCCAATTATCTCATGAAATGAAGCAAATTTCAGTCACATTTTGTCCATGAGACGAGTGTTAATGTTTAGCATTCGTCTCATGGGCAAATTGGACTGAAATTTGCTTTATTTCATGAGATAATTGGCATGGGTTTCTTACCCGCCCATGGGCTTTTTGCCCCGTCTTCCCGTATGATTTACAGCTCACTGTGTTGCCATGGGGAAATAGAAATATCCCGTGAACAGTGTCAACGTGTACCGAGAGCTTAACGTGTACACAGACCTTGACCATCCAACGTAGTCTGTGTTAACTTCAGAGACGTTCCATCAAACGACCAACATGGAGGTACGCCACTAAAAAGGCCGACCCACTGCGCACCATTCAACCCAAATGCGATCCGATCGTGACATTTGTCAAACATGATTCTCGTGAAAGTCTACTGTCTAAATGAACCTGATGAAATCCTGCTAGTTTTGTTCACTACATTTGTAGTCCCCCGTACACGATTCTGGTGAAATATCTGTATTTTGGTGTCAGACATTTGATTTGATTCGTGTGTTGGGGTCTACTGGAGCATAGTGAGCGAAAATAACATTATTTTTAGACGGAAGTATTTCACATGAATTATGACTCAGGCATCGTCATAGTCGGATGGTATTTGGATTGAATCGTATGCAGTGTGTCTGCTCCTTATCAGTATCATTGCAATGATGTAGAGGGAGACTATTGTCGATTGGAGACACTCACAACAACGAGACAAACAGTTCTAAATCACTTCACTGACGCTGACACACAGAAGAATTAAACTCTTGCGATCAAAGGAAGGGTGGTTATGGGTAGTAGAAGAAACGGGTTTTAAAAGTTGAAAACAAAGTTTTACTTCTCAGTCCGTTTTCCGTACACACTGGCACTCCGCGTCATGCTCTCCAAACACCCACAGCAGATGCACGTAGGACGGCTCTTTAGCATTGTGGGGTTAGAAGTTGAGGCATGTCAAAAGAAAACACGATTTTTTGGGTCAATTAACCATATAACATTAAAGATGGCACAATATAAGCTTCTAGCTTGTTGCTGCTGATATGTTTATTATCTATGTTTGTTCATGTACTGTGGACCTAATACCATTGTTTAAGCCAACCATAGCATTAACTTTGATATCTACAAATAGCTTTCCATTATCAGAAGTGTGTGAGTGAAGCACGTTATCTATGCTCAGACGCCCTAAATGTCCAAGTGCATTAGACACTGACAGGTCATGTCACTGAAGCACGTATCGACCCAGTCAACCCTTGGCACAGGTCTGCCAGGCAGGTAGTGTTTGTACACAAAAGAGACAAACCAAGAGGGTTGAATTGGTTTAACATTTGACATCGTTCCACTTTGTATCCAACGATATACTTTACGTGATTTGTTTCATCAATGTACATGCTAAAAGATGTGTTGTTGTTGTTGTTGTTGATGTTGTTGTTGCTGTTGTTTTTACCGTCAGCAATCACTACATTGTGTTTATTATAAGGTCATAAACTAGTTATTGTGTACTGCTTTAATGCCTTGTTATAGTCAGTGGGGACGTTCATGTCTTGTCAATCACTACATTGTGTTCATTATAAGGTCATAAACTAGTTATTGTGTACTGCTTTAATGCCTTGTTATAGTCAGTGGGAATGTTCATGTCTGGTCAATCACTACATTGTGTTCATTATAAGGTCATAAACTAGTTATTGTGTACTGCTTTAATGCCTTGTTATAGTCAGTGGGAAGGTTCATGTCTTGTCAATCAACGACAGGTCAGCACAAGTCCTATTACCACACTTTGAGGGGTCTGTGGGAGTAACATCAAACTTTAGAAACGGACCTCTCTCTCTCTCTCTCTCTCTCTCTCTCTCTCTCTCTCTCTCTCTCTCTCTCTCTCTCTCTCTCTCTCTCTCTCTCTCTCTCTCTCTCTCTCTCTCTCTCTCTCTCTCTCTCTCTCTCTCTCTCTCTCTCTCTCTCTCTCTCTCTCTCTCTCTCTCTCTCTCTCTCTCTCTCTCAATGTCTAATTGGTTATTGTATGTTAGGTTCGCTGTTGATGAAACGGATAACA
>CM065681.1:94777852-94800352 GCA_017654935.2 Phymorhynchus buccinoides
TGTATGCCAGAAGATACTCTCGTTTTTGTGTGTAAAAGGCCATAAGGTTCTATCAATTAATGTTATTTATGCTGGGATAGTACTGTCTGCCTTTTATCACGACATGTAGGTTGTATTAAAACCGTTCTTGAAGCCACAACAGGTAGGTTGTATTAAAACCGTTCTTGAAGCCACGACAGGTAGGTTGTATTAAAACCGTCCTTGAAGCCACAATAGGTAGGTTGTATTAAAACCGTCCTTGAAGCCACAACAGGTAGGTTGTATTAAAACCGTTCTTGAAGCCACAACAGGTAGGTTGTATTAAAACCGTTCTTGAAGCCACAACATTGAAGCCACAACAGGTAGGTTGTATTAAAACCGTCCTTGAAGCCACAATAGGTAGGTTGTATTAAAACCGTCATTGAAGCCACAATAGGTAGGTTGTATTAAAACCGTCCTTGAAGCCACAATAGGTAGGTTGTTTTAAAACCGTCCTTGAAGCCACAATAGGTAGGTTGTATTAAAACCGTCCTTGAAGCCACAATAGGTAGGTTGTATTAAAACCGTCCTTGAAGCCACAACAGGTAGGTTGTATTAAAACCGTCATTGAAGCCACAATAGGTAGGTTGTATTAAAACCGTCCTTGAAGCCACAATAGGTAGGTTGTATTAAAACCGTCCTTGAAGCCACAATAGGTAGGTTGTATTAAAACCGTCCTTGAAGCCACAACAGGTAGGTTGTATTAAAACCGTCCTTGAAGCCACAACAGGTAGGTTGTATTAAAACCGTCCTTGAAGCCACAACAGGTAGGTTGTATTAAAACCGTTCTTGAAGCCACAACAGGTAGGTTGTATTAAAACCAGGTAGGTTGTATCCTTGAAGCCACAACAGGTAGGTTGTATTAAAATCGTCCTTGAAGCCACTTCAGACAGGTTGTTTTAAAATCGTCATTGAAGCCACTTCAGACAGGTTGTTTTAAAATCGTCATTGAAGCCACTTCAGACAGGTTGTTTTAAAATCGTCATTGAAGCCACTTCAGACAGGTTGTTTTAAAATCTTCATTGAAGCCACTTCAGACAGGTTGTTTTAAAATCTTCATTGAAGCCACTTCAGACAGGTTGTTTTAAAATCGTCCTTGAAGCCACTTCAGACAGGTTGTCTTAAAATCGTCCTTGAAGCCACTTCAGACAGGTTGTTTTAAAATCGTCATTGAAGCCACTTCAGACAGGTTGTTTTAAAATCGTCCTTGAAGCCACGACATGTATGTTTTAAAATCGTCATTGAAGCCACAACAGGTAGGTTGTATTAAAATCATCCTTGAAGCCACGACATGTAGTTGTTTTAAAATCGTTCTTGAAGCCACGACATGTATGTTTTATATCGCTCTTTAAGGCACAACAGCTATGCTATTTGATATCGTACTTAAAGACACAAGTATCCGGTATGTTGCTCCGCATCACCCTTGAAAATTCAAAGCAACATAGTTTACTTAATTTCTTTATGAAGTAGAACGTTAAGAAAGGTATCCTTGTCAAAGAAAACTATGATAAACTAAAAGTATTTGAACGTACGGTTTTGTTTGTTTGTTGGGTGTGTGTGTTTTGTTTTATTAAAGCTTTCCATAAATATTATCAGATGTTGTCGTTTTGCAGCTTCTGTTGTCCCAGATGGATAGTCGCAGAGACCTTTCATGCATCTCAGTCAGAGAGAACGGAGGCAGATGGGGTGGGAAAGGGGAGGAAAATGGGGGTGGGGGTGGGAAAGAAAGGCAAAAGAAATGGTTTTAAACCTTTATTTTTATAAAGAATGAATGGGTAGTTGTGTAGGAAATAACGGTTGGAGAAACAAATAAGAAAATGTTGCAAACGTGAGTTCTTTAAAGATTCTTTTGAGTTTCCAAAGACTTTTCTGTGCATTGTGGCGAAGCCCCATAATAATCGTTATTTCCTATGACATTGCCCCACATTCAGAACGGCTTGTTAGGGGAGAGAAGAACATGGGAACAAAATCGGTTTGGGAAGGCAGGGTACGGTTTTCCCCCAATAGTTTTATCAAATAAAATATAAGATACTTTTTCCTCTAGAGAGAAAACGGGGAAGAGGGGAGGGAGGGGGGGGGGGGGTAATCAAGAACAGCTAAGGACCAACAGCTGCAAAAATGTTAGACGTCGCTTTCAGTGCTCATACTACCATACGCTTTGTAACACAGCAATATCATTGCTCAAGGTACGAACTCTTATGCAATGTAAACAAATACAATGCACAGCATTAGGCCATGTACACACATAAGCGGATATTCCATGCGGAAACCCGTGCGAAATCCATAAATAAGTGAAACAAAGAAGGGAACAGATTTGCGCGTGTGTCCGAATTTCCCCTATATGCGTAAACTTTTATCCTTCTTTCTTCCACTTATTTAGTGTTTTCCGTACGGAACTTACGCGTCTAATGTGAACCCGGCCTATCAATGCGCAGACGGGAGACTAAGGCGGTGCCTTAAATGGTAAAGCACATGATGGGATGCAATGGGAGACTTAGTGGGATGTTTTTCACGCCAGGTGGCGTGACACTCGAGAGGGGCTTATCACGCTATATTCTTAGTTGGGCGTAGTGTGAGAGAGAGAGAGAGGGTTGGACTCCTCTCTATATCTCGCTCTCTCTTTATCCTCAACTAAAAATATAGAGGGGATTAGCCCCACTCGAGTGTCACGCCATCTGGCGTGAAAAAAATCCCACTAAGTCTCCCATTGCACACAGTGCCGGTAACACTGATGACTAGCAGTGCTCACAAATCACTCATGAAGAGAACAGCTAAAGGGGGCTTCTGGCTCAGTTTCGGTTTCGGTTTCGGTTTCACTCCTCCGTTTATTAAAAAACGGCTAAAAAACACTACTTTTTCTTATGCTTTTTAACCCCCCAAAAAGATGTGATTTAAGCCATTTTCTTGCGTTTTTTATTCACAAAAACAGTGTGATTCAATCGTTTTTACTCACGAAAACAGCGTGATTTAACAGCTAAAGGGGAATTCTGGCTCAAGAGGAAAATCTTCTACTTTTAGATACAAAAACGCTACTTTAAGGGGTAAAAAAAAAAAGCAAGAAATTCGTCACCCCTTATTCTGTCAAATCAAAAAAAAGCCACTGCTTTAGGTGAAACAAAATTAATTATTTTTAATTAAACAAAATAATTTGAGTTAGAAAAAGGAACTCAACATGACAATGGCGCTTGATGAAATAATTGAGCACTTAGACAAAGTTTTTAAAGAAACGGATTTAGAAGTTATTGATCCAAAAAATGTACTAAAAAGTGTAAAACATGCTATTTCGCAAATACCTGAAAAACTAGCTATAGAACCACCAGTTAAAGTAATGTTAGCAGTGTTCGTAGATTATGAAACAGTCCAAGGTGAGCAGCTTCAAGTATGGGTCTCTACTAAACAACAAGTAGTTCTTTCATATAATGATTTTACAGAAACCTGGGCAGACAATTTAATCACCCAGTTCATTAACGTATCAGAAGAGGCAAAACTAAGAGGATCTGGTTGGTCAGAAGGCGGGGTATTAGAAATTAAAATGAAGGAGAGTAAATATGCTCCAATCGTAGGAAACTCCTTTATTCCTTTACCTAAAGAACTTGTTTTAAAGCGTGCAGTATTAAACATAAAAAATACTGATGATAAATGTTTTATGTGGTGTGTTTTAGCTAAACTTCATTATATCAAAAAGAACGCAGAAAGAGTAATTAACTATCAACCTTACATAAATGAATTAAACTTTGATGGAATCGACTTCCCTGTAAGCCTAAGCGAAGTTGATCAATTTGAAGAACAGAATAAACCAATTTCAATTAACATCTACACATGGTCTGTAGAAGAAAACCTTAAACCAATCCGAGTTTCAAAGAACTCTCCTATGATTGGTGATCCTGATAAAAAACATATTGATCTTCTCTTAGTAACAGACGGAACAAAAACACACTACACTTTAATCAGAACAATGAGCAGACTTATAAACTATACTACAAATCACAAAGAAAAACAAGAATTCTGTCGAAGATGTTTACTAAGAATGCCAAGTATTCAAGCAGCGGTTGAACATAGAAAACATTGTAATTCATCCATTGACTGTAATACTGAACTTATTACTCCGAAAGAAGGAAGTAAGGTGTTCTTTAAAAACTGGAAGAAACTGCAATTAAGTCCTTATGTTGTTTATGCTGATTTCGAGTCAATCATTGTACCCTATCAAGGACCAGCTCCTAAAAATCTTCCTAAAACTGTTTTATTGAATAATCATCAAATCTGTTCATTCGCATTTATTGTTCTTAGATCAGATGGGATACATTTTGAACCTGAACTTTATAGAGGACCCGATGCTGCAAAAATCTTTTTAATGAGAATGATGAAACTACGAAATGAACTATCTAACCAACTAAATTTATTAGATTTAATCATGACACCTGAAGATTTAATTCAATTTGAATCAGCTACTGAATGTTGGATTTGCGGAAAAGGGTTTGTGGAAGACTCCCCTGACTGTCCAGACATCTATAAAGTACGAGACCATGATCACATTAGTGGAAAATTCAGAGGAGCAGCACACAACTCCTGTAATTTGCAGTTAAAGTTTGAACCAAAGACTTGGAAACTGCCTATATTCTTTCACAATCTACGTGGATATGACTCTCATTTAATTCTACAAGCAGTTACTGATGAATTTAGAACCGTCAGTTGTATAGCTCAGTCTTCAGAAAAGTACATGACATTTACATTAGGTCAATTGTCTTTTTACGATTCATTACAACATCTGATGGGATCACTAGAGTCTTTAGGTCAGTCACTATCCAAATGCACTATAACAGAAAAATACTTTGATCCAGCACTTGTTCGAAAAGGAGTATACCCTTATGAGTACATGAGTAGTTGGGAGCGGTTCGACGATTTAAAATTACCTCCCAAAGGTGCATTCTACTCTAGTTTAAAAGGAAAAGATATAAGCGACTCTGACTACAACCATGCTCAGTCAGCGTGGATTAAGTTAAAATGCCAGACCATGGGAGACTACCACGACGCCTATTTAATGGCTGACGTTTGTTTGCTTGCAGATGTATTCGAGAACTACAGAAAAACGTGTATAAAACATTACAGTCTAGACCCTGCTAATTATATCACTGCTCCTGGTATGAGTTGGGATGCTTTCTTAAGATTTACCAAAATACAGATTGACTTACTCTCCGATCTACCAACTCTCCAGATGATTGAAGACGGACTACGCGGAGGAATCTCTATGGCTTCACACGGTTACTGCAAGGCTAACAACAAATACTTAGACGACTACGATCCTTCTAAACCATCAAATTATATCATGTATTTAGATGCAAACAATCTCTATGGTTGGGCGATGTGCCAGTCACTTCCATTACGTAACTTTAAAATGTTTACAGCTCCTTTTAATTTTAATATCGCAGAGTTTTTGCAATGGCTTTTGAAATTATCAGATTCTTACGAAACAGGATTTATTTTAGAAGTCGACTTAGATTATCCGGACGAACTCCATGACCTGCACAATGACTACCCGTTAGCAGTTGAAAGACTTCAAGTGGGGAATGACCTCCCTAAACTTGTGCCTAATCTACACTCCAAAAAAAAATACGTCTGTCATTATAGATTACTACAATTTTATTTACGTCACGGATTAAGACTAACAGCAGTTCATAGAATCATTTCGTTCACTCAGAGGAAGTTCATGGAACCATATATAATGAAGAACACTAATCTTAGAACTCAAGCTACCGACGCCTCAGAAAAAGACTTCTTTAAACTAATGAACAACAGTTGTTTTGGAAAGACAATGGAAAACCCGCACAAACGCAAAGACGTTAGATTAGTTACCCAAGAAAACAAAGCAATCAAATTAACTTCAAAACCTAATTATCAAGACTTCAAAAAGTTCCATGACAACCTTTACGGGATAATGATGAAAAAAATTAATGTGAAGCTAGATAAACCAGTCTTCATTGGGTTTGCTGTTCTTGAATTGTCTAAGTTATTGATGCTAGAATTTCTTTACGACTACTTTAAACCACTCTATCCAGACTCCAGAGTACTTTATACAGATACGGACTCATTTATTCTAGACATTCCGACTGAAGACTTCTACAAAGATTTAGAGACAGATTCAGCAAAAGGTGTTGTCTCCTGGTATGACACCTCTGACTACCCAAGTGAATCTTCATTACATTCATCCGTAAATAAAAAGGTAATCGGTAAGATGAAGGATGAACTGAATGGAACTATAATCAAAGAGTACGTTGGTCTGAGAGCAAAGATGTATTCAATTGCCAGCCAAACTAGCGTAATTAAAAAAGCAAAAGGAATTTCTAGACCGGTTGTTCAAATGGTCATGACACACGATAACTATAAAGAAGCACTGTTTGACTCCAAGACGTTTTATCATGACAACATAAAAATACAGTCTAAGTTACACGAAATAAACACAACAGTTGTAAATAAAAAATCACTCGACTCAAACAATACAAAGCGCGTGTTTAAATCGCCTGAGTTTTCGTATTCAATTGGCCACTGGAGAACTAAGTGTCATAGTCAGTAGACTTTCGAAACTTGTAATCATATTGAATTGAATAAGCACCCTTTGGAGTTCTTATTGTTATTTCCCTAGAACAGATTTTAATGTGTCGTTTATTTTTTTTTCACATTCTTTTTTTATTGCTTCTATGTCTTGCGGTTGTGAAAAACTTGCTCTTGACTTTTTTTGTAGTTCGAACTTTTGCATTTTGTAATCATTGTAGTCAGCTTGCAGTCTATTGAACTCCTCATCCGAAATTTGAGAGTCTTGCAAAGCTTTACTGATAATTAATCGGAATGAACTAAGTTTTGCCATTATTAATTGAACCATGGCTGTATGCTTTTGAAGTTTGACTTTTATTTTTTTGTTGAAAGCGGACGTTGTCATTGAAAACAACCCCAGCGCCAACGATACACAACCTAGAGGCAAAGCTACTACTGATCCGGCCCCTGTTGCTAACAACCCTACAGAGCTTCCTGCTGTTAAAGTACCTAGACTCCCAAATCCAGTATTTAAGTATGTTGCTGTATTAAACAAACAAGAGTACCTTCGTTTGGTTCTGTTATAGTTAGTGAGGTCTTTTTCCAATTCTCTTTGTATTTCTGTAATGGTAGACAATCTGAACTTTCTGATTTCAGGATCATCACCACCATCAGTCTTTTCTTTGTCAGTATTTTCTTTCGGTATTTTTGGATAAACTGTAACGGACATCTTTTTATATTTAAAAAAAAAAAATTTTAACATTTAATTTGCACTTGCTATCATTTTAAGAAGATCATCAGGCAAAATGCTTTCAGTGTAATAAAACCCAATGAGATCTAAATTAGTAACATTAATGTACGTTAATTCTTTAAGATTGTCTGGATCAACACTCAATATAACTTTATCGCTGGTCGACACTGCCTTAATTTCTTCACCGCGGTTTTGAATAACGATAGTACATCTCACTGATTCAACATCCAAGTTTTGCCAAGAAATAAGAATCCCTTTCATTAGGTTGTCGCTAACACCAACAGGTAGGGAATCAGGGTTGTCTGCTCTAACAGAAAGTTCAAATATCATAGTAAATTCGTCTGCTAAAGCCATTTTAGGAATGAACTCTAATTGCGTGGCTGCATCTTTTGTCACTGTCTTTTTTCTATGCAGTATGTACTGTCTCTTTTTATAAGGTTTGATTGCTATTTCTCTTCTGCTGTTGTTTTGTGGAATCAGACTGACATGTAACGGCCCTGAGTTAAATGATTTGCGAAAGTATTTGTTATTATCAAAGAATGTAAACGGGCTTAAAAATTCAAACTTTATTTCCCAATCAATGAATGGAATTAAATGCCATTTGTTATCCCTTTCCCTAACAACTTTATATTCAAACTGGCCAACATTGTCAGCTACTACATTACGCAGTTGCTCTAGTTTAGGAACCTTTTTATCACTTATTTCTGCTCGTTTATAATAGCCGTTGTTTGTGTACTCAAAACCATACAGCGCTCCTATCTCCCCATTTAAATCAAAGTCTTCTGTGTCTGCTAGGTCCTTCAATTCTAAAGTTGCGCATCTAACAGGGTCAAGCATAACCGGTTGATCTGGTCCGCGTGACATTGTTTTATACTAAATTATTTTATTTCTAATAAAGCATTCAAGCTGTCGCACTGAACTTCTTTTCCTTTTTCGTCAGTTATTCTTATTTTTAGTGAATGGTGAACCCCACAAACTAATTCTTTAAACTGTAAGTTAGTGAATGTAATAATTTCGTAATCACAGTATGCCGCTTTTGCTGTTGGAAGAACTCTTAACACAGTAGACGGCTGGTTATCAAATAAGTTGTTATCCGTACTCAGGATATCTAAATGAAAGTATAATAAAGAATGTATTCCAAGATTAAGTGATTTTTCAGCCGTAAATGAATTACTTTGCAGTGCATTATCAGTGACATGGAACCTGTCTAATCTAAAACCTAATAGTTTAGCCAATTCATTAGCAAATTCAAATACTACACCTTTTTGGCCTCTAAACGTCATCTTCACTTTCAAATTTCCCTCATTAAGTTTTAAAGTAATGTCGAAGTCGTTTAATATTTCTTTTAATGAACAAAAACCGTAATAACCGTCAGGTATAGTTAGTTCAATCATCCCTTCACTGGTAATTTTTCTTATCCAATTGTTCTTTAAGGATTCGCTTATGTTAATCCATTTAACTTTGTAATAAATTTCATGGAGCGCTACTTTTAGAGAACCATGATTTTCAATAGGGCGTTGTAAAAGTATTGGCTCGTCTTGATCAGTTATATAAATAAACATTTTTATTGCGAATATATAAATGAATGCTTTTAAATATAACAAAGACGCTAAATATGCAGTTGGATCATATAACCCTAAAACTATAGCTGTTGATTCAATAGTTGTTGCAGTGGGAGTTGATTCTTTTGAAGTTAAGGTCAGTAATCCATTAAACCATTATTTAAATCCTAGTGTCAAACATGATAACATCGCAAAGGCATGGTTTAGTCATCCAATGCAGTTTTATCAAAACCAGTTAAACTTTGCTGTGTTCTGTGCAACAACAGGGTGTGGTGTTTCTTTCGCTGATCACTTAAATCATCCTGGAGTCATGGTAAAAGCAGTTTATAGATTTCATTTCTATTATACTTTCAAGCGTATTTTGTCTGAACTGCATGCTCCATTACCGAATGATTCTACTTTTAATCCGTTCAACAACAGAATTGACTTGAAGGCCTTTGAACGGATTTGTAATGAGTTTAACATTAACTTGAATACAGACTTTAGGCAAAAGTTAGATCGTAATCATGGTTTGGGTACACTTTATTATTGGGGTGTGCACAGAAAGTATAACTATGATTGGAATCCTCCTTACACGTCTTTTTCTTCAGGTACGACCGTTCATCTGGGATCTATTCAACAAAAACATAAAAACGCTTGGTCTACTTTTATTCTTGATACTTCTGAAGGACTGACAAAGGCGGGAATAGAACGAGTAAATGATTCTATTCGTACTTACGTGTGGTGTTTGCTGGGATCTCAAGCGCAAGTTAAATCTGAGATAATGGATCCTTCTACTGGGTTTGATGCACAAAAACAGTATTTAGCTAATTTAGAAGATGCAATCAATTCTACAGTTGACCTCCCAGCAAGCATTAAAAGGTATCAAGACGTTTTAAGATTTGCAAGATCAAAAGTAGACTTTGCTGTTGGTAGTGGATTATACATGCTGCCCTCTGATCTTAGACTTCAAATAGGAACAATTGTAAACTATAACAACGAAATCCTTATAGCAAAAGATAATCAAGCAGTTGGTAAAAATTTAAAAATAAATTCTACATTGTCGATCATACAAAGAACACACCATCCAATCCCTGTCAGTCAAAAAAAGAATATTAACTTAACGAATTCAACGAACTTAACTAACTCTATGAACTTAACTAACTCTACGAACTTAACTAACTCTACGAACTCAACGAACTTAACGAACTTAACTGACAGTCACGAAAACGAAAAGACAGCACTAGTTATTTTTCTAACAGCAGCCGGTCTAGTTTATTTTTATTTTACTAGAGAGTAATCCTACAACTAAAACTATTAGCATCCATAAGTGTTCAGCCATAAAACCGACTACTTTGCTTGCAGTAGAAAAAAGCCAACTAACAATTCCACCTAATATACCGGGTAGCGCATCTAGTGCTTTTTCTCCTAATTTTTTTAATAGATTCGTTAAATGTTCCAGTTGTTTTTTAATCCAAGAGTCTTTTGATGGCGAAGGTGGAGAAGGTGGAGAAGGTAATTGACCACCACCACCACCTGTTCCTGTTAAAGCAAACACTAAAGTAGAGATTGCAAACCCTAAAGCTGTCATAACGCTCGCTATCGTGACTCCTTGCTCTCTAAATAAAGTTTTTATTCTTTCTGCTAACGTTGTATCTTCGTGTAAAATTCTTTGGATGGTTTCTTTTATTCTGCTGACTTGTGTTCGTAATTGTTCACGGTTAGTTGACAGTACTTCTAGTCTTGCAGCTCTCTCTTGTTGAAGATCATCTAGTCTTTGCATGATTCTGTCTTTTACGTCTTGTCCTAGGTTATTGTCGTCCGCTTCAACTAATTTCTGTTTTTCTCTGTCAATGTGAGCATCCAGTTCGCTTAACTTTGCTAGATTATTTGTTAACTCGCCTCTGGTAGTTTGTAATGTTGAATTGAGCGCCATTAGTTCTCTCATAGGTAATGGTGAATCATGTAATGTTTTTAAATGGGTTTCTTCATCTTCTAAAGCTATAAAACTAGTTTCCATTTCTATGATGTTGTCCGCAGTTGCGCTTAAGTCTCTAAGAGGAATCGATTGAAGTTGGGAATCAGTAGGCAGTTCTTGTAGTGTGTTTTGAAGAGCAGAAACAGCTTTCGTGCTTAGGGTTGGTTTTGGTTTTATGTCAACGCCAATACGTCTTAGATCATTAGTGGGGACGCCATGAGAAATTAGTGAACTTATTTTATAAAACTTTGCTGGATTATTTTTGTGTGTAAGTCGGGTTGATTCATTATTATTCAAAAATAAATGACCTTCACCATCTAAAACATAGTCATTAGGATCATACAAATCGGATAAATCTTGACCTATAAATTTACGAAAAGCCATTACTTTCGATTTCTGTATTTCATAGTGCATTTCAAATTGAGATTTTCCAACTACTATATTATCTTCCCTTGGTCTAACTTCTACATTCGGGTTTGGTTCTGCTTCATCTAGTTCTTGTCTTAAAGATGGTAGATTACGACGACGAGACAATAAAGGAATGTCTTCACTCATGTCATCTCCAGCTTCATCGTCAAAGGCATCATAATCGTGGACTGCTTCTTTTCCTTCCATGTTTTTATTTATAATTATGTTTTTATTTTATTTCTAAAAAAAGAGAGATGTCGCAATCATACGGGTCGAGTCTTGATCCATACAGACGGTTAAAAGAACCACTCGGTGTAAAAGGAACCAGGCAGAGTATCGTGATAAGTAATAATCCTTCAACTATCGATCAAAGACAAATATTATCAGTAAGATTTCCTAGTCTGGGGAGTAATGAAGTCATCGTGCCAGGCACTGCTCGTCTTGCATTTAAAATAGACCTGGAGTCAGCGACGGATCCGAACAGAACATTAGTTGCTAATCTTGGTAGAGCGATCGTTAGTAAGATTACTATTAAACTTGAAGGGAGAGAGGTAATGTCTTTAGATAACGCAGATGTCTTTTTGAGTTATTGCGACCTCTGGTTAACAGAAAATGAAAGAAAAGATCGGGTTTATCAGGGAATACAAGGAGATAATGGTATAAAACATAGAATTGATGCTGATGATAAAAAAGATAGCAATAAAGATGCGTTGGTTGCTCAAGTTTATGGTAATCGATTCTACATTCCTCTTGACTTTGAACTATTGAACACACACTCACCATATTATCAGGGAGCTTTACAAGATAGGCTTATGTATGAATTTACTTTTAATGACTATGCCCGTGTTATCAGATCGACAGAAGATTCAAATGCAAAATATAGTATTTCAGACATCACATTAGAGTTTGATGTTGTTCGTCATCAAGAATTAGCTCGGTTGATCTCCCAACAATACCAGTCAAGATTAGCAATATACTACAACAGAATTTTAAATCACAGTAAGTTAACTAAAAACACAATAGACACAATCTGGAACATCGATTTGAATATATCAGCAAGGTCGTTGAAAGGAATTTTGCTGCTGTTTGAAGAAACCAAAAAACCCTTTAATAGATTAAGCGAGAGGTTTTATAATCCAAAAATAACTAAGCTGACTACTACGATTGAAGGGCAACCGAACCAATTGTTTGCGAGCGGTCTTTTACCTTATCAGCACTTTGATGAAATAAGAAAACTGTTTGGTGGAGGCGGGCAACTAAGAGATCCGTCTGTTGATTTAATTTGCAAAGACCTCCATCTTCATGATGTTAGACTAGAAGATTATTTATTTTCGAAGTATGCTTTGTGGTTAGATCTTAGAACAACTGATGATAACAAACTTCATGGTAGCGGAAGAACAGTAGGTGATGGGTCAGGCGGAATAAACATTCAAATTCATAAAGAAGCGGAAGTGGGCAAACAAATATATGTTTATGTGTATTTACTATGCGATGCTCAGCTGAACATTGAGAATAACAGATTAAAAGATATTGTGTATTAAAACAATGGACTTGAACAGTTTAAATTTCCTTACAAAAGAACCACATTGCGGGTTATTTTGCGGGATGACTGGGTGTGGAAAAACGATATTTATGTTAGATTTAATACAAACGGTTTATCGAAATCACTTTGAACATATAGTAATTTTTTGTACTACTTTAGAATTCAACAAATCATACAAAGAAAGAAAGTTCATTTGGGAGGATGATAAAGTCTATTTGGTTGACCCAAGTAATAAGTTAAGTGAATGTTTAGATCATTTTTATCAACTGTTTAAAGGAACGTCAACATTGTTTATTATTGATGACTGCTCGGCTGAAAAAGACATTGTTAAAAAAAGAAATAGTTTAGCTAAGTTAGCTTTTAGTGGTAGACATGCAGGGATTAGTGTATGGATTTTAACACAAAAGTATAATTCAGTTTTAAAAGACTTTAGAGAACAGTTAAAGACGGTTGTTTTGTTTTTTACTAAAGATAAAAATAGTTTTGATGAATGTCTAGATGAAAATGATGTGATTGAATCAAAAGAAGAAAAAAAGTCGATTAAACAAAAACTGAGGAAAGAGAAGTTTTGTAAGCTAGTGTTAAAAACAGATTTTCCTAGTCAGTACAAATGTTTGTGAAGGCAAAAAAAAAAAAAGGTCAATTTTTTTTTTTTTTTTTTTTTTTTTTTATACTGGGTCAAATTCAAGGTTAAACTTGTTGTAAATTTCTGATAAAGTATCCATTATTTTGCTTTCAATTTCGAACAAGTATTTACTGACTATTTTATCGTCTTCCATTAATAGCTGAAATAGAACAATTTCTTTCTGCGCATTCCTTAATCTTTTCAATAAAATGTCGTAATTCTTTGTCTCGAGTATCTCTTTATTCTGAGTCTCCATTTTAAAACTCTTTTTTTTTTGTCTAATCAAATCGGAACTGTGTCTGGCGGAATTATCTGTAATTCTTCTTTAACAAAGGCTCTTTTTGGAACGGGTCGTGTTGTTGTATCAGTTTCTCTTAAATAATACACCGGTGGATTCATTTCTATTACACTTTTTATTTCGTACGGTTCAATACTCCAAATTGGATCAGTCGCTCTTACACGTGTGTCTCCTTCCGCTTCTCCTGGTGCATAAAGAAACCTAACTTTGATTCCAAACGGTATCAGCTGTTTTGAAATTAAATGTTCATGAGGTGTGTCTAACGAAGTGTCAATCGTTTTCTTCTGTATTGCTTTTACTGGTTTAAATCCTGTTACTTTAGATTCTTCGTTATTCATGACTCTCAGAACACTACTTAATCTTCTAACCCATTCAGTGTTTCTAGTTGAATCAAGGAGTTCTCTGTGATATTGGTAAGAGAAAAGTCGTTCAGCTAATTGTTTGTTAAAGTTTTCGACTAAGGCTTGTGATCTATGATTTCCAGGAATACCGCGTTTAATAGATACTTTGTGTTTTAACATTAGCTGGTTGAATTGTCCTTTAAATTCTTTTCCTTCATCAACTTGAATTAAACGAGGATAGGTTAATGGACCGCGTCTATAGATTTCTTGTAAAGCAACAGAGACTGAAGTAGCACTTTTATCAGTCAATGGTTCAGCATCTTTATATCTTGAAGCTAAATCAACAACTGTCAACGCGTATTTAAATCTTTTTCTTCTGATTAAATCATGGGGTAAGTATAGAAGATCCATTTGATGCGTGTCATTTGGTGTTGAGTTAACGAAGTGTGGTCTTTTAATTCGTTTAGGTGCTGGTAGATAAATTTGCCATATAGCTTGTTTAGATAACCATTCTTTTGCTGTTTGTTCAGTGACTCCAGCAGCTTGATTTAATTTTTGAATAGCAGTTAAACCTTTCCAATAACCTTTTGGTGAATAATAAATTTTAGATAGTTTATCATTCATTTTAATACTACACGTTTTTTGCTATGAAATAAACAGCAGTCATACCAACTACAATAAAAGCTATTTCCTGGAGTTTTTGTTTTTCGGATGGTTGGTAGAAGTCACTTAGTTTTGGTGGTGGGAGCTGTTGGAGGTCTTCTCCTGTCACTAAATAATACTCTTTAATGGCGTCGTCAACATTCTTAAAAGTGTATGCTGCATGGTTTTGTAGTTTTAATTTGTTGTTAATAAAATCTAACTGAGCGAGTCTTTGTTTTTCATAGGCGTCTTGTGCTGCTGCTAATTGCTCCATTGCTCGATTATGTCTTTGTCTTTCCTTGTTTGTTTCTAGTTTACTGAACATGTAATTACTTCCTGAAAAAGCAAGTGCGTTTACTACAGCACCGCCAATCATCATTGCGAGTGAAGCCATTTTATTTTTACATATATATATTTTCTGGAATTATTCCTTGCTTAACTAGAAAGTCTTTTGTTGCGATTGAAGCAGTGATTATAGCGATTAGTTTACCAGAGTCCTCTAGGTCAAGTTTTCCTAGGTCAGCTGCTTTCATTTTCAATAGTTTCTTACCAACCATCGTGTACGCAACAGAAAGTCCACCAATCAGAGCAGATTGATATACAAGGTTAGCAACAGTTTTTTCGGCACTCATTTTTATTTTAAAAACAAAAATAATAAATCAACTAAAAATGAATTGTGACGAACTGTTGTTAAATGCGCAGGAAGCCGTAATGTCTGATGAAGTGTCGACAAGTGTTATGAATAAAAAGGAAAAGTTGTATTCTCTGGCTGCGTGTGGAAAAACAAAACAATACTTAGGAACAGAATTTAGTATAGAACAGATTCAACAAATGTCTTCTGCTGACATTGAAAAGTACTACACCAGATACGAAGCACAATTAGGATCTAAAATGGTTAAAAGTTTAGGTCAAACTGTAATAGGCTTGTACACTAAGTTAGTTAGTCAGTTTTTTCCACTCGATTCAAGCCAAGATTTAATGTACGATTTAAGTCAAGATCCTGTTTTAACTAAATCATTAGAGTCTCTTAGTTGTGATCTTTTTTATAGGTTTGGCGGGCTTTTATCACCAGTTGTTATGGGGTTAATTACTTTTAATCATATAGATTTTATGGCTATTAAAAATGAACGTGACAGAGAATCAAACGAATCAGACAGAACAGCAAACAAGCCCCAGTCCAGACAGTAACCAAGGTAACGAAGAACCCAGGACGAGTTGAAGCAGGTAAAAGGTTATCAGAGTGGAATCGACAACAAAAAATGAATAAACAAACAAAACAAAAACTGTTGTCTCAGAATGAAGATGAATCAACCATAAGCGCAATACCAGTTAAAAAAGAAGAAGACAAACAAAACAGTACGAATTACGATGTTGTATTGCTTACTGTTGGTGTGGTTGCTGGTGTTGGTTATTTGTCTTATAAATTATATAAAACACACATGCAACCAAAGCTAGAAAAACGAGTAGAAGTACAAACAATACAAACAGAAAAAGTAGCAGACAAACAAGAAAAACAAAAGCCAAATAGCTTAAAACCTGAGAGCGATCCATTTTTAATGCAATAAATTATTGTTTTAGAACTTAATAAAAACTTACCAATAACTTAAGTAAGTAACTCGATAAGAACTTAACAATAACTTAAGTAAGAACTTGATAAGATCTTGTCAAGTTTTTGTGTTAGAACTTAATAAATACTTGATGTGACTTACCAAGAACTTATTAATAACTTGAAGTTGACTTAACAAGAACTTGTTTAAGAACCTATAAAAGAACTTAAAAAGAACTTAAAAGGAACTTGAGTAACTTCTTAGAAAAAAAAAAAAATTGTTTTATAAAAAGTTTAAAAAAAAAAAAAAAAAAAAAAAAAAAAAAAAAAAAGTGAAAGAATTTTTTAGGAATGTAAAAAATGAAATGAATTTTTTTCAAATTCGGAGAATGATATGAATTCCTCTCTTCACTATGCTTGACGTTATCGGAAATCCCCTGTAGCTTAAATACAAGTTGGCAGTACTCCAGTCTAGTCAGAGGCGACGACGGTTATCTGATCTCTTTAATTACGGTAGAAAGCCTAGACCGGTTCATAGTAGTAGAATAGACCCCCTTTGAGAATAAGGCTACAGACAAAATAAGTGTTTGTGAAGAAAGAATAAAATCATCACAATATTTAACAAAGAATTTTTTTTTTTTTTTTTTTTTTTTTTTTTTTTTTTTTTACTCCTTAAAAGTAGTGTTTTTGTATCTAAAATGGGTTTTAAAAAAAAAGTCTGATTTTTTGCTTTTATTCTGCCCTAAAAGTAGTGGCTTTTTTTTTTGATTTGGCAGAATAAAGGGGAGACGAATTTTTACTTTTTTTACCCCTTAAAGTAGCGTTTTTGTATCTAAAAGTAGAAGATTTTCCTCTTGAGCCAGAATCTCCCTTTAGCTGTTAAATCACGCTGTTTTCGTGAGTAAAAACGATTGAATCACACTGTTTTTGTGGATAAAAAACGCAAGAAAATGGCTTAAATCACACTTTTTTTTTTGGGGGGTTAAAAAGCATAAGAAAAAGTAGTGTTTTTTAGCCGTTTTTTAATAAACGGAGGAGTGAAACCGAAACCGAAACCGAAACTGAGCCAGAAGCCCCCTTTAGCTGTAGTAGTTGCGTCTTGTGGCACTGAAACGGGGTTAAACCGCCCTTTTGGACAGTCACGTGATTTATGACTGGCTCCGATGACGCTACAGATCTGTCTGCGGACCCTCAAAATGTTTGCACTTTTTGGGGGGCCAACGGTATATTCAAGAAAATATACTGTGTATATCCGCCATATTTTTGTAAGCTACCCATGGATTTCGTCATTGGTCGCATAACCAGTGACATGTTATTTTGTCCCGAAATGATAACTGCTGTTTTCCCATCATTAGAAATCATGAGACAAGAGCCATCTGGTTTTGGACAAACGTGTGTCTTATCACCCTAAGGGACGGGTTTTAGTGAAGAGATTATTCAATAGCATTCTTCGATGTAGCATTTGTTTTTAATTCACACTCGGAGAGGGATAAAATTAGGGAAGGAGGAAGGGAGGGGGCCACAAGAGGGAATGATCATCCATTGTAGAGCTGCCACATGACTTCACTCTGTCTCAAAGACCCCCCACGTCACGTGCCACATGACTTCAAAGACCCCCCACGTCACGTGTCACATTCCCTATTATGCTAGGAAGATTTATTAAGATTTCTTTCCAGCTATAAGAGGGAAAACACGTTGAAAAAAACGTGATTTTGACACGTGACGACGTGATTTTGACACGTGACGCGGTGGGTCTTTAATGCCCATTTGGAATCAGAAATGTAGATGATGATGCATGTTACAGCTGATTAAGTCGGGAAGATTGTGCTGCGCTGTCCATGTTTCGCATTAATTTAATGACGTCATTTGTGTTTTTCACTCTCCTCACCACATGTTTGGATTGACACCCGTGTCATTACGTGTAAATGACAAACATAACTCCATTCAGTTTGATGCTGCCTAGCTGTGTCCAATACGGTTCATTAAGGCTTGTTTAGCAACTCACAGGAAAACAACACATGTCACTTTATATTGAAAGATGCTGATGGTTTTTTTATTGGTTCTGATAGACACATAATTTACAGTGTCAAATCAACTGCAGACTTCTGTTGTATAGATCCTGTCATCGATCAATGTTGTGTCTGCGTGAAAGTTAAACTTGATATAATAATACATTTTATTTCCGTCCTATCTGCATTTGTTGGACTAATCCATGTGTGTTTCAAGCCAGGCTGGACTAATGATAATACAGGTACACTTCCAGTCTGCATTTGTTGGACTAATCCATGTGTGTTTCAAGCCAGGCTGGACTGATGATAATACAGGTACACTTCCAGTCTGCATTTGTTGGACTAATCCATGTGTTTCAGGCCAGGCTGGACTGATGATAATACAGGTACTCTTCCAGTCTGCATTTGTTGGACTAATCCATGTGTTTCAAGCCAGGCTGGACTGATGATAATACAGGTACACTTCCAGTCTGCATTTGTTGGACTAATCCATGTGTTTCAAGTCAGGCTGGACTGATGATAATACAGGTACTCTTCCAGTAGGCATTTGTTGGACTAATCCATGTGTGTTTCAAGCCAGGCTGGACTAATGATAATACAGGTACTCTTCCAGTCTGCATTTGTTGGACTAATCCATGTGTGTTTCAAGCCAGGCTGGACTAATGATAATACAGGTACTCTTCCAGTCTGCATTTATTGGACTAATCCATGTGTGCTTCAAGCCAGGCTGGACTAATGATAATACAGGTACACTTCCAGTCTTTGGTTGTCCGTCCTATCTGCATTTGTTGGACTAATCCCCATGTGTGCTTCAAGCCAGGCTGGACTAATGATAATACAGGTACACTTCCAGTCTGCATTTGTTGGACTAATCCATGTGTTTCAAGCCAGGCTGGACTAATGATAATACAGGTACACTTCCAGTCTGCATTTGTTGGACTAATCCATGTGTGCTTCAAGCCAGGCTGGACTAATGATAATACAGGCACACTTCCAGTCTGCATTTGTTGGACTAATCCATGTGTGTTTCAAGCCAGGCTGGACTGATGATAATACAGGTACACTTCCAGTCTTTGGTTGTCGATAGCGAGGCTTGAATACCACGTTTTGGGAAAACAGCTTTTGTTGTTGTTGTTGTTGTTGTTGTTGTTGTTGTTGTTGTTGTTGTTGTTGTTGTTGTTGTTGTTGTTGTTTTAAGTGTATAACCCTTGTCGTCGTTTCACTGTGACGTTGTTTCCTTTCTAGACAACACAAAGTATCCAACTGTCGTCCTCTACTGCAGCTGATTTGGCCTGAATTGGACAGACCCTGCTCCAGCGGAACCTACCAACAATGTTGCCGGAAAGGAACGCGTCACTATTCACCTACACGCGAGTTTCGCCTACGCATGTTTCACCTCTCTCTCATACAGAGTGCGGTGGAGAGACAGATAGAGAGAGAGATATATACAGGGACAACAACTAAAGCCCTCTTTCCAGTATCACAGTACTACTACAGAAACAACTGACAGGCGTAAATGCGTAGGCATAAATTCATACCAGATTTGTGGTTTTACCTGCCATTGACGCCATTATTATCTCGAGGGAGTGGGCGAAACGGGACCTTGGTAGAAGGGGAAACGAAACATTAACTCCCAAATATGCAAATGAGACGGCAAGTGTTTCACATCTTAGAGAAGGTGAAACGCGCGTAGGCGAAACGGTCCGCACCGGGAAAGAAAGGGAGGCAATCCAAATCTGGACAATTGAGTCATCAGCCAGCTATGTGTCATCAGATGATTTTGTTATATTCAAAAACCCCAATGTGAACTGGTTTCATGGTTTCTACAACCTCTTATCACCCTTTCAGTAGTCTTCATCCCTACGTCCCACCCCTTGCTCCTTTCATTAACCACGGCACACCAATACACATACAATATGTGGGGAAACGGACCAAGGGTGACACCATATTTTAATTTTTGTTAGATTTTTTTCGGGCACAAGAGATAAGTTTGTGAAGAAACGCGTTGTTTCCATTACGTGGTTTTCTTCCATCTCTAATATCCCGAATGTTGAACATTTCTTTTCAAAGGGAAAATCCAGGTTTCGCCATAATATCCTTTCTTTTCATTATCAGGTCAGTTCCGGTTCCCAACATATTCTTTTCTCGTGATTTCTTCTTACATTCATCACTCTCTCTCTCTCTCTCTCTCTCTCTCTCTCGATCTCTCTCTCTCTCTCTCTCTCTCTCTCTCTCTCTCTCTCTCTCTATCTCTCTCTCTCTCTCTCTCTCTCTCTCTCTCTCTCTCCTCTCTCTCTCTCTCTCTCTCTCTCTCTCTCTCTCTCCTCTCTCTCTTCTCTCTCTCTCTCCTCTCTCTCTCTCTCTTCTCTTTCATTCGTAGTAAAGCTCTCATTTGACTTTTGTCCCAGCTTCTCCGGGCTAATGTCAACCAATGATAAAATCCATGTGTGTAAGGAGATACAAATAACGCGGTGCAACAAGGTAGGTCACCTACTGGAAAGCAAAGTAGACAACACTACTGTAGCCTATGTTACACAACAATATTGTATTGTTGTCCTGTTTTACAACACTACTGTAGCCTATGTTACACAACAATATTGTATTGTTGTCCTGTTAGACAACACTACTGTAGCCTATGTTACACAACAATATTGTATTGTTGTCCTGTTTTACAACACTACTGTAGCCTATGTTACACAACAATATTGTATTGTTGTCCTGTTAGACAACACTACTGTAGCCTATGTTACACAACAATATTGTATTGTTGTCCTGTTAGACAACACTACTGTAGCCTATGTTACACAACAATATTGTATTGTTGTCCTGTTAGACAACACTACTGTAGCCTATGTTACACAACAATATTGTATTGTTGTCCTGTTTTACAACACTACTGTAGCCTATGTTACACAACAATATTGTATTGTTGTCCTGTTTTACAACACTACTGTAGCCTATGTTACACAACAATATTGTATTGTTGTCCTGTTTTACAACACTACTGTAGCCTATGTTACACAACAATATTGTATTGTTGTCCTGTTAGACAACACTACTGTAGCCTATGTTACACAACAATATTGTATTGTTGTCCTGTTAGACAACACTACTGTAGCCTATGTTACACAACAATATTGTATTGTTGTCCTGTTTTACAACACTACTGTAGCCTATGTTACACAACAATATTGTATTGTTGTCCTGTTAGACAACACTACTGTAGCCTATGTTACACAACAATATTGTATTGTTGTCCTGTTAGACAACACTACTGTAGCCTATGTTACACAACAATATTGTATTGTTGTCCTGTTAGACAACACTACTGTAGCCTATGTTACACAACAATATTGTATTGTTGTCCTGTTAGACAACACTACTGTAGCCTATGTTACACAACAATATTGTATTGTTGTCCTGTTAGACAACACTACTGTAGCCTATGTTACACAACAATATTGTATTGTTGTCCTGTTTTACAACACTACTGTAGCCTATGTTACACAACAATATTGTATTGTTGTCCTGTTAGACAACACTACTGTAGCCTATGTTACACAACAATATTGTATTGTTGTCCTGTTTTACAACACTACTGTAGCCTATGTTACACAACAATATTGTATTGTTGTCCTGTTAGACAACACTACTGTAGCCTATGTTACACAACAATATTGTATTGTTGTCCTGTTAGACAACACTACTGTAGCCTATGTTACACAACAATATTGTATTGTTGTCCTGTTTTACAACACTACTGTAGCCTATGTTACACAACAATATTGTATTGTTGTCCTGTTAGACAACACTACTGTAGCCTATGTTACACAACAATATTGTATTGTTGTCCTGTTTTACAACACTACTGTAGCCTATGTTACACAACAATATTGTATTGTTGTCCTGTTTTACAACACTACTGTAGCCTATGTTACACAACAATATTGTATTGTTGTCCTGTTTTACAACACTACTGTAGCCTATGTTACACAACAATATTGTATTGTTGTCCTGTTAGACAACACTACTGTAGCCTATGTTACACAACAATATTGTATTGTTGTCCTGTTAGACAACACTACTGTAGCCTATGTTACACAACAATATTGTATTGTTGTCCTGTTTTACAACACTACTGTAGCCTATGTTACACAACAATATTGTATTGTTGTCCTGTTAGACAACACTACTGTAGCCTATGTTACACAACAATATTGTATTGTTGTCCTGTTAGACAACACTACTGTAGCCTATGTTACACAACAATATTGT
>CM065681.1:94802852-94805352 GCA_017654935.2 Phymorhynchus buccinoides
CTCTCTCTCTCTCTCTCTCTCTCTCTCTCTCTCTCTCTCTCTCTCTCTCTCTCTCTCTCTCTCTCTCTCTCTCTCTCTCTCTCTCTCTCTCTGATCTCATATCTACTGTTATTGATTACCTTGTCCTCTCATATTTTTAAACATGCCTTCACTATCTTCATGAATTCGCTGGTTGGTTTGTTGCTGTCTTTTTAGGTCTGTTTCACTTTCCACTTACAACTTCCCGTCTAAATCATCACATTTTGTAAATGTACAATCGCGCGTGCACGCACGCGCACGCACACACACGCACTCTATCAAACCCTATCCCTTCTAGTTCTACACGCACCGTCACTCCTTTTTATTGCTATTCAAAGCGCGTGCCCACACACACTCACATGCATGCGCACATACATACACATACGTATGCGCACGCACATACACACACGCACGCGCGCGCGCGAGTGCCGCGCGCACACACATACACACAGTTTCCCCTCATTTTCCCCTTCCATTACTTTTCTTGTCCAGCACACACATCAGGACTATTCAACTCAAGCTGTAATTTTATGGACTTGATTGCAATCTCTCTCTCTCTCTCTCTCTCTCTCTCTCTCTCTCTCTCTCTCTCTCTCTCTCTCTCTCTCTCTCTCTCTCTCTCTCTCTCTCTCTCTCTCCTTTTTTCCCCACCAAGGAGGTTATTATTTTGCATCTGTCTGTCTGTCTGTAGGTTTCGGGGCTTGTTGGTCCTTCCGGTGCTATAATAAACAGATTTAAAATACATTTAATCAAGGCTTGAGACATCAACTACGGATCTTACTTTTCTACTTTGCAATTATTCCAGAATATTGATTGGAAACAGGGGATGTTTTGTCATTGTTGTTGTTTTGTTCGTTTGTTTGCTTTGCTTCTGTCTGTTGGTTCTCGAGCCATAGCGGCGGGACTGTTCTGTTTGCTTGTTCCGTCCGTCCGTGCACAAATGGAACTGACTCACGTGAGGGAACTACGCACTCTCATGGGTTCACTTTTTTAAAGATGATATGATGCTTGCTCAAATCGTCATGCACGCTATTTCCAGAGATTTTGTGCTTTTTTATTTGTTTATTGTTGTTCTTATTGTATGTTTGGGAGAGGGGGGGGGGGGGGGTAAGGATTTTGTGGGGAAAACATCACTTGTTGAAATATGCGCTGGCCTGAAGCCAAAGGCTGGAGATACATACATGTATAATTATGCCTTCTAATTTTAAGGGATGTAACTCTTGGTTGAAAGACTGTTCTAAGTTTAGTATTGTAACAGTTCAAATTACCTCCCTGTCAACGTTAATGTCTGTGCGTGCATTGGGGTTCCTTTTCTTTCTTTTTTGTTGTTTGTTTTTCTCCTATGAATTGACTACCCTTTCTGTTTTTCTGTCTTTCAGTCTTATTCATTTCTCTGACATTTCACATTCATATATAGGAATTTAACATTCGTTTTCATGTCGAATCCGTCTTATTTATTTCTATGTCATTTTACATTCACATATAGGAATTTAACATTCGATTTCATGTCGAATCCATGTGGTCGGTCGGCTTGTTTTTGTTGTCGTTGTTGTTGGTGTGTTTTTTAAATAATTATGATGATGATGATGATTGTAGTCGTCTTTTAAAGAAAGAGTGTGCATAAGTGCGTTTGCGCGCGCGTGTACATATGCTTGTGATTATGTCCCTCTGCATCATCAGCCAGTGTGCACTTTTGCGGATTTTCGGGCAGGGTAATTTGGAGCCCCCATTAGAACACATTCAGAAACTCCAACGCCAAATTGTCCCTGTGCATCAATAGCTGCTAGTGGGCTAGTGCTCTGCTATTTGCACGTGCTGGAATGTCTCCCCCTTGTTGGGTGCACGAGCGAGGGCCAAGCCACGCCCCCTCCAGCAGCCCTCAATAGACAGCAACAACCAGCGGAGAACAAGTGAAGTGATGCTGCTGAAAAGTGGATGGATGCACCCAGAAAGGTTGCTGCCCCTAAACTGTAGGCCTGCTCGTATTGTCGATAAAGCGTTGCTTGATTGATAGTGCTGGTGGTGATGATGATGATGATGATGAGGATGATGATGATGAGGAGGAGGAGGAGGAGGAGGATGGTGGTGGTGGTGGTGACGATGATGATGATTGTGCTGCTGCTGATGATGATGACGACGACTACGATGACGACGACGATGATGATGACGACGAAGATGATGACGTTGATGATGATGATGACGACGACGATGATGATGATGATGACGAAGATGATGATGATGATAATGATGACGACGACGATGATGATTATGACGATGATGACGACGACGACGACAACGATGACGATGATGATGATGATGATTGACGACGACGATGATATGATGATATGATGAGGAGGAGGATGATGACGGTGATGATGATGATGATGATGATGATGATGATGATGGTGATGATGGTGGTGATGATGATGATGATGATGATGATGATGATGATGATGATGATGATGATGATGATGATGATGAT
>CM065681.1:94810352-94822852 GCA_017654935.2 Phymorhynchus buccinoides
TATTGTTGTGTAACATAGGCTACAGTAGTGTTGTCTAACAGGACAACAATACAATATTGTTGTGTAACATAGGCTACAGTAGTGTTGTCTAACAGGACAACAATACAATATTGTTGTGTAACATAGGCTACAGTAGTGTTGTCTAACAGGACAACAATACAATATTGTTGTGTAACATAGGCTACAGTAGTGTTGTCTAACAGGACAACAATACAATATTGTTGTGTAACATAGGCTACAGTAGTGTTGTCTAACAGGACAACAATACAATATTGTTGTGTAACATAGGCTACAGTAGTGTTGTCTAACAGGACAACAATACAATATTGTTGTGTAACATAGGCTACAGTAGTGTTGTCTAACAGGACAACAATACAATATTGTTGTGTAACATAGGCTACAGTAGTGTTGTCTAACAGGACAACAATACAATATTGTTGTGTAACATAGGCTACAGTAGTGTTGTCTAACAGGACAACAATACAATATTGTTGTGTAACATAGGCTACAGTAGTGTTGTCTAACAGGACAACAATACAATATTGTTGTGTAACATAGGCTACAGTAGTGTTGTCTAACAGGACAACAATACAATATTGTTGTGTAACATAGGCTACAGTAGTGTTGTAAAACAGGACAACAATACAATATTGTTGTGTAACATAGGCTACAGTAGTGTTGTCTAACAGGGCAACAATACAATATTGTTGTGTAACATAGGCTACAGTAGTGTTGTCTAACAGGACAACAATACAATATTGTTGTGTAACATAGGCTACAGTAGTGTTGTAAAACAGGACAACAATACAATATTGTTGTGTAACATAGGCTACAGTAGTGTTGTCTACTTTGCTTTCCAGTAGGTGACCTACCTTGTTGCACCGCGTTATCTGTATCTCCTTACACACATGGATTTTATCATTGGTTGACATTAGCCCGGAGAAGCTGGGACAAAAGTCAAATGAGAGCTTTACTACGAATGAATGTCTACCGTCATTGAAAACCATGGTGCAGATGAGTCTTGTTGTGTGAATGACTGACTTCCAAAGTAGGGAGGCATTGGCAAAGGCTCTGAATGCAGGATCCAACCGTAATCCTTGAAGACCTTTCACTCCTAGCCGCGTGTTTCAACGCGGTTCGGGGGGCATAACCTACTCAATAGCCTAGATGGTAAAAGACTGAGTTACTTCCCTTCCTTCCAGTTGGAATGACTTGATTCACACACACACACACACACACACACACACACACACACACACACACACACACACACACACACACACACACACACACACACACACACACACACACACACACAACACACACACACACACACAGATATGTCTGAAGCTGTTTCTTGAGACATTGTTGGTCGATTTGGATGCGGAATGTTGCCATTTTGCAGACAGTGGTAGTATGGCTGCCAGAAGATGATGCCAACAAAACTACATGAAATGTGTTTGATTTTCTGACAATAAAAATGATGCAATGTGTGTTGGGAATAGAGTTTATGAAGCTGTGGTTCAACCCAATCACAAAACAAGCTGTTCAGACCTGAATGTTTAAACAAAAACTTTTTTAATGTTATTTAAGTATTGTATTATCTCTTAAAATCTTCGTTATCTCCCCCTGATTATGAGTTATCTCACCCAAGCAACATTGCAAATTATAATAATTGTGTTCTCCATTCATTTTTCATTTTCTTTCAACAAAACATATTTTTTACAGCATCATTTAATTTTTAGCGATTTTTTTAGAGTCAGGTAGCTAATTTACTAAACGTACAAATAGTTCCGGGAGTGAAAGGGTTAAAGCTGTCTTGGCCGTCAGAGTAGTGATACACCTTGGGCAAGGCATATCCACTATAACGATCCTGTTAGTGAGGCCTGGTCACTCATACAACTCTTTCATTTCTTTCGTATGATACTCATTTTATCTCCTCCATGGTCCAAATTCAAGGGAGACAACATACTGTAATCTCAAGTCTTCTCTTACGAGCACAAAAGGGTTTGCCTCCCCTGTCTTTAATGATGCTCATTCTATTATGTTGTTCGTCTGTCTGTCTGTCTAGAGTATCAAATAATATGTCCGGCCGCACCAACCTGCGTCTAGAGTACCAAGGGGGGGTGCGTACCCCTCAACATGACGCAAACAATGACGCAAGCATGACGTGATTTCTCTACAATCTCTAAGATCAGGGGGGGGGGGGGGGCGGGGGGGGGGGGGGGGGGGGGGGGGGGGGGGGGGGCGGGGGGGGGGGGGGGGGGGGGGGTGGGGGGGGGCGGGGGGGGGGGGGGGGGGGGGGGGGGGGGGGGGGGGGGGGGGGGGGGGGGGGGGGGGCGGGGGTGGGGGGGGCGGGGGGGGGGGGGGGGGGGGGGGGGGGGGGGGGGGGGGGGGGGGGGGGGGGGGGGCGGGGGGGGGGGGGGGGGGGGGGGGGGGGGGGGGGGGGGGGGGGTGGGGGGGGGGGGGGGGGGTGGGGGGGGGGGGGGGGGGGGGGGGGGGGGGGGGGGGGGGGGGGGGGGGGGGGGGGGGGGGGGGGGGGGGGGGGGGGGGGGGGGGGGGGGGGGGGGGGGGGGGGGGGGGGGGGGGGGGGGGGGGGGGGGGGGGGGGGGGGGGGGGGGGGGGGGGGGGGGGGGGGGGGGGGGGGGGGGGGGGGGGAGATATGCGCGTACCCAACCAACGCGCAGACCCGTTAGTTCTCTTGTTGCCTGTTACTGTGATGTGTGTCTTCTCAATGACCCGTTCTTCGCACATAATCACATTTAACAACACATTTTCGAAAAGCAATGGTGCTTAAATTTAGCTGTACAAATTAGAAACGATTGGTTTTAAGACTTGAAGCTTTTCATCTTATTGGCTACATTCAGGAATAGCAACTTCCTGATCACATACTGTAATGATTATTCAAACAGAAGAATAAATAAATAAATAAATAAGCAAGTTGGGGTGGGCTGGCGATCATTAAACCTTTTTTTCTCCAAATATCCTAAACATAAAGTTGTGGGTTGTTTTTCAAATTGGGTGCTGAAATAGAGGACAGTTATGACGTACATTGGGTCATTGACGACAAGGCTGCAATATTAGTGAAATTGTATATCGTATGTTTCACATCTTCCTAAGCATTATCTTCATCAGCCTGTATACCGGTATGAACCACTGACATTTACACCTCATTCCTCGACTTCAAAAACAAATATAAGAACTATATCAAACTGTCCTTTTTTATTCACACTCAATAGATCAGAACTGGTAGTTATCAATAACATTTTGATCAAATAAAAGAACCATTTGGACGGCATAATATCAACATTTCATTATTTCCTCCATTCACCTCCAATAAATCAGTACTAATAGTTATCAGTGACAATGTTGATAACAGAAAAGAAGCTTCAGGGAGTGGTAAAATGATCCTCTCCACTGACAAGACAAACAGCCGCATCTCTGACGCCTAGAAACCTAAGAAGGGTGGGACTTAACCCTTTCACCGCCAGCCATATTTCAGCCAAAAATGTCCATTTAAATTACCTGGGTAGATAACAAAATCCATCTGCAGTATTGGGGATTCTTCTGTGACATATATAAAATAAGGTTTATCCTTACTTCCCAAAACTAAGACAATAGGGTCTTTGGATAATAGACCCCAATTTGACGCCTTTTAGTGACATAGGTGTTAAATCACTGTGGTGCTAAAATGCAACTTTGGCGGTGACAGGGTTAAGGGACAGGCCGGGGCAGTGACGAACCCTCCTCCATGAAGGCGCTGACGAAGTAGGATCCAGTCTTGGACTCCAGGAAGTCCGGGTCGTCCACCGCCTGGAAGCTGGGGTTGTGGAACTGGGGCTCTGTGGAGAAGTGTTCCTTGTCGAATCCCCGCAGCTGCTCCACGCGCTGCTCCACCCTGCGGGACTGCTTCCGCCTGTGGCAAGGTCAAGGGCATTGATTAGGAGCAGTATTCCCGGTTTCAGATGTTATGGTGTGTGTGCGGGGCTCTATGGTAGAAGTCGATTGTGAGTTTGTATATAGGATTCCTTTTCCTTTTCTTTCTTTCTGGAATTTGACACTAATTCACAACACGCGCGCGCGCGCACACACACACACACACACACACACACACACATATATATATATATATATATATATATATATATATATACGCGCGCGCGCACGCGCACACACACACATACACACACACAGATCGGACGTGTAGGGACATAAACATCCCTAAATCATGACCTTTCGCATCATTCGATCGCAAGCCTATTACCCACATAGCTTCAGTGCTAGGATCTCTTCAAAGTGTGTAAAGGGACAATGATGAGGAACCCTGTCGTTGAAGCCTACTTGTCTTACCGTTCATTTCGAATGACGAGGACGAAGACGACGACGATGATGGTGATGACGACAAGTCCAACAACCACCCCGACAAGAATCTCCCAGGGCTGTTGAAGAAAGAACAAAGAATTAGAAAACGTTTTGAAGTAATGTCTCTCATGTTTTCAACAACTGAAGTTCTCGAGGAAGTCATCAAATGAACAATGTCGGATGATCTGTCTACTTCTTAAGCCAAGAGCATACAGCGTAAAAAACGATATGTACAAACACATAATCGCGTTATCATCTTGTAAGGAAGCACACAATGTGTTAGAATGTTGATAGGTGATTTCAAATGGGATGTCCCACATGTTCACAGTTTTTCATAGAAAATACTCATACATTTTCAGCAGCTTTACCTTTAATTATAAACAAAACAACAATACAACATAAAAAGGAAATAACTGTTTTTATCTTTATGACAATTCAGATTGCCACATGCAATTTAGGGCCTACTTAAATATTCTGCAATGATGCGATAACCATCCACTTCAAAAAGAAAAATAATCCCTTCATATCTTTTCTTTGAGCAAATTTCTTCAGAGGCAGACGAACACCTGAAACAAAAAAGCAAGGACGTAAGGGGGGGGGGGGGGGATATATGTGGGGGGTGGGGGGTGGGGGTGGAGACGCTAAAAAATCGACTTACCCAAGATGATGAATCAGTGGATGTTGAGCTCCTGGAAGATTCTGTCGTTGACGATTCCGTAGCCTGATGGGACGAACGAACTGAGGATGATCCTGTAGCTGTCTGTGACGATCTTGTAATGAACGAACTGAAGGTGCTATTCAGAGCGCTCTGTGTGTTGGTAGCCAATGACGTTGTAGACAGAGAGATCACTGGGCCACTGGGAACAGTCGTCGCTGATTTTGTTGCTCCGGTGGGAAAATCATTGACTGTTGAAGACAAGGTTGGCCTAGAATCTCCAGTCATTGTACTTTCACTTTGGGGGGTATTTTCTACAGACGAACTGGATCTTGATGGCGTAGTTGTTGAGCCATGAGTGGGGTAAGGTGTCCCAGAAACACTTGAATTCGTTACTGAAGTGGTTGCTGTTGTCGTTCCATTGCTGATGATGCCGCCGGTGCTTTGCGTGCTCGTGGTGATGCCGGTGTTGGTGTTCTGTGTGGAATCTGCTGTAATAAACGAAGCGCCCTTCTCTGTTGTGTTGGCCATGGTGGAACTGACCCCACTGCTTGTATGTGGCTGTGTGGATGTGCTAGCATTGTTGATGAGAGTCCTTGGTTCAAGGAAAGTTGCGGCAGCTGTGGGTGTGCTAGTGTTGTTCAAAGGTGGTTTTCCAGAATAGTTGGAGCTTGTAGGTCCTGTGTTGGAAACACTTACAGCGGTTTGAGTTTGTGATAAACTATACGGGCTAGAGCTTTCTGCGGGGGTGGTCGTCATCTGGCTGCCACCTGTCCATGTGTTACCGGAAGAATAAGAGGAATTGCTGACTGCGGTGCTCATTGTTGTGCTTGGCGTCCCCCCTTGGTGGATCGTTTGTGTAGATTGTGCTGCAGTCCCATTTGTAGGCAGCCATGACGATGCAGAAGAAAGGCTTGAAGAGACGGTGAGCTGAGTTGTGTCGGGTCCAGTCAAGGAAGTTGTGTGCGTAGACGTTGACGTCAGTGGAATTTCACACTGAGGCCCTTGAAATTCCTGACTGCAAACGCACATAGATTGATTACTAGCAGAAAGACAGGTTGCGCCATTGAAGCAGGTGTTGTTCCCACAATCAACCCCATCAGGGTGTCCTGGTGAGACGAGCGGACCCTCAGTGCTTGTGAACTGAACAGTGCTGTTAGGAGGGAATGTCGTAGCAAAAGAAGTTGAGGAGACACTAGTTTCACATTGTTCACCAGTGTAGCCCAAAGGACACGAGCAGTTGAACAGCACAGTGTCGTACAAAATGCACTGAGCTCCGTTATAGCAAATCTTGGATCCACAAATTACTCCAGCCGATGAACTACTGATGTTGATAAGAGAAGGTGAGGTTGTGGAACTAACCAATGTCGTCTCTCCACTGGTGTTATTCGTCGTTGATGATGGCGACATGCTATTGGATGATCCTGTAACAGTTGTAGCTTTGTGTTCGTTCTTCAGAGACGTTAGACTTGTAGCCGTGGTTGGGAAATTTGTTACAGAGGTTACTTTTGTATTGGTGGTTGGAACAGGTGTTACAGGCGTTACTGCTGTAACGTTGTTGGTCGGAAGGGCTGTCGGAAGCATCGTTTCACATACTTCTCCTGTGTAGGGTAAAGGACAGGAGCAGTAGAAAGTCTCCATTGTCTCGGCCAGCAAGGAATGGCAGCGGCCTCGGTTCTGACAGGCGGAGTCTGCACAGGTCTTGGGCTGCTCACAATTCACGCCTTTGTATCTGGATAAACATATTGATAATATTATATTTCAGTGGGAAGTTGTCATCCGTGAGTGTGACAATCATAGCAACTAAGTCTTGGCAAATCATTAATTAAATGAGGAACCACAGGCTATAGATAAAGATAACAAAAGTGACTGACAATACCATGCCACCATTCACAGCTGTTCCGTCCCACACAAAATCAAGCTATTTAGTTAAAAGCCTGAATCTAGAAATCTTAGATAAAAACTGTACCAAGCTTTTGTCTGTAAAGATATTTTGGCTGTATGCTCTACATAGTATTTCAAATATATTTCTTCCCTCAGATTTATGGTAAAAACTTATTTTTGTTGAGCAGTATCAATCAACATTTAGTAGAAATAATATACTCGTTACTTAGTATCACAAACATAAATAAGATTGCCTATGAGTGAAAATCTAGCAATATCCACTGACTATAAGTAATCTTGTCACATACTACAACATATTCTCGCCTGTTATTTATGAAAAGTTACTTATAGTTAACTAAAGTTTGCTTGTTAATGAAGACCTGCTGTTCCAGTACCTGTGTGTACAGTTGCAGAGGTGGGCTCCAGGCAGGGGCTGGTTAATGAAGACCTGCTGTTCCAGTACCTGTGTGTACAGTTGCAGAGGTAGGCTCCGGGCAGGGGCTGGTTAATGAAGATCTGCTGTTCCAGTACCTGTGTGCATAGTTGCAGAGGTGGGCTCCAGGCAGGGGCTGGTTAATGAAGACCTGCTGTTCCAGTACCTGTGTGTACAGTTGCAGAGGTAGGCTCCGGGCAGGGGCTGGTTAATGAAGACCTGCTGTTCCAGTACCTGTGTGTACAGTTGCAGAGGTGGGCTCCAGGCAGGGGCTGGTTAATGAAGACCTGCTGTTCCAGTACCTGTGTGTACAGTTGCAGAGGTAGGCTCCGGGCAGGGGCTGGTTAATGAAGACCTGCTGTTCCAGTACCTGTGTGTACAGTTGCAGAGGTAGGCTCCGGGCAGGGGCTGGTTAATGAAGACCTGCTGTTCCAGTACCTGTGTGTACAGTTGCAGAGGTAGGCTCCGGGCAGGGGCTGGTTAATGAAGACCTGCTGTTCCAGTACCTGTGTGTACAATTGCAGAGGTAGGCTCCGGGCAGGGGCTGGTTAATGAAGACCTGCTGTTCCAGTACCTGTGTGTACAGTTGCAGAGGTAGGCTCCGGGCAGGGGCTGGTTAATGAAGACCTGCTGTTCCAGTACCTGTGTGTACAGTTGCAGAGGTAGGCTCCGGGCAGGGGCTGGTTAATGAAGACCTGCTGTTCCAGTACCTGTGTGTACAGTTGCAGAGGTAGGCTCCGGGCAGGGGCTGGTTAATGAAGACCTGCTGTTCCAGTACCTGTGTGTACAGTTGCAGAGGTAGGCTCCGGGCAGGGGCTGGTTAATGAAGACCTGCTGTTCCAGTACCTGTGTGTACAGTTGCAGAGGTAGGCTCCGGGCAGGGGCTGGTTAATGAAGACCTGCTGTTCCAGTACCTGTGTGTACAGTTGCAGAGGTAGGCTCCGGGAAGGGGCTGGTTAACGAAGACCTGCTGTTCCAGTACCTGTGTGTACAGTTGCAGAGGTAGGCTCCGGGCAGGGGCTGGTTAATGAAGACCTGCTGTTCCAGTACCTGTGTGTACAGTTGCAGAGGTAGGCTCCGGGCAGGGGCTGGTTAATGAAGACCTGCTGTTCCAGTACCTGTGTGTACAGTTGCAGAGGTAGGCTCCGGGCAGGGGCTGGTTAATGAAGACCTGCTGTTCCAGTACCTGTGTGTACAGTTGCAGAGGTAGGCTCCGGGCAGGGGCTCCCAACAGGAGGCTCCGTGGAGACAGGGCTGGTCAGTGCACGGGTCCAGGCGGGTCTCGCAGTTCTGGCCTGTCCAGCCACTGACGCAGCAGCAGTAGTACTGACCAGCACCGTACGGCACACACGTCGACCCGTGCTCACATAGCTGATCTGGATTGTAGCACACACACACACACACAATCAAACAAAGAACAACAACGACATCGCTGGGATGTTGACTGTTCATAAAGACACTCCTGAAACAATGTCATAATTACGTTTCTTCTTCCACTTCCCGTGAACTCTCCAACGCAAAAGATGCAGAGTGGATATGTCCTTATAAAGTCTTACGAGTCTTTATTACTGAAGAGTGGGAGGGGAAAAGTGAAGGTTACCTACCCTGAGAGAGATTGCAAAATGGTGCAAACAACTACACTACAAGCTGACAGTGACCTTTTTTATTTTACAACGGAGAAAACAAAACAACTGGCAAGCATTTACATGTTTTTTGTTTCAAGCAAATATGCCTTTATTAAACATACACCTCACTAAACAGCAAAACAGCAAAACACAACACCCTTCGCATCCAATCTGCTAATGATGAACCCAATTTGTTGTTGTTATTGTTGTCAACAATAATAATCTGGAGTCCCAGTTAAACGAGTCTGATAAAAAAAATAATGTCCAATAAATAAATAAAAAATACAGATATTTCATCACGTTCGTGTAGACCTATGGGGATCTACAAATGTGAACGAAAATAGTGGAATTTCATAAGATTCGTGTAGGCCTAGATAGTAGCATTTCGTCAGATTTGTGTAGGCCTAGATAGTAGCATTTCATCAGATTTGTGTAGGCCTAGATAGTAGCATTTCATCAGATTTGTGTAGGCCTAGATAGTAGCATTTCATCAGATTTGTGTAGGCCTAGATAGTAGCATTTCATCAGATTTGTGTAGGCCTAGATAGTAGCATTTCATCAGATTTGTGTAGGCCTAGATAGTAGCATTTCATCAGATTCGTGTCTCACAGTCGTCACAGTTGGATGACCGTACAACCGAAGTTTGCCATGAGAAGCAGGTCCATTACCAGCCGTGCATCCGTGGTCTGAGGACAGAGGCGTGTTGCACGTGGCCCCGCCCCACCCACGCAGGCACACGCGCTGCCCCGTGATGCCGTCACAGTCGTAATGGCCGCTGCAGTCGTCGGAGGGCACGCAGTTGACGGAGCAGTTGTCTGAGTAGTAGAACCGTTCACACATCACGCCCACCTCCAGGGTCAGGCTGTGCAGGGAGACAGAAAGGAAGCTACATCAGTTGACGGAGCAGTTGTCTGAGTGGTAAAACCGTTCACACATCACGCCCACCTCCAGGGTCAGGCTGTGCAGGGAGACAGAAAGGAAGCTACATCAGTTGACGGAGCAATTGTCTGAGTGGTAGAACCGTTCACACATCACGCCCACCTCCAGGGTCAGGCTGTGCAGGGAGACAGAAAGGAAGCTACATCAGTTGACGGAGCAGTTGTCTGAGTGGTAGAACCGTTCACACATCACGCCCACCTCCAGGGTCAGGCTGTGCAGTGAGACAGAAAGGAACCTAGATTAAAGTTAGGGCTTATGTTTGCCTTTCTCAACAAACTTGGGAGGATTATCTCCTCCCTCACCTTTTATCTACCCACTTCCGGCTGGTACTTCCGGTTCGGTTTTATTCTAGAAGTGTTGCAAAATTACGTATTCATTTTCATTTTAGGGATTTCTTCTTTCTTACCCAATTTATCTTAGATTTGTAGACAGGTTAAAGGACACTATTCTAATGAGAAATTATCAATGCTAAACAGATTGGTCAAAATTGGGCCGTCATGTTGCCGAAAATACTACTTGGTTTTTTTTACCTAATTTCTCCTAAATTTGCATGAACGTTAAGGGACACTATTCTAATGCACATGTTTCAATACTAAATATGGCCGAAAATACCACTTGGCTTTTTTTTTACTCAATTTCTTTGAAATGTGCATGGAAGTTAAAGGGACACTATTCTAATGCAAAATTCTCAATACTAAACCGACTGGCCAAAATTTGGCCCCAAATACCTACCTAGTGGGTTCAATCAGTCGCTGCCCGCGTGTGGTTGTGAGGTTGAAATCACTGCTGAGCAGTGGGCGGGCACGCACCGGGGTAGGGGAAGAGTAGCTCAGTCTGAACATATCCACCGCTTCCTGGTTGCTCGTGTCTTCGTCCAACACTTGGACTGTGACTAACACTTTGCCCTGTGCAACAACAAATAAACAAAAATAAAATGAAGATGAAAACAAATTAAGAAGTAGGTCTGACCTGCCTTCATTTTCCTGCCTCTTCATGACATTGAATCAAGACAAGACGTGGCTGTCTCCATTAATTTTTCCGAAGAGAGTAAAACACATTATGCATTTCTTCAATCAATCAAAAGTAAATCAGATTTTTTCCGACACAAATTCAAAATGAGGAATTTGTTTTATTGTTTCTATCTTTAAACGATTATAATCGTCATATTGATCGAAGTTAGCAGAGGCGATCCCTTACCATAATACTTCTTAAACATCATGCTACCAATGCCGCTTATTTCTGGCCAGGAAGGTTTTTTAATTGAAAAACATCATTTTCTGGGCGTTTATTTACAGACTGTTTCCTTGTGGATAAGCACTGTTAGAATGATAAGAGGTGAACCGGTGAAGAGCTGTGTCACTGGAGGTATGTATGTATGTAAGCCTATGTATGCATGCATGTGTACATTTGTGTATTTGTGTCTGTGGTAGATCAAATAACTCTGGACGTGGGAAAGGAGCGATGTGGGCAGGCGGAAGTTGCTTACCTGCCAGTTACTGATGTCAAAGGGCACAAGGGGGGATAATCCTGATACAAAGCTGACCTCACCGGAAGCAGAAACGTCGAAGGCGCCTGCGTCGAACTTGACAATGTCACATGGCGTTCCTTCACTGAACAAACATTCAGGCAATTATTCTATCTACCTTATTTGACCTTCTCATAGACAATGTCACACGGCGTTCCCTCACTGAACAAACATTCAGGCAATTATTTTATCTACCTTATTTTACCTGCCCATAGAGACCTAGAAGTGAAAGGAAACGATCATGGTCTAAACGCGACATAGAAAATGATGATGCAGCTACTGATGATGATGATGATGATGATGATGATGATGATGGTGATGATGACTATGGTATTAGGTATTTTATAGTCACACAGGTGTCTCTGTGAAATTCGGGTTACTCCCACCTGGAGAGCGCGTCGCAGCCATAGGAACACCACCCTTTTTTTCGCATGTTATTTTTGTGTGACTGACAAGGAAGGAAGGGGGGGTGGGGGTAAATGTTTTCCAGATGACAACTTTTTCGTTGCCATTGGGTTTAACGTGTGCTAAATGCATGGGCACGATTTATCGTCTCGTCCGAGAGACTTCACGTTCAGACCATAAGGCCTAGTGCACAGTGAGAGGAAAAATCCCCTGTACCCAAAATAGAAGTTTATCCTAACCCTATTCCTAATCCTATCTCTAACCCTTACCCTAATTCGCGGGGACACATAGAGACGGGGACACACAGGAATGATCGAGACACAATGACGGGGACACATAGAGACGGGGACATACAGAGACGGGGACACATAGAGACAGGGACACACGGGAATGATCGAGACACAATGATGGGGACACAATGACGGGGACACATAGAGACAGGGACACACGGGAATGATCGAGACACAATGACGGGGACACATAGAGACAGGGACACACGGGAATGATCGAGACACAATGACGGGGACACATAGAGACGGGGACACACGGGAATGATCGAGACACAATGACGGGGACACATAGAGACAGGGACACACGGGAATGATCGAGACACAATGACGGGGACACATAGAGACGGGGACACATAGAGACAGGGACACACGGGAATGATCG
>CM065681.1:94827852-94845352 GCA_017654935.2 Phymorhynchus buccinoides
TATGGTGAACAAAACTAGTAGGACTTCATCAGATTCCTGTACGGGGGACCACAACTATGGTGAACAAAACTAGTAGGACTTCATCAGATTCCTGCACGGGGGACCACAACTATGGTGAACAAAACTAGTAGGACTTCATCAGATTCCTGCACGGGGGACCACAACTATGGTGAACAAAACTAGTAGGACTTCATCAGATTCCTGCACGGGGGACCACAACTATGGTGAACAAAACTAGTAGGACTTCATCAGATTCCTGTACGGGGGACCACAACTATGGTGAACAAAACTAGTAGGACTTCATCAGATTCCTGCACGGGGGACCACAACTATGGTGAACAAAACTAGTAGGACTTCATCAGATTCCTGCACGGGGGACCACAACTATGGTGAACAAAACTAGTAGGACTTCATCAGATTCCTGCACAGGGGACCACAACTATGGTAAACTAAACTGGTAGGACTTCATCAGATTCCTGCACGGGGGACCACAACTATGGTGAACAAAACTAGTAGGACTTCATCAGATTCGTTCAGACAGTGGAATTTCACGAGAATCATGCCTCACTAATGTCACAGTCGGGTCGCCGTTGGGTTGAGTCGTATGCAGTGTGTGGACCTCTTAGTTTGATGACAGGATTGACACAGAAAAGGGATGGAAAAAGACACAATACGGAATAGCGTTCACAGCCATTGTTCAACAGCTTGAGTAAGACAACAACATTTGTCTTTCCAATGCACCTACATGCAATAACAAGACCAAAGAGACGCACAAGAACGGAATGAGATACACACAATACGGAATAAAAGACACAATACGACAAAAACGACATTTTATGATGTACTTACGTGCAATAAAAAGACCAAAGCGATGCCTAAGAAGTACACTTTTCCACGCTGTCTACTCTCCATTCTTCAATGGTGAGCGTGTGTGTGTGAGTGAGCGTATGTGTGTGTGTATATGCGCACACGCGCGCATGTGTGTATGTGAGTGTTTCCTCCCCCAGCTTTCTCTCCCTCTCTCTTCCTCCCTATTCCCTTCTCTCTCTTCTGTTTGGTTCTTTGTTGTTGGTTTTTTCTTTCATTATACTGATCATAATGTTTTCTGTTTTGTGTTCCTGTAAATATGTTAAGTTCATTGATTTTTGATTGATGTGTATTTTTTTTTATGAGGGCAGGATGAAAAAAAGCTTTGTTAGCTTATTCTTTAACCCTCAATAAAGATGATTTTGACTTGACTTGACTTGACTTGAATATTGTTCAAACCAAGTTATAATAGCTTGAATAAGACAAAAACGACATTTTATGATGTACTTACGTGCAATAAAAAGACCAAAGCGATGCCCAAGAAGTACACCTTTCCACGCTGTCTGCTCTCCATTCTTCCAGTGGTTCCTGCTGCCACGCCAGCACACCATCCAATAAAACGGTTTTAAATAAAGTCACAAATAACAGTCACAATTCCTCTGGCCTTTTGGGTTGAATATCACACGTTGTTTGTATTATTGCTTGGTTGTGCTGTGTGATTTTTCCAGTTAGTTGGGTTTTTTCAGCTACACGAGCCTATGTTGATGTTTTCAAACTTTAAAAAGTTATTCCAAATAACTTTGTTTTCACTGTTGATCTTTTCTCGTTAGAGCTCATCCACAAAATCCAGGCAGAAGTTTCTGTTCGTATTTTTGTGATGCAATTTTGTGAAATATGATGTGTACATTGCCTTGCGGTAAGCTAAAACTGGCTCTCTTAACCTAAGATTAATAATGTTAATCAATAATCTTCCTTGCAAAGTGTTGATTTAAAACAATATAGATTTCTATTCAAACATGACGAAGGAAGGCATTTCCGGTTGTCCTTTCTTTGTCCACATCAGTTTTAGCACAATGTTCAACGTCCTCTTCAGGGAAGCATTCCTCCAACCCGCATCATCTGTTTTGCTGGAGGTTTTTTTTCAATCGTTATTGTTTCACAATCATTTTTGTTTGTTTGTTTGTTTGTTTTCACGTCATCTTCCGTAAGGTCATTTTGTTTCTGTAACGATATATTGCATCCTAGTAACTAGTAGGCCTACAGTCTGAAGGCATCCAGGAGTCGGGACCCTGTTTCTGATTAACTCTCGTGGCAGGGTTAGGAGACTGATCTGTCCAAACACTGTTACCCAGCTAGCAGGGTGTCTAAGTTAACCGCCCCCACCCCCACACTTCCTTCTTCATCCCAGAGTAGCCAAGGCATTATAGGGTTAGGCGTTTGAAAAGCAAACAAGCGGTCATCCATCGCCGTCGCCATTTTCCATCGCCACAGACAGAGAGGGCCGGGGCATCACAACTAGGTAAGTACCGTTTCGCCCTGTTGTTGTTGTTGTTGTTGTTGTTTTGTTTTTGTTGTTGTTGTTGTTGTTGTTGTTGTTGTTTGTTTGTTGTTTTTTGTTTGTTTTTTTGGGGGGAGGGTTCGCCCTGTCACGAAGCAAAACTTCATCAACCCCGCAGTGGCAGTGCCGTTTCACCCTGGTAATCCATGTCATTTCGCCCTGTCGCTTTTCGCCCTGTTCCCATTCTGCCCTGTCTCTCACGTTTACTATGGATTGTCATCTATCTCTCGTGCAAATAGGTAGGTAGGCAGGCAGGTGTATGGCTATTCATAGGCCTCTCGGCCCTTTTACACCCCTTCTCAATGAATTTGACTTGTGCCATAATATTGTTTAGTGGTTTGCGTCTCCTTAACTAAAACTAATCAAAAACTGATCAATCTTTAAAAGTATGGCTTTATTCATTCATCAATACTTTTAAATTATGTTTTCAAATTTGTGTTTTCGTCCAAAAGATGTTTTAATTAATTAATGTTAGGTGCTTTCTTTATGTTAATTGGTAGATTATTCCACTTCTGAACAACACGGTTAGTTTTAAAAAACAGTTTGCGTGTGTTAGTATTGGATCTGTTAAGAAACAACTTACCGTCACTATTTCTTGTTTTATCTATTGTACTTTTCATGAACAAATCATTGCAATTTACATCATCAAGATTATGTACCATTTTATATGCTTGAATTAGATCCCCTCTAAGCCTTCTTCCTTTTAAAGATGGTAATTTTAGAAAGTCTAAGCGTTCCTCATAAGACATATTTGTACATTTAACTAATTTCGTGGCTCTTCTCTGAACTTTTTCAATTGCTATACGGTTGCCATATTCTAAGTGAGGTCGAACCATGGCCTTGTATCATTCAACAAATATATCTTGATGAAGATAGTCAAAGGATATTTTGATTAAACCCATTACTTGATTAGCTTTACTGGTTACCTTCTGTATATGTGTATCAAATGTCAACGATGTGTCAACAGTTACTCCCAAGTCTTTCTCGTACATACATTAATGTTACTTGTTGCGCTGTTCAACTTCATGTAATAATCACGTTTAGGATTGTTCCTTCCAATGTACATTACCTTGCATTTGGGGGCATTAAAATATGTTCCATTTCTCTGGCCATGCATGTAGAGAGTGTAAATCTGACTGTAATGTTTCTTTTTTAACAGACGTATTGTAGAACTTTATGTCATCAGCACAGATCTTACATTCACTATTTACTTCATCAGGTAAGTCAATAATGAATATGGTGAATAGTACTGGGCCTAAAATACTGCCTTGAGGAATGCCACTAATTACTTCTGCTTGTTCCGAGTATGAAGTACCTACTCTTATTTTCTGTCTTCTACTAGATAAAAAAAACCTTCTAATCCATTGTAAAAGTCTGCCATCAATCCCATATGCTGACAATTTAAGTAATATCCTTTCATGTGGCAAGGAATCAGACGCCTTTTTAAAATCAAGATACACTGCATCTATAGTCTCTCCTAAATTCAGCAATCTTTTTAAAACAATTCCATGAATTGACGGAATTGCGTAACACGCGACCTTTTGCGCCTAAAACCATGTTGGCAATCTGAATATAGTTTGTTTTCCTTAAAATAGTGAACAGCGTTATCCCTTATAATTGATTCAAGTACCTTACAAGCTATGCATGTTAAGCTGCACAGTTTGATTTGCCATCCCCATTTTTTTTCATGTGTTCTTCTCTTCTTCGAATACTGTTCATCTGCTGTAACTGGCAATTTCTTCTTGTTGTTCAGTGTTCCATGTAACTGGCAGTTATTAACATGTAGGCCGACTGAGGTTCAATCGAATTCGCTGCTCGGGGTATGTTGGGAGGGGGCAGAATCAATATCAATAAATTGTAGCAATGATGAACACCTATGAAACCATTTTTATGAGCACAGAATGAAAACTCTCTTCTTCTTTTTTTCTTTAACTTCTTAAATTTGTAACAATACTTTTTATCAATAAATGTTAATATTGATAACCTCTATCAAAATGCGTTGGATCTTAGAGAGGCAGGGCAAAATGGGGACAGGGCAAAGCGAAACAGGGCGAAACGAAACAGGGCGATAAGACACTGCCGGAATCATTGGGGCGAAAGGGGAAGAGGGCAAAATGGACCAGGGTGAAACGGGATGTGCCCGTCAGATGCACGGCTCTCAGATGAACGGCCGTCAGAATCTAAAAAGACAGGCATACATGAAGACACACACACACGCGTGCGCACACACACACATACACACACGCATGCACGCACACACTCTTGCACGTGTGGATCTTTCTGTTTTTAGTTTGACCTTGTGTGCAAATAAGTGCGTACACAACCAGCTGTAGACAAGCTCCTACTCGGAATATTTAACCCATTTTGAGTTCGTTCATTCTGGGTCTGAATTACATCTTCCATCGCTGATCAAAACCATGTAAGCATACATTACATGTACATAGAGTCTCTATCACGTCTTTGCGTGGGTTTATTTTAAACGTTTCACCCGTGTTTCGAATGATAAACCCTAGCCTTCCGAAGTTGTATGGCAACAGAAAATCGTATGATGGTGTTGTGGAGTTTGGTGCGGTGAGTCACACAGCGTCAGTGATGAATCCTCTTAAACCCGGCTATGTCCTTTGAAATGCCATGATGGTGGTCCTACGGTCTCTGCCTATTCTTCCGTCTCGTCAATGGTCATTTTCCTTTCTGCGTCCTTTTGATTCTTTCCTTTCACCCTTGCACCCTATCTTCTCTTCTCTGCATCCTGTTCCTATTCCTTTTCATGCGTTTGCCCTCCTTCTCTTTCCGTGTCCGTCTTCCCTTCCATTACCCGTCACTCACAGCATCACTAGCCTTTTCTCTGTTCTGTACCATCTTCTTCTGACATCTAACACACACACAGAAAAAGAGTTGCACACACGCACGCACACACAAACACACACACGCATGCACACACGCGCGCGCACGCACGCACACACGTACAAATAGAGAGGAGATAGAGAGACAGACAGCCACAGGCAGACAGAGACAGAGACAGACAGACAGAGAGCAGACAGAGATACAGACACATGCACGGAAAGAGGAAATGATACAAAAGTAGCAGAATCTCTACATAATTTGATATCAAAATAAACACACATGTTAGCTATCCATGCATGCACGTGCACAGTAAGTGGCTGCATCAAGACAGCTCATAAGGACCGAGACGAGAACCCAGCTGATCCAATAAAGCAGCCATTTTACCATCAACCTCTCCATAACAGTCACCCGGATGGGGGGACGTTGAGCTCAGGAAAATGACCTTGCACCGGTTCACCTTGACTTTTTGTCAGCCCCCATTTGTTATGTTGCACTTTGATTTGTGGAATCCATCGATTATTATCGTTATTATTTGGATTCTGTTTGTTTAGTTGTTGTTGTTGTGTGTGTTGTAAGTCTGTTGGAACTTCCCAACGGATGTAGCGTGTTTAGTTTGGTGAAGCTGTTCCTTTGTCCCTTGTCTGCTTTTTCTAATGTCGGGTAGCAGTGCCTCCTATAAGTTTTACCCCTTTTTGATTCGTTTTCTCCTTAACCTCTCACTGTATTGTATTTCGTAGCGTTTTGTGTTTGTCTCTAACAGTGCGTTCTTAACTTGACAATGGGAATTACAAATGAGTGGGAGACTTTCAACAAGGTACTAAAGTGATTTTTAAAAATACTATTTATCTTTCTGTGCAGTTGAAATAGAAAAAGATATACAAAACCGTTTAAATTTAATATTTCTCAAAGTGTGAAGTATTTACAACATAGGACAAGGGGGGAATCGGTAGGATTTTGTTGTTGCTTTTATTTCTACCAATCCCAGTAAAATATTGCTATAATCTGAATGACTAGGAGACTCACACAGCAGTTTAAAGATCCGTTTCCAAGAAAACGTAGGGATAACATTGTTTTGTTTTCCCACAAAGCCTACCAGCCTAAAGCAGTGTATCATGACATAATTGATGCGATATCCATCACTGCGCACGCATGCGCACGTGTACACGCACTCAAACACACACGCGCGCGCGTACACACTGGCACGCACGCACACACTGCCACGCAAGCAAAAATACATGAAATTACTCACATACATACAAAAACGTACACGCACATAAACACTTACACGGCACACATGCGCCCGCTCACTTAAATCTACACAGAGAGAGGGGGGGTGAGGGAGGGAGGGAGAGAGGGGGAGAGAGAGGGGTAGGGAGATAGAAACACAGGGAGAGAGATAAGAAAGACAGACAGACATTCTCTCAGAAAAACAGACAGACAAAGTTATACAAGGATCATTGTCTACTGCATGATATAACCTATGTCTACTTTATGATATTCCTCGCATTGGAGAAAAAAAAACCCATCTTACGATTGGCTGATGTTTTTAATTCCTTTGATCCATCAGAATCAGAAATATGAAGGATGAACTCAAATAGCCTGCTGTATGCAAAAATGGTAATCACACACATGATCGTAAAATTCGAAATAATCGTGCTTCTTATGCAGCAGATTTTACACACAAACAAAGTTCTAATAATATTGATAATTCACGTTACTTCAGAGCAAAGGAAGTTTCCTTAGGTATTTCTCTTCATATTCGAATTTTCCTTCGTAAACATGTCCTTACTAAAGGAAAATGCACTCAATATAAAACGGAAAAATATCGCAGAATATTGAAATAATTAACACTCTTATAATTATTACAATGACTACACTGCAATATTTCGTCTGGCACTTTCTTCTAACACTTCCTGGACAATACGCTCCGGTCTCTGCAAAGCCTACTGCTATGGACAATACGCTCCGGTCTCTGCAATAGGCCTACTGCTATGGACAATAAGCTCCGGTCTCTGCAATAGGCCTACTGCTATGGACGATAAGCTCCGGTCTCTGCAATAGGCCTACTGCTATGGACAATACGCTCCGGTCTCTGCAATAGGCCTACTGCTATGGACAATAAGCTCCGGCCTCTGCAATAGGCCTACTGCTATGGACAATACACTCTGGTCTCTGCGATAGGCCTACAGCTTATCTCCTTTTATATGAAGACTTTAGCAGTTTGATGACGCAGGTGTGGCCCGGCCCCCTTAGAGTGTCAGGAGTTCAGGACCAAAACACTGGATTGAGGGGGGCTTCTTCTCTGAACACCCTCTGTTGTCCGTCTCTCCATAGAGTTTCTTTGCACCAAATCAGTTTCGCCAACAAACTCGTTCATCAAGGGCGTGGTTCAGGGACACACCTAGGATCAACACACAGGGTGTCTTGGGTTCAACTAGTCCACGGGCCATGGAGGGACACACCTAGGATCAACACAAAGGGTGTCTTGGGTCCAACTAGTCCACGGGCCATGGAGGGACACACCTAGGATCAACACACAGGGTGTCTTGGGTCCAACTAGTCCACGGGCCATGGAGGGACACACCTAGGATCAACACACAGGGTGTCTTTGGTCCAACTAGTCCACGGGCCATGGAGGGACACACCTAGGATCAACACACAGGGTGTCTTGGGTCCAACTAGTCCACGGGCCATGGAGGGACACACCTAGGATCAACACACAAGGTGTCTTGGGTCCAACTAGTCCACGGGCCATGGAGGGACACACCTAGGATCAACACAAAGGGTGTCTTGGGTCCAACTAGTCCACGGGCCATGGAGGGACACACCTAGGATCAACACACAGGGTGTCTTGGGTCCAACTAGTCCACGGGCCATGGAGGGACACACCTAGGATCAACACACAGGGTGTCTTGGGTCCAACTAGTCCACGGGCCATGGAGGGACACACCTAGGATCAACACACAGGGTGTCTTGGGTCCAACTAGTCCACGGGCCATGGAGGGACACACCTAGGATCAACACACAGGGTGTCTTGGGTCCAACTAGTCCACGGGCCATGGAGGGACACACCTAGGATCAACACACAGGGTGTCTTGGGTCCAACTAGTCCACGGGCCATGGAGGGACACACCTAGGATCAACACAAAGGGTGTCTTGGGTCCAACTAGTCCACGGGCCATGGAGGGACACACCTAGGATCAACACAAAGGGTGTCTTGGGTCCAACTAGTCCACGGGCCATGGAGGGACACACCTAGGATCAACACACAGGGTGTCTTTGGTCCAACTAGTCCACGGGCCATGGAGGGACACACCTAGGATCAACACACAGGGTGTCTTGGGTCCAACTAGTCCACGGGCCATGGAGGGACACACCTAGGATCAACACAAAGGGTGTCTTGGGTCCAACTAGTCCACGGGCCATGGAGGGACACACCTAGGATCAACACACAGGGTGTCTTTGGTCCAACTAGTCCACGGGCCATGGAGGGACACACCTAGGATCAACACACAGGGTGTCTTGGGTCCAACTAGTCCACGGGCCATGGAGGGACACACCTAGGATCAACACACAGGGTGTCTTTGGTCCAACTAGTCCACGGGCCATGGAGGGACACACCTAGGATCAACACACAGGGTGTCTTGGGTCCAACTAGTCCACGGGCCATGGAGGGACACACCTAGGATCAACACACAGGGTGTCTTGGTTTAAACGTGTCCACGGATGGAGGGAGTCCTACCGTGGAAGCACTTAGGACCCAAGCTTGCACTGCCACGGGAGCATTGAGTCTAATGGTCACATTAGTCAAGAGAAAGAGATTAAGACTTTTATCCGCCAATTACATGTTCAGTAAAGATTCAGCTGAAAAAGACTCACAACCTGCTCCCCTCTACTAAACTGGACACTAGTAAGGCATTTTCCGCGGGTGTCCGTAGACTAGACTACACTACTGCCCGCACGTTTTGCCCGTATTTGTGGTGAGTTCTCTTATTCAAGGCCTTTGAGTGAAATTCAAAGTCGCCCGCCCACGGCAAGTGTCATACCCTGGCTAAAAGACTCCAGGGATCATCCCAACAGCCGAAGCATTTGAATACTATGGTACAAACGCACCAACTTGGGATGAGAACATTACGCGTGTGACCGTTTGGGATTACCCCGCCACGTAAGCAGCCACACTCCGACATCGGAGGATATTGGAGACTGATGATGTTATGCTAGGAGCTATGCAGAGCCTAACAACATTTTGATGTAGCCTTGGTGTTCTAGCCTATGTCAGTTGGTCTGACACAGCCTTATGCCAAGGCGAAGCCTATTATAATTCGAGAAGGATCGAAAGTGATTCAGAGTCTGTTGCCACAAGACGATTCGCGCGACCTTCCTTCCCTCTACCCCACCAACCCAGCGCCACCCATCTTCACGGCAGCTCACTGTGGGCAAGGAAAGGATCAGGCAGTGTCTGTAGTTCTTGGGCCTGGCTAACGCCGGGATATCATTATGAAAGGAAGCGTAGAATACAGCCCTGTCACGTAGTTTCAGATGGATACGGAACTCCATAGCATCATTATCACCATCATTGTTATCCACCTTCATTAATCATCAAACAGAAAAAAATGTCTCAAATTATATTGCCTTGCATGCCCTGTTCTCATGGTGACCTCAGTTTTGATTACCAATCCAGTGTATGCCCTAGGTGCGTTCGGGTCAAAGCCATGGGGCTCAGTATGTTCTGGGGAGATGACGATGGATGGAAGTGGTGGCGCCCTCGGGGGAGGATCTCACTCACGCTGGCTCCGCGACTAAGACATTATTGTAGGGGGCTTAGTAGGTGCTGTCCTTGTTAAATAAAGTTGTCCAGTGTCCAGTGTCCTGCGTACAGGCTCCAATGAACACCACCGAAGTCACTCAACAGCAGTGCAGTGTCTCCTCGGTTGGTTGCCTCCTGACGGCCTAACATAGATTCGCTCCACTTGGATTGCTGGTTTCGGATTCTGCGACTTGAACAAACCGGGGTGTGGCTGCGGGTTGGGGTTCGGAATGAGCGGCGTGGGAGCAACGCCACTGTACGACCCGGACGATGGGACAACGACAACAACAAAAGCATCAGGCGGGTAGAACCCCCCCACCACCACCACCACTGTCCATGAGGTGAAGCACAGCCATGTTCCGCAGCTCCAGGAAGCTGCATACTCCGGCAGCCGTGGCCATGGCGGAGGACACGATGGCGAAGATGAAGGACCAGGCCAGGGTAAGCGGGGGCAGGTGCCTCATGAACAACTCCCGCTCCACCCGGCGGAACTGCTGCCCCATCCTCACGCCGAACACCATCAGCGTCATCATCTGCAGACACACTGCCAGACAAACAAACACAGTATGTTACTTTTATTGTTTGATAAACCGCTTACAAAGAAAGAAGAAGAAAAAGATTAAAACACTTTACAGCTGCTCCCTTCACGCCGAACATCATCCACCAGGGTCATCAAAATGTGAAGTGATGCTATTCAGTGGTTCACGAGATATAGCCCGGACAGACATGCAGCCAGACACAATGACAGAACTAGAGACAGAAACCCCCCACAGACAAACAAACAGAGACGAACAAACTTTCTAGTTGTTGATTGGTCCATTAAAGTTAGGTTAAAATAATACTCTTTTTTTACCAATCAGACAAGAGCTTGTAATACTTTTCCGCAAACGTTTTCTAAAGTGTTTCTTAGACCCCTTTTGGCGTAACAGTTATGCGCGCGGCGACCGTCGTCTAGAGAAACTAGACCCAGATTCGCCTAAAGGCAAAACCAAATACTACAGGGGAGACCACTAACACGGGGCTAAGTCAAGCAACAGACGACCTTCAAATAGGCCTGACATACAGATGCCACCACTAGGCCTAGTCACAGACAGCTTGGGAAAGTCGTTGTCGGTCATGCGCAACCCATATGTCATTAGCACGTTCCAAGTCAGATTGGAAAGCCGTCAGCATCCCCATCAAACGTTGTCCTCCCCCCACTGAGGGATGCCTTCAGACAACAGCCACTCGCTCTCACAGCAACAGCAAAGACGGGGAAGGTAAAGCCGGCGCCACACACACGTAAAATCGTATGGGATGCGATGCGATTGGGTCATGTGAGTCATGATTCACGGGAAAATACTTCCGTCTAAAAATAATTCTGCCATTTCGATCAAGTAGACCCAATACATGAATTTCACGCGAATCATGACTCATATCGTCAAAATCGCATCGCATTCAGATCCGAATTGTATGTGTGTAGCAGGCATTTAAGGGGGGGGATGCTTTTTCTCCGTTTTAGTGTCTTTTTCCCCTGGCATGTCACAGCACGCGGGGAAAGATGCAAGACAAAATAAACACAGAAATAAAAGAAAAGGGAGGTGAGGGGACATGGGGGGGGTGGGGGGGGGTGAGGAGAGCTAAGAAAAGAAACACAATGTAAGCTAAAACTTCCCGCACCGAGAATGAATCAGCTCTCGTGTGAATCCCAGCTGTGGCTTCCGTTCGGTACGGAACGAAAATATAGGGAGAAAAAGAAGAGAAAGATCGCAAGGCATATTCATGTGCTTCCTTCCAGACTTGTGCAGATCTACGGAAGCAAGTTCATCTGATGCTTTCTGTCCCCCATTTTGGGTGCTAGGATAACGGCTATCATTGTAGAAACGTCGGAATGAACTCTGGACATTTTGATCACAACGGATTAGTATTAGTATTAGGTATTAGTATTTAGTATTATTAGGTACTTTATAGTCACAGAGGCGTCTCTGTGAAATTCGGGCTGCTCCCACATGGAGAGCGCGTCGCAGCCAGAGGCGCGACACCCAATTTGTTTTTAATTTGTTTTTTTGCATGCGATTTTTGTCACTGATGAGGGGGGGGGGGGGGGGTAAATTTTGACCAAATGACAACTTTTTCGTTGCCACTGGGTTTAACGTGTGCTAAATGCATGGGCACACGGGACCTCGGTTTTTCGTCTCATCCGAAAGACTCCACGTTCAGACCGTTAAGGAAAAAATCCCCTGTACCCAGGTTCGAACTCGGGTTTACTTGACACGAAGCGAACGCGCTACCACTGTGCCACTCTACACCACTAATGTAGGCTGAAAAAGGTATAAAACATTTTAGTTCACATCATATAGTAATAAGGCAAGTGTCCGTGTGTGTGTGTGTGTGTGTGTGTGTGTGTGAAACACAAAACGGGCCTTATAATAATTATTATAAGCAATCAGAGAAACGCACAGACCCTCTTTTTGATCCCAATGTACTCCCGTTCTGAAAGAAATGGGGGTAGAGCCAACAAGGACGAAGAAGAGGAGCTATTACTCAGGTGTAACAGTGTTCTGTTTTCTGATCAGCTGCACCGAGGGAAGACAGCGATTCTCCATGGTCGTCAGCGGGGGGCTGAGCGGTAAATAATGGCCATATGGCCAATTATCGAAACATCGGCGGCAAAAACAACTGACTGTGGCTCCTCTGGGGAGTTGCCTTCATCCGTCAAATGAGACTTGACGAAGTTTGTGTGGGGTTTGTCAGTGAGCGTCATGATCCGTGTGTTTTATGGCTTATAAGTCTTTGGGTGCATTTATTAGAACCAAATTGTCTCTGTGTCTGTCTGAGAGACTCTTTCTTTCTCTCTGTGTGTGTCCCTCTGTCGCTGTCTGTCTGTCTGTCTGTCTCTCTCTCTCTCTCTCTCTCTCTCTCTCTCTCTCTCTCTCTCTCTCTCTGTCTCTCTCTCTCTCTCTCTCTCTCTCTCTCTCTCTCTCTCTCTCTCTCTCTCTCTCTCTCTCGTTATCTCAGAATATGTTGTTAATCATATAGTAATAAGCCAACTGTCCGTGTGTGTGTGTGTGTCTCTGTGTGTGTGTGTGTGTGTGTGTGTGTCTGAAACACGACACGGGCCTTATAACTCCGCCGTTTTTCGACCGAATCGCTTCAAATTGGCTGTAAGCCCTAACGGGCCGATGGCAACGGCAACCGAGCGAAACGCGCATCCGCCGGCCTCTCGGCGCCCGTATCTCCAGTGTTTCTGGACCGATTGCCTTCGAATTTGGCAGGAAGATCACCAGGGACGGTGACTATCCGTGTACCAACCCGGAAGCGAATCGATTCAGAAACGCGCGCGCTATACGACTCCGCCGTTTCTTAACCGAATCGCTTCAAATTTGCTGTACTCAGCGTTACCAGTACTTGGCGTTACCGTTACTAGGCGTTACCGTTACTAGGCGTTACTGGGACTCGGCGTTGCGCTAGTGACATTAAACAGTCAAAGTGACAAAGTCTCTCTCTCTCTCTCTCTCTCTCTCTCTCTCTCTCTCTCTCTCTCTCTCTCTCTCTCTCTCTCTCTCTCTCAAACATTTTTGGTCACAACGACGCACGTTGCCATTTGTCGGTCTTTCCCCATGGCAAGCAACACAGTGATATGCAAATCGTATTATTACTAGCGTATCACTGTGTTGTGATAGAAAAAGAGCGAGAAATACCAACGTGTAGTGTGACCAATGCTGGATTAGTGGCTACAGTTTACAAAGGGTATAGGATTACATCTGGGAAGAGTTCATCCAAATGACATCCAATTCCTCGTGAACTCTATCAACAACATATCGCTTTAGGTTCCGTTACTCTGGATGTTGTGTTGTTGACCTACCCTGGCTAAAAGACCCCAGGGATCATCCCAACAGCCGAAGCACTTGAACACTATGGTGCAAATGCACCAGCTAGGGATGAGATCATTACGTGTGAGACCGTTTTCGATTGCCCCGCCACGTGGGCAGCCACATTCCTTTTCGGGGGATTTTGGAGACTGGTCGTGTTATGCTGGGAGCTTGTTATGGCTAAAGACAATCCCCGCATAACTATGCAGAGCATAGCAACATTTTGATATATCCTTGGTGTTCTAGCCTACGTCAATTGGTGTGACGCAGCCTTAAGCCAATGTGAGTTTTATTGGATTATTTTTAAGATAAAGGTGAGCTAGAAGAATGGCAGTCATCGCCCTTGGTTCACTGACAGCACTGTGCGTGAAATGTTCATTAAAATCAATTTGATACTTTAGGCTGTTGTATTCTGGGCACATTTTGCTTAGAAACACACACACACGCGCGCGCACGTATGTTAAGTCCTTTCGCAGTCATTTGTCCTCTCGCGGATACCATGACCTACAATAAGCCTAGGGTCGGTCTCCTATAACCATATTATATTCTTGATCATCATGTCACAACCTATTCAGATCCTGAATCGTGAACCGCCAGTGCAAACCTCCACCAAGGAAGACTCACAAAACCGGAATTTCCTTCCTTCATGTCCGAGCTGTATCTCATGAACCAGAGGGTAGATTGGCTTCATATTTTGTGTGGTAATGTAACATGGCGAGTAATGAAATACACGCACGCACGCACACACACACGCACGCACGCACACACGCACACACACACACACTCACACAAGAACATGCACGCATGCACGCACGGGGTGAGAGAGAGAGAGAGAGAGAGAGAGAGACAGAGACAGAGAGAGAGAGAGAGAATTTGACAATTTGACAGTTTTATTGTCATCACCATAAAAGCTCTCATGACAAGGGGTAAGCAAATTATGTGAACTTAATAACAAATCAAGCATAGAAAACAAACATTACTTCAACAGTGAAACATGAATTGTAGAAGTCTGAAAAAGGAATTATCATAAATCCTTCGTCTATATAGGCTAAGCATGTAAACAATATCCCTTTCTTATCTTCCATTATCTCTCTCTGTCTCTCTCTCTCCCTCTCCCCCTCCCCCCCCCCACACGCACGCACGCACGCGCACACGCACGCACACGCACGCACACGCACACACACACACACACACACACACACACACACACACACACACACACACACACAAACACAAACATGTTTTTGCTTATACAATGTTCCCATCTGGAAATAAAATTTTGACTTGACTTGACTTGACTTGACACACACACACACACACACACACACACACGCACGCGCGCACGCACACACACACACACGCACGCGCACGCGCACGCACACACACACATACACACACACACGCACACACACACAATTACGCACTCACTCACTTTCTTTCACAAACATAGGTATAAGAAATCCATATATTAATTAATGCATCAAGAAAAATAACTCGACCATCCAACCACAATTTTATACCAAGTAGAGAGAGAGAGAGAGAGAGAGAGAGAGAGAGAGAGAGAGAGAGAGAGAGAGAGAGAGAGAGAGAGAGAGAGAGAGAGAGAGAGAGAGAGAGAGAGAGAGAGAGAGAGAGAAGAGAGAGAGGGAGAGAGAGAGAGAGAGAGAGAGAGAGAGAGAGAGAGAGAGCTCTGCTTGTTGCTGCTTCAGTTATTTTGTATTGTGTGCTCTTTTGTTTTTGGACAATAAAAATGTTTAAACCAGAGAGAGAGAGAGAGAGAGAGAGAGAGAGAGAGAGAGAGAGAGAGAGAGAGAGAGACAGACAGACAGACAGACAGACAGACAGACAGACAGACAGAGATCAGCCGGGGTCCCTCATCCACTGACCCACAGAGAACCCCAGAAGACAGAGGGTCATAGCCAGAGGCCTGGACTTGGTCAGACTGGGACACACGATGTAGGCCAGGTACAGCAGGAAGGACAGGGCGTAGCACAGTACGGCCACCATGGAGAAGGCCTGGGCCGCCAGGCTGAAGTCTGCACATCATCATCACCAGCATCATCATCATCATATCATCATCATCATCATATCATCATCATCATCATCATCATCATCATCATCATGGCCAGGTACAGCATGAAGGACAGGGCGTAGCACAGTACCGCCACCATGGAGAAGGCCTGGGCAGCCAGGCTGAAGTCTGCAACATCACCATCATCATCATCATCATCATCATCATCATCATGGCCAGGTACAGCAGGAAGGACAGGGCGTAGCACAGTACCGCCACCATGGAGAAGGCCTGGGCAGCCAGGCTGAAGTCTGCAACATCATCATCATCATCATCATCATCATCATCATCATCATCATCATCATCATGGCTAGGTACAGCAGGAAGGACAGGGCGTAGCACAGTACCGCCACCATGGAGAAGGCCTGGGCAGCCAGGCTGAAGTCTGCAACATCGCCATCATCATCATCATCATTATCATCAATCATTATCATCACCATCATCATCATCATCACCATCATCATTATCATCACCATAATCATCATCATCATCACATCATCATCATCATCGCCATCTTCATCGTCATCGTCATCATCGTCATAATCATCATCACCATCATCATCAGTAGCAGCAGCAGCAGCATCAATACTATCACCATCATCATCATAATTTGCAGCATTAGTATATTCGCCGCCGTCGTCGTCGTCGTAGTCCTCCTCCTCCTCCTCCTCCTCCTCCTCCTCCTCCTCCTCCTCCTCCTCCTCCTCCTCCTCCTCCTCCTCCTCCTCCTCCTCCTCCTCCTCCTCCTCCTCCTCCTCCTCCTCCTCCTCTTCCTCATTGTTAGGTAGACACAATAACTGACCTGCCTTGTTGGGCAGACAGCGCCACACCTGACCTATAACATTGTAATAATAACACACAATACCTGACCAGTCCTGCCTTGTTGGACAGACACCATGTGGTCTATACTGTAATAATAACACACAATAACTGACCTGCCTTGTTGGGCAGACACCATGTGGTCTATACTGTAATAATAACACACAATACCTGACCAGTCCTGCCTTGTTGGACAGACACCATGTGGTCTATACTGTAATAATAACACACAATACCTGACCTGTCCTGTCTTGTTGGACAGACACCATGTGGTCTATACTATAATAATAACACACAATACCTGACCAGTCCTGTCTTGTTGGACAGACACCATGTGGTCTATACTGTAATAATAACGCACAATGACTGACCTGTCTTGGTGGACAGACACCATGTGGTCTATACTGTAATAATAACGCACAATGACTGACCTGTCTTGGTGGACAGACACCATGTGGTCTATACTGTAATAATAACACACAATAACTGACCTGCCTTGTTGGGCAGACACCACGTGTGGTCTATACTGTAATAATAACACACAATACCTGACCAGTCCTGCCTTGTTGGACAGACACCACGTGGTCTATAGTACTGTAATAATAACACACAATACCTGACCAGTCCTGTCTTGTTGGACAGACACCAGGTGTGGTCTATACTGTACTAATAACACACAATAACTGACCTGTCTTGTTGGACAGACACCAGGTGTAGTCTATACTGTACTAATAACACACAAT
>CM065681.1:94860352-94907852 GCA_017654935.2 Phymorhynchus buccinoides
GAGAGAGAGATGGGGAGAGAGAGAGAGAGAGAGAGAGAGAGAGAGAGAGAGAGAGAGAGAGAGAGAGAGAGAGAGAGAGAGAGAGAGAGAGAGAGAGAGAGAGAGAGAGAGAGGGAGAGAAGAGAAGATAGAGAGACAGAGGGGGGGGGGGAGAGGGAGAGAGAGAGGAAAACGACATAAATTATTGAAAGAAACACAGATAATCAGAATTTATAACGAGAAACAAAGTCACACAAAGAACATTACTAAATGAAAAACACACTGCAGTTTCCCGTATTTAGGCTACATCAGTGTTACATGGTTTCAAGGGGACAACACACACACACACACACACACACACACACACACACACACACACACACACACACACACACACACACACACACACACACACACACGCGCGCGCGCGCGCGCGCGCGCACATTAGTGAAATAACAAATAATCTAGAATTTGCAATATGTAACAAAATCACACAAAAAATATTCTTACTAAATGAAACGCAGTTTGGGGCAACCACATAAAAAAATAGGGAAAATACACAAAGAAACAATGCACAAAAAGGCATTGTCTTAGAGAGAGAGAAAATAGAAGTGGCAGAAGATAAGAAGAAAAACACACAAATGCTTACGACAACAAAAAGAGAAGAAGTAAAAGAAACAGAAAAAACCCATTTTAAGTAGCCTAAAGATTGGTATTGTTTTTTTATCAATAGAAAATGGAGAAGCAGCTTCCTGTCAATTATAAGCGCAGATGTGTCGTGCTGCCGTCATGCACCAAACTAAGAAATAGTTAGGCCCAGCATGTATGTCCATCGTTGGTTGGAGACTCGAAATTCTTTGTAAGAGTTTCTAGAACAAAGGCAGCAGAATGGACCGGTAAGGCAGAGAGATAGTAGATGACAGTAAGCAAAGGGAAAAGGCAGAGTCAAAGAGAGTGACATATTAGAGGAAATTACAAGTGTATAACTTAGAGAAGGTGGGGGAACTATTTGTACGAAAGATCCCCCGGATGGGGGGGGGGGGGGCGGTGACAGAGATGGAGAAAATGCAAACAATGAGCTTTAATTCGAGCAATTCCACAACATCATCAACAAACAGACGACAGCACGGTTGCAGGACTCACCTTTGCACGCCTTTGATGTGAAGCCGCCTCCCTGTCTCACCACGCACTAAACGCTGGAACTAGCGTAATAATGCTCCAAGTGCCTCGCTGAGAACATCTTTCCACACAAGCTGTCGCACTTCTTCTCTGTTCGTGAATGCTTCAGGCAAACGCGCCCTCGTCTAGGGCATAAAGGGGCGGCAGCAGATGCCGCACTGGTTGGTAAAGCGGTTTTCAACACGTCGGCTACAATGCCATGGGTGGGCTACCCGTTTGGAGGCAGGTGCTTGGATGTTTGTTTGTTGCTGATGTTGCTGATGCTAATCACTTGTATTCAGGTTAGACAATGTATCTGTCTGTGTCTGTCTGTCTCTGTCTCTGTCTCTCTCTCTCTCTCTCTCTCTCTCTCTCTCTCTCTCTCTCTCTCTCTCTCTCTCTCTCTCTCTCTCTCTCTCTCTCTCTCTCTCTCTCTCTCTCTCCTCTCTCTCTCTCTCTCTCTCTCTCTCTCTCTCTCTCTCTCTCTTTGTGTGAGTGTTATTGTTGGCTTACCCTGGCTAAAAGACTCCAGGGATCATCCCAGCAGCAGAAGCACTTGAACACTACACTGTGGTATTTGGTGCATCAGCTAGATGACAGATGACGTGTGTGACCGTTTTTTTATTACAGCCGAATCCGCTTATAAGACACTCGCTTATAAGAAAACTCGTTTATAATCAAGCACAAAACAAATCCCTTCCAAACTTATATTTTCGTATTTATTATCAAAGCTCGGATATAAGAAACTCGCTTATAAAAACTCGGTTATAAGCAAGCAAATTCTTTCTCCCATCCGCGATGGAAACTTGGATATAAGAAAATGATGTCATACAAGAGAGTTGGTTTGCAGTTTATTTTCTTATAAGCGAGTTCTATTTTCTCATAAGCAAATTACCATTGACAACATTTTCTTAAAGACCCACCAGATCCCGTGTCATTATCACGGGTTTCACAGGTTTTCCATCTTATAGCTGGTAAGAAATCTTGTTTTGACCAGGTTTGACTCCCATACAAATGCCCCCAATTGAAAACGAAACATCATTTTAAAGAGCAGCCTCAATTTGAAGTTGGGGGAATTTGTAAGTGGGTCACAGCTACCCTGAAAAAAACCAAGGGACTTAATCGTGTTGGGTCAGTGTGTCTTTAAAAGTGAGTTGGACCTGAACTGAAAGGATTTTCCAGAAAACTGAAGTCATTCCAAAAAGGGAAAGTTTACCTCATACCAGTTGCGTCACAGACATTCTAAACAGTACAGGCACTTGATTGCAAAACTAATTGAGTTGGTTTTGTTCCTTTATTCCATACTTTCCTTCAGTATTCTGTGCAAAATAAATGTTGAGCAGAAGAAAAAATATGAGTGCCTGTACTTTTGTGTTGGTGGTAGAGAGACTGTCCATCCTTAATTTTTCAGCAGCAATGGCAGAGAGGAAAAGGCAATCCATTTATTTAAGAAGATAACGACAAATAACTGAATATGTGGACACAAATCCACATAAACAAAAGCAAACGATCGATGAAAAGCTGCAGGTCCCCCTCTCCATGGGTGGACAGTAAATGGTAATAGTTCAATACAAGAAAGATGAAGGGGTACGCAGTTGATAACAGTAAAAAAAAAAGGCTTCTTTGTTGAGTGGTTGTAGGCACCTTTAAATCTTCTTCTTAGTAGACTATTTTGATTGTATGATGTAAGACATGCACCAAATTAGGAAAAAGGATTATTTCTTCATTTTGTTTTACTCTCTTACTTTTCTTATTCTTTTTTTTTCTCTTTTCCCTTTTCCCCCATTCAATTTGGTTATAAGGAAAACAGCTTCAAAATATTTTCTTATATCCGAGTTTTGGATATAAAAAAAACTTGGATATGGTAGGAAGCAAAAAATTCACCTCCCTACGATTTTCTTATTACCGAGTTTTGCTGTATTTTTATATTATGATGTAAAACATGAGTCATAAGTCATAAGTCGCAAGTTTCTTTTATTGTCCATTGGCATTGTACAAACGTAAATGGAAAATTGTCTTCCACCATGTAAAATAAGTTAATACATCCAAATTAAAATATTAATTAAAAACATGAAACAGAAATTTACATTTAAACAAATATGTTATTCTCCCACCACACCCAATCATTCATCTGCTCTCCGCTATCTTGCTCGCTCATCATGCCACTCATACCACTTCTGCCTTCATTTTTGTTTTTATTTTTCTGTTCTATCCTCTTTCTTTTTTTCTCCTTTCTTTTTCCTTTTTCCTTTTTTTCATGCACCAAATTAGGTCAAAGCATTTACTCTTTGGTTTATGTTTCTGTTCGTCTTTTATTTTATTTTTTATTTTATTTGTTTCCTTTTTTTTTCAACTCGGTTATAAGAAAAAAACTTCAAAATATTTTCTTATATCCGAGTTTCGGATATATGAAAACTCGGATATAAGAAAACAAAAAAAATATCTCCTTTCGATTTTCTTATAACCGAGTTTTACTGTATCCCGCCACGTGCCTGGCAGCCACACTCCGTCTTCGGGGGATTTGGGAGACTGATGATGTTATGCCAGGAGCTTGTCATGGCTAAATACAATCCCCGCATAAATACATGCATATCATAGCAACATTTTGTAGCCTTGGTGTTCTAGCCTATGTCTGACACAGCCTTAAGCTAAAGCCTGCTTGGTGATATGACAAGCTAACATTACGCAAACTAAGGACACGGTGAAAATGGATTGTTTCTTTTTTTCCTCCCTACCAACTCAACTTCAACTTCTGTTTTATTTGTCCTCATACATACAAGGATAATTGAAATTGAAGTTGAAGTTGAAACAAATGTTTGTTTCAATTATCTAATGATTTAAGAACCCGTAACGGCGAACAAAAAAATACAAACCCAATGCTGTAGAATTAATATGAGGAAAAACTTCTTTTCTAACAGAGTCACTCAGTACTGGAACAATCTCCCTGCACAAACTAAGCTTGCTTCTAACATTAGCAATTTCAAAACCCTCCTGGATAGTGATCCCAAAATTGCTGCATTTAAATTCAATTATGATTAATGCACCAATGATTGCTCAAAAAGCGTCACAGTTATGCCAATCAAATTGCAAAACAAAATCATAAAACAAACAAACAAAAGAAAGGGCACATCAAGAGGCCGCGAGTCGTGGCTGCCCTAAAAGCCTGACCTGACATGACCTGTGTGCACTTGTGCATGCAGCCAGGTGAGCGAGCATACTCCTTTTAAAAAACATCCCCGAATCTGTCTTATGTGCTTGAGTATATCAAGTTGGTCACCACGACAGAAGAGGAGGAGGAGTTTGAGTTTTGTTTTGTTTGTTATTCTTGTGTAGCTGAATTAATTAGAGAGCTGGAACAGAGAAGCCATTAGTCCCATGTCAGTTGTCAGCGGGCCGTGGAAGCAATTGTGTTGAAGGGATTGAATTTGCCAAATAACTGCCACTTCTGAAAGGACTTGAGACGATGTGTGCGTGTACCAGTGTGTGTGTGTGCCAGTGTGTGTGTGTGTGTGTGTGTGTGTGTGTGTGTGTGTGTGTGTGTGTGTGTGTGTGTGTGTGTGTGTGTGTGTGTGTGTGTGTGTGTGTGTGCCATGTGTTTGTGTGTGTGTTTGTGTGTGCTTATTATTTTGTTTCTTTTTTGTGTTCAGTATCACACATGCACGCACGCACGTACACACGCACGCACGCACGTACACACGCACGCACGCACGCACACACGCGCACACGCACACGCACGCACACGCACACGCACGCACACACACACACACACACACACACACACACACACACACACACACACACACACACATTGATTTTGTTGGTTTTGTATTTGCGGTTTGTGTACCAGATGCAGAAAGGTCTCTTCAAGGTAGACCACTCTCAGTAGACTGTTCAGACATCATGGAAGTTGACATACGGCTGGCCACACCACGAGGGCGATTAGAGGCTGGGGATTCTGAGGTTACCCTCGTCACACCAGGTACAGTTGTGTTGTATGAATTGGAGTACAGGGGAAGGGGGGTTGACAGCTTTCCAGGCACTTTTCAGCTGCCAAATCGGGCCGTGGACCCCAGTGGTCTCAACATCATCAACATCGTGATCGTCACGATCACGATGAACACCCGCCACTCACTGCCCGGCGCCAGTGTCACTGTGAGTAACTGTCAGTGACACCCTTCCCTCTCAGCTCTGTCCACCTCCCCGACCCCCCCCCCCCCCCCCCCCCCCCCCCCCCCCCCCCCCCCCCCCCCCCCCCCCCCCCCCCCCCCTCCCCCCCCCCCCCCCCCCCCCCCCCCCCCCCCCCCCCCCCCCCCCCCCCCCCCGCGCTTACACACACTGTGACACTACCACCGGTGTGTCTATACACCAGAACATGCCGAAAAATACCGGAAAATGGTGAATGTAGAATGGTCAAAACATACAGAAAAATGCTGAATGGTGGAGGCGGAATGATCAAAACACCGAATGGTAGAGCTGAATTATGAAAACATTCTACAGAAACCCCCAAAATGTATTGCAATGGAAAGTGAAATTGCCGAATAGCAAACTGATTAAAATGGTCCTGATGACACATTTCCATAGTTCGGCTATCCCGCACACTAGAATAGAATTAATGTCATACTGCATCATATCGACGTGTTTACAAACAAAACAACACGCGTACATGTATATATGCAAACACATTGGCGCTCAACATAAATAAGGGCCCCCCCCCCAAAAAAAAAAAGTTGTGGTGAAGGTAACATGGCCCCAAAAAATAGGGTGGGTAGGTAGGGCCTATCTTTCTTTTTTGTTGTTGATTTTTTTTAGGTCAAAATTGACAGAACGCACAATTCAAGAGCTCTCTCTCTCATTCTAGAACTCCCTCACTCTTAGTCTTACTCTCTTGGTGTGTGTGTATGCATAGTATAGTATTAGTAGAGTAGAGGGACTGGCTTCATCAGCCTAGGCCTCACGGCCTAGTATCAAGCATCCCCTTCATACTTTTCATAAATATGGGTTACGCTTGCGCATGCATAATTTCCATTCAAATTTATCAGGGGTCGCGTTAACGCATGTTTTTTGCGTATTTGATGCATTTTAAAAATTGCTGACGCATTTTCACGGCGCTTACGCGTAACACGTACGCAAAACGAAGTCTGCTCAAAACTGCATCTGAGTCTAAATGCTGAATCAGACTTTAGAAGTCTCACTGCCTGCCTGTACTGTATTGAATAGAGGTGCTACCGACTAGCCTACTGCGCCAAACACATGCTTAGGCCTTGATTCCTTTTCTGGAACAGACCAAAGAAAATCTCCACTGCTTCTAGAGAAGGGACGGATTCCCTCCTTTCTCTTTCACTAAATTCCGTCCAGTTGCTGGTGACGCAGGCGCAGTGTTTTGCGGGAAACCTACTTACAGTAAGCATCCATGCAGTAAGCCATTCTCTGACACTGACTGGAGGAAGTTTCTGAAGAGCAAACGCTTCGAGCGCTGCTGAGCGCTAGTGGAAATTCAGCAAAAAGTGTCAGAAACGCATTTTTTGTTGCTCACTGGCGCATTTACTTGAAATAATTTTGTTTGACCAATCAGGTAATATATTTCCACTTTTAAAAATCGTTTCTTAGACACCGTTTGTCAAAAACCTTGCGCTTCGTGCAAGGCACTCTCTTGTGAAATTTGCCCTGGCTTCGGCCTTGTGTTGACTGCCAGCATACTTGATTCAGCAAACAAACGAGCAAGATGGTCATCGGGCATTTTTAAGGCAACACACTAAAACCCCTATGTCTCAATGCTAGCAAACTTTATTTTGATCGAAAACAACTCTCACTTTCTCAGCCTCTTGAGTTGTGAAAGGGGGTCAACATTTTACTGTTGTCTGCTCAATAAGTCTGATCTACTGTAGTCCAGATCTCCACTCGTGTTGACACACTGATGCGAGGTGAATGGTCAGGGGCAGGCATTGACTGGCACTGCAGTTGGTTTGATCAGCAGGGCTTGTGACGTACATGTCAGCGATGACGTAAGCATAGAAAACAGGTGGTTATGTGCGGATAGGCGTAAAACATGCTGTTTTTTATATTTTTACATCAATTTATAGTGTTATGATGTGACAGTTTTTTTAGCCTAGTTTGCGCATTTTTGGGCCGACTTTGCGTAAGGTAAACGCATTTTGAAAAACTCTGGCGCAATGTCTGATTTATTCATCATAATCATAAAACATTTGATTAATATTTGGACAACTGTCTAGAAGATTTTTAAATATGTTAGTATTTTGTGCTTCTTTCGATTGGACTGGAAGAGCATCCCAAACTTGTGCAATTCGGTTAGAAAGTTAGTTTTTTCTTATGTTAGTATGTGTGTGCATACATGTACATGGTGTGTGTCATGAACATCGAGTGATTTAAAGTGAGCAACCCAAACAAATAAAACTTTCTCTTCCTCAACAAAATTGTAAGCTCTTCACTCCCAGCTCTTTGAGATCGCCGAGTGGTGTTGAAAAATCTAGTTCGAAAGGTTCAGCTAGATAGATGAACCACCTCGGCAAGTGATAATGTTTTCCTTTCCTACATCCGGATGAATGTCCCGGAAAACATCCATGAGCGTGTAAGATGCTTTGAAACTATGAAAGTGCTAATCACCCTCGTTACGTATTTTCAGAAACGTGAGCGCATGGCTCCATTGAAATGGCAAATGACACCATTTTGCAACGACACGTGGACATTCAGCGCGTTAGAGTTATGTCCCCTGATGGGCATTCCCCGATTGAACTTGCATCTCTCTCTCTCTCTCTCTCTCTCTCTCTCTCTCTCTCTCTCTCTCTCTCTCTCTCTCTCTTTTTTGTTTTTGACAAGGCCCCAAAAAGATCATAGGGTCGGCCAAAAAAATAGGGTATGAACCTTAACCACAACTATTTTTTATTTTGACCTAAAAACCTCAATGAGTAGATGTCAATTATTTTTAAGTAGACTGTGTTTTTTTGTGGCATCACACACCGTTCACACAGGCTGAGGTTGTCACCGGGCACGTAGCCACCGGAAGTTATCTCAATATTGAAACTGAACCACAAGCTGCTGATACAGCAAAACAAGAGGTCAGAGGGGATGATCAGTCTTTGTTAAATGACAATATTTATAATTTGGTTATCTGTGGTTTTATAATTCAGCTTCACCATAATTATGGTGTCATGACCATCCGGCATTCACCTTTCGGCATTTTCTGGTGTTTAAACACACCCCACTCCCACTCCCTATAAGAACAGCTCATTCCTCGCTGCAATCTCTTTATTACCCAACCACTGCAGTGCATGTGGTTCCCCCTCCCCCACCTCTTCACTCTGCAATGTTCTCATTATATCTTCACCCTGAAAACTATTCAGTAATTCACCCTCTCCCCTTCAGCTGAACTGATGTGAGCTGTTGTCAACAACAAGACACCTCTCAGTGCAGCCCTCTCCTCTTCAGCTGAACTGATGTGAGCTGTTGTCAACAACAATACACCTCTCAGTGCAGCCCTCTCTCCTTCAGCTGAACTGATGTGAGCTGTTATCAACAACAAGACACCTCTCAGTGCAGCCTTCTCCCCTTCAGCTGAACTGATGTGAGCTGTTGTCAACAACAAGACACCTCTCAGTGCAGCCCTCTCCCCTTCAGCTGAACTGATGTGAGCTGTTGTCAACAACAAGACACCTCTCAGTGCAGCCCTCTCCCCTTCTACTGAACTGATGTGAGCTGTTATCAACAACAAGACACCTCTCAGTGCAGCCTTCTCCCCTTCAACTGAACTGATGTGAGCTGTTATCAACAACAAGACACCTCTCAGTGCAGCCTTCTCCCCTTCAGCTGAACTGATGTGAGCTGTTATCAACAACAAGACACCTCTCAGTGCAGCCCTCTCCTCTTCAAGCTGAACTGATGTGAGCTGTTATCAACAACAAGACACCTCTCAGTGCAGCCCTCTCCTCTTCAGCTGAACTGATGTGAGCTGTTATCAACAAGACACCTCTCAGTGCAGCCATCTCCTCTTCAGCTGAACTGATGTGAGCTGTTATCAACAACAAGACACCTCTCAGTGCAGCCCTCTCCTCTTCAGCTGAACTGATGTGAGCTGTTATCAACAACAAGACACCTCTCAGTGCAGCCCTCTCCCCTTCAACTGAACTGATGTGAGCTGTTATCAACAACAAGACACCTCTCAGTGCAGCCCTCTCCCCTTCAACTGAACTGATGTGAGCTGTTATCAACAACAAGACACCTCTCAGTGCAGCCCTCTCCCCTTCAGCTGAACTGATGTGAGCTGTTATCAACAACAAGACACCTCTCAGTGCAGCCCTCTCCCCTTCAGCTGAACTGATGTGAGCTGTTATCAACAACAAGACACCTCTCAGTGCAGCCCTCTCCCCTTCAGCTGAACTGATGTGAGCTGTTGTCAACAACAAGACACCTCTCAGTGCAGCCCTCTCCCCTTCAGCTGAACTGATGTGAGCTGTTATCAACAACAAGACACCTCTCAGTGCAGCCCTCTCCCCTTCAGCTGAACTGATGTGAGCTGTTATCAACAACAAGACACCTCTCAGTGCAGCCCTCTCCCCTTCAGCTGAACTGATGTGAGCTGTTATCAACAACAAGACACCTCTCAGTGCAGCCCTCTCCTCTTCAGCTGAACTGATGTGAGCTGTTGTCAACAACAAGACACCTCTCAGTGCAGCCATCTCCTCTTCAGCTGAACTGATGTGAGCTGTTATCAACAACAAGACACCTCTCAGTGCAGCCCTCTCCTCTTCAGCTGAACTGATGTGAGCTGTTATCAACAACAAGACACCTCTCAGTGCAGCCCTCTCCCCTTCAGCTGAACTGATGTGAGCTGTTATCAACAACAAGACACCTCTCAGTGCAGCCCTCTCCACTTCAGCTGAACTGATGTGAGCTGTTATCAACAACAAGACACCTCTCAGTGCAGCCCTCTCCCCTTCAGCTGAACTGATGTGAGCTGTTATCAACAACAAGACACCTCTCAGTGCAGCCCTCTCCCCTTCAACTGAACTGATGTGAGCTGTTATCAACAACAAGACACCTCTCAGTGCAGCCCTCTCCCCTTCAACTGAACTGATGTGAGCTGTTATCAACAACAAGACACCTCTCAGTGCAGCCCTCTCCCCTTCAACTGAACTGATGTGAGCTGTTATCAACAACAAGACACCTCTCAGTGCAGCCCTCTCCCCTTCAGCTGAACTGATGTGAGCTGTTATCAACAACAACACACCTCTCAGTGCAGCCCTCTCCCCTTCAACTGAACTGATGTGAGCTGTTATCAACAACAAGACACCTCTCAGTGCAGCCCTCTCCCCTTCAACTGAACTGATGTGAGCTGTTATCAACAACAACACACCTCTCAGTGCAGCCCTCTCCACTTCAACTGAACTGATGTGAGCTGTTATCAACAACAAGACACCTCTCAGTGCAGCCCTCTCCCCTTCAACTGAACTGATGTGAGCTGTTATCAACAAGACACCTCTCAGTGCAGCCCTCTCCCCTTCAGCTGAACTGATGTGAGCTGTTATCAACAACAAGACACCTCTCAGTGCAGCCCTCTCCCCTTCAGCTGAACTGATGTGAGCTGTTATCAACAACAAGACACCTCTCAGTGCAGCCCTCTCCCCTTCAACTGAACTGATGTGAGCTGTTATCAACAAGACACCTCTCAGTGCAGCCCTCTCCCCTTCAGCTGAACTGATGTGAGCTGTTATCAACAACAAGACACCTCTCAGTGCAGCTGAACTGATGTGAGCTGTTATCAACAACAACACACCTCTCAGTGCAGCCCTCTCCCCTTCAACTGAACTGATGTGAGCTGTTATCAACAAGAAGACACCTCTCAGTGCAGCCCTCTCCCCTTCAGCTGAACTGATGTGAGCTGTTATCAACAACAAGACACCTCTCAGTGCAGCCCTCTCCCCTTCAGCTGAACTGATGTGAGCTGTTATCAACAACAAGACACCTCTCAGTGCAGCCCTCTCCCCTTCAGCTGAACTGATGTGAGCTGTTATCAACAACAAGACACCTCTCAGTGCAGCCCTCTCCTCTTCAGCTGAACTGATGTGAGCTGTTATCAACAACAAGACACCTCTCAGTGCAGCCCTCTCCCCTTCAAGCTGAACTGATGTGAGCTGTTATCAACAACAACACACCTCTCAGTGTGTGACGAGGTAATGGGTTAAAAGGCTAAGTCTCTAGGGAAGACTTTTAGTGTGTTAAATTTTCAAGTAGAAAATTTGCCTTTAGCCCACTTCTCTAGGGTATGGGAGATGAGCAACTTTCCCGGCCCCTTTTCATCTAATAAATTTATATTTGTGCCCGGGTTCTGGCTCGTATGATTGTAAGAAATACAAGTGGTTGATTTGCTCTTAATGGCAGACAGAGAGAAGTAGGGTTTTACATGAAATTACAAGACTCCCACTCTCATCAGTCTGACCAAAGGGTTCAGGATTATTTGACACTTGTATTTTATTTACTCACAAAATCTGCATAAGATTATGCAACAATAATAATAAAGCAGCTCAATGGCGCCAAAACAAAATATGAATGAAAAAAACAACAACAATGAAATCCGAAAGGATTTACAAGACTTTTGTCTTTCTAGAAGGTTAGCCCCAAGCGAGAAGGGTCACTTAGTGTCTTCAGTGCCAGGGGGAAAGTTCAAATGATTGGCGTGGTCCAGTGGACTTAGCTGCTGTCAAGTTTTCCGTAGTGATCGGCGAGTGCTGGGGTGGCTGGGCTTGCTCGTCAGGTGAGAGTAGCTCCCAGTCGTTCCGGTTACGGCTTCGCGGGATGGCACGGTTCAGGCGTGGTCTCCTCGCGGATTCTGGGTGCGGGGCGTCTTGGCGGCGTTCCCGTCTTGGTGCTTGTGAGTCAGGGATGATCTTCCTGCCCACGATGCCCTGCTGATAATCACAGGAGAAGGTGGATGTAGATCTCTATGGCTTAGAGACAAGGGGCTTCAGTCGGCAGGGAATTAGTGGATCCCAACCGGCTAGAAGGCTGCCCTTGTACAATAGCACTAAGAACACATAATCTGAATTTCAGTTAACAAACTGAGATCAGTAAAACATAAAAGGTGATCAAGCCAACATCACTCTCCATCCAACACCTGGAAAGGAATGGTATCATAAAGTGCAAGATTGCAACCCACAGGATTCCTACTAAAAATAGACAAAAGGGTTAGTAGGCATAAAATCCGGTTCTGGTACCAAAAGAGTTAAAGTCAAAAAAACACACACACACAAATAATCAGTGCACATAAATAGAACAGAATGTTTACCACTTCTTTTCAATAACATATCTATCTACTCCTTATTCATCATTGAACATAGGATCTAGATCAAAAATAGGATCAAACAAACAACAAATCTCAATCACCAGCCATCAATAATACTCACTAGTTGGGCTATTATGACTGGCTGGGAGAGAGGTCGAGTCTGCAATGTTGCTCCAGCCAAGGTTCAGTGTCTTGTGTGAAAGTATGTGTAGGCTAACTTTTTCTCACTACTCAAATTATAGCCCTGCCATTTTCAAACAATGAAAGCCTGTGATTGGTTTATAGCAGTCGACACGTCACAAGATGATGTTCTAGTAGTATGTATAGTAGTACAGAACAATCACGCGCCGGTTACATCATTATCACATGCCAACATTCCTATCCTTCTCGTGATTGGAAAGGAAAATCGTCTTCAAAGGGCACCGACTGTTGAAGTCACTTTCTCGTGATGGGGAACGGAGATAAAGGGGGGGGGGGGGGGTAAAGGGAGATCACCACTGTAGGTGTTACATGCTGACAGGGGAGGTAAACCGGGATTCAAAGAGATAAATGCCTTAATCGGCGTCTGTTTGATGGTGGATGGCAATTAAAGTGGCGGCGGGCCCGAGAAATGAAAAGGGGAGAGAGGGGGGGGGGGGTGTAGATAAGAAAGAGGGGTCGCGCGGGACACTTACGTCACACAGTGCAGCCCTCTCCTCTTCAGCTGAACTGATGTGAGCTGTTATCAACAACAAGACACCTCTCAGTGCAGCCCTCTCCCCTTCAGCTGAACTGATGTGAGCTGTTATCAACAACAAGACACCTCTCAGTGCAGCCCTCTCCCCTTCAGCTGAACTGATGTGAGCTGTTATCAACAACAAGACACCTCTCAGTGCAGCCCTCTCCCCTTCAGCTGAACTGATGTGAGCTGTTATCAACAACAAGACACCTCTCAGTGCAGCCCTCTCCCCTTCAGCTGAACTGATGTGAGCTGTTATCAACAACAAGACACCTCTCAGTGCAGCCCTCTCAACCTTCAACTGAACTGATGTGAGCTGTTATCAACAACAAGACACCTCTCAGTGCAGCCCTCTCCCCTTCAGCTGAACTGATGTGAGCTGTTATCAACAACAACACACCTCTCAGTGCAGCCCTCTCCCCTTCAGCTGAACTGATATGAGCTGTTGTCAACAACAAGACACCTCTCAGTGCAGCCCTCTCCACTTCAACTGAACTGATGTGAGCTGTTGTCAACAACAAGACACCTCTCAGTGCAGCCCTCTCCACTTCAACTGAACTGATGTGAGCTGTTATCAACAACAAGACACCTCTCAGTGCAGCCCTCTCCACTTCAACTGAACTGATGTGAGCTGTTGTCAACAACAAGACACCTCTCAGTGCAGCCCTCTCCCCTTCAGCTGAACTGATGTGAGCTGTTGTCAACAACAAGACACCTCTCAGTGCAGCCCTCTCCCCTTCAACTGAACTGATGTGAGCTGTTATCAACAACAAGACACCTCTCAGTGCAGCCCTCTCCCCTTCAACTGAACTGATGTGAGCTGTTATCAACAACAAGACACCTCTCAGTGCAGCCCTCTCCCCTTCAGCTGAACTGATGTGAGCTGTTGTCAACAACAAGACACCTCTCAGTGCAGCCCTCTCCACTTCAACTGAACTGATATGAGCTGTTGTCAACAACAACACACCTCTCAGTGCAGCCCTCTCAACCTTCAACTGAACTGATGTGAGCTGTTATCAACAACAAGACACCTCTCAGTGCAGCCCTCTCCCCTTCAGCTGAACTGATGTGAGCTGTTATCAACAACAAGACACCTCTCAGTGCAGCCCTCTCCACTTCAACTGAACTGATATGAGCTGTTATCAACAACAAGACACCTCTCAGTGCAGCCCTCTCCCCTTCAGCTGAACTGATGTGAGCTGTTATCAACAACAAGACACCTCTCAGTGCAGCCCTCTCCACTTCAGCTGAACTGATGTGAGCTGTTATCAACAACAAGACACCTCTCAGTGCAGCCCTCTCCACTTCAACTGAACTGATATGAGCTGTTGTCAACAACAAGACACCTCTCAGTGCAGCCCTCTCCCCTTCAAATGAACTGATGTGAGCTGTTATCAACAACAAGACACCTCTCAGTGCAGCCCTCTCCCCTTCAGCTGAACTGATGTGAGCTGTTATCAACAACAAGACACCTCTCAGTGCAGCCCTCTCCCCTTCAGCTGAACTGATGTGAGCTGTTATCAACAACAAGACACCTCTCAGTGCAGCCCTCTCCTCTTCAGCTGAACTGATGTGAGCTGTTATCAACAACAAGACACCTCTCAGTGCAGCCCTCTCCCCTTCAGCTGAACTGATGTGAGCTGTTATCAACAACAAGACACCTCTCAGTGCAGCCCTCTCCCCTTCAGCTGAACTGATGTGAGCTGTTATCAACAACAAGACACCTCTCAGTGCAGCCCTCTCCCCTTCAGCTGAACTGATGTGAGCTGTTATCAACAACAAGACACCTCTCAGTGCAGCCCTCTCCTCTTCAGCTGAACTGATGTGAGCTGTTGTCAACAACAAGACACCTCTCAGTGCAGCCCTCTCCCCTTCAGCTGAACTGATGTGAGCTGTTATCAACAACAAGACACCTCTCAGTGCAGCCCTCTCCTCTTCAGCTGAACTGATGTGAGCTGTTATCAACAACAAGACACCTCTCAGTGCAGCCCTCTCCCCTTCAGCTGAACTGATGTGAGCTGTTATCAACAACAAGACACCTCTCAGTGCAGCCCTCTCCACTTCAGCTGAACTGATGTGAGCTGTTATCAACAACAAGACACCTCTCAGTGCAGCCCTCTCCCCTTCAGCTGAACTGATGTGAGCTGTTATCAACAACAAGACACCTCTCAGTGCAGCCCTCTCCCCTTCAACTGAACTGATGTGAGCTGTTGTCAACAACAAGACACCTCTCAGTGCAGCCCTCTCCCCTTCAACTGAACTGATGTGAGCTGTTATCAACAACAAGACACCTCTCAGTGCAGCCCTCTCCCCTTCAACTGAACTGATGTGAGCTGTTATCAACAACAAGACACCTCTCAGTGCAGCCCTCTCCCCTTCAGCTGAACTGATGTGAGCTGTTATCAACAACAAGACACCTCTCAGTGCAGCCCTCTCCCCTTCAACTGAACTGATGTGAGCTGTTATCAACAACAACACACCTCTCAGTGCAGCCCTCTCCCCTTCAACTGAACTGATGTGAGCTGTTATCAACAACAAGACACCTCTCAGTGCAGCCCTCTCCCCTTCAACTGAACTGATGTGAGCTGTTATCAACAACAAGACACCTCTCAGTGCAGCCCTCTCCCCTTCAACTGAACTGATGTGAGCTGTTATCAACAAGACACCTCTCAGTGCAGCCCTCTCCCCTTCAGCTGAACTGATGTGAGCTGTTATCAACAACAAGACACCTCTCAGTGCAGCCCTCTCCCCTTCAGCTGAACTGATGTGAGCTGTTATCAACAACAACACACCTCTCAGTGCAGCCCTCTCCCCTTCAACTGAACTGATGTGAGCTGTTATCAACAACAAGACACCTCTCAGTGCAGCCCTCTCCCCTTCAGCTGAACTGATGTGAGCTGTTATCAACAACAAGACACCTCTCAGTGCAGCCCTCTCCCCTTCAACTGAACTGATGTGAGCTGTTATCAACAACAAGACACCTCTCAGTGCAGCCCTCTCCCCTTCAACTGAACTGATGTGAGCTGTTATCAACAAGACACCTCTCAGTGCAGCCCTCTCCCCTTCAGCTGAACTGATGTGAGCTGTTATCAACAACAAGACACCTCTCAGTGCAGCCCTCTCCCCTTCAGCTGAACTGATGTGAGCTGTTATCAACAACAAGACACCTCTCAGTGCAGCCCTCTCCCCTTCAGCTGAACTGATGTGAGCTGTTATCAACAACAAGACACCTCTCAGTGCAGCCCTCTCCTCTTCAGCTGAACTGATGTGAGCTGTTATCAACAACAAGACACCTCTCAGTGCAGCCCTCTCCCCTTCAGCTGAACTGATGTGAGCTGTTATCAACAACAACACACCTCTCAGTGTGTGACGAGGTAATGGGTTAAAAGGCTAAGTCCCTAGGGAAGACTTTTAGTGTGTTAAATTTTCAAGTAGAAAATTTGCCTTTAGCCCACTTCTCTAGGGTATGGGAGATGAGCAACTTTCCCGGCCCCTTTTCATCTAATAAATTTATATTTGTGCCCGGGTTCTGGCTCGTATGATTGTAAGAAATACAAGTGGTTGATTTGCTCTTAATGGCAGACAGAGAGAAGTAGGGTTTTACATGAAATTACAAGACTCCCACTCTCATCAGTCTGACCAAAGGGTTCAGGATTATTTGACACTTGTATTTTATTTACTCACAAAATCTGCATAAGATTATGCAACAATAATAATAAAGCAGCTCAATGGCGCCAAAACAAAATATGAATAAAAAACAATGACAATGAAATCCGAAAGGATTTACAAGACTTTTGTCTTTCTAGAAGGTTAGCCCCAAGCGAGAAGGGTCACTTAGTGTCTTCAGTGCCAGGGGGAAAGTTCAAATGATTGGCGTGGTCCGGTGGACTTAGCTGCTGTCAAGTTTTCCGTAGTGATCGGCGAGTGCTGGGGTGGCTGGGCTTGCTCGTCAGGTGAGAGTAGCTCCCAGTCGTTCCGGTTATGGCTTCGCGGGATGGCACGGTTCAGGCGTGGTCTCCTCGCGGATTCTGGGTGCGGGGCGTCTTGGCGGCGGTCCCGTCTTGGTGCTTGTGAGTCAGGGATGATCGTCCTGCCCACGATGCCCTGCTGATAATCACAGGAGAAGGTGGATGTAGATCTCTATGGCTTAGAGACAAGGGGCTTCAGTCGGCAGGGAATTAGTGGATCCCAACCGGCTAGAAGGCTGCCCTTGTACAATAGCACTAAGAACACATAATCTGAATTTCAGTTAACAAACTGAGATCAGTAAAACATAAAAGGTGATCAAGCCAACATCACTCTCCATCCAACACCTGGAAAGGAATGGTATCATAAAGTGCAAGATTGCAACCCACAGGCTTCCTACTAAAAATAGACAAAAGGGTTAGTAGGCATAAAATCCGGTTCTGGTACCAAAAGAGTTAAAGTCAAAAACACACACACACAAATAATCAGTGCACATAAATAGAACAGAATGTTTACCACTTCTTTTCAATAACATATCTATCTACTCCTTATTCATCATTGAACATAGGATCTAGATCAAAAATAGGATCAAACAAACAACCAATCTCAATCACCAGCCATCAATAATACTCACTAGTTGGGCTATTATGACTGGCTGGGAGAGAGGTCGAGTCTGCAATGTTGCTCCAGCCAAGGTTCAGTGTCTTGTGTGAAAGTATGTGTAGGCTAACTTTTTCTCACTACTCAAATTATAGCCCTGCCATTTTCAAACAATGAAAGCCTGTGATTGGTTTATAGCAGTCGACACGTCACAAGATGATGTTCTAGTAGTATGTATAGTAGTACAGAACAATCACGCGCCGGTTACATCATTATCACATGCCAACATTCCTATCCTTCTCGTGATTGGAAAGGAAAATCGTCTTCAAAGGGCACCGACTGTTGAAGTCACTTTCTCGTGATGGGGAACGGAGATAAAGGGGGGGGGGGGGGGGTAAAGGGAGATCACCACTGTAGGTGTTACATGCTGACAGGGGAGGTAAACCGGGATTCAAAGAGATAAATGCCTTAATCGGCGTCTGTTTGATGGTGGATGGCAATTAAAGTGGCGGCCGGCCCGAGAAATGAAAAGGGGAGAGAGGGGGGGGGGGGTGTAGATAAGAAAGAGGGGTCGCGCGGGACACTTACGTCACACAGTGCAGCCCTCTCCTCTTCAGCTGAACTGATGTGAGCTGTTATCAACAACAAGACACCTCTCAGTGCAGCCCTCTCCCCTTCAGCTGAACTGATGTGAGCTGTTATCAACAACAAGACACCTCTCAGTGCAGCCCTCTCCCCTTCAGCTGAACTGATGTGAGCTGTTATCAACAACAAGACACCTCTCAGTGCAGCCCTCTCCCCTTCAGCTGAACTGATGTGAGCTGTTATCAACAACAAGACACCTCTCAGTGCAGCCCTCTCCCCTTCAGCTGAACTGATGTGAGCTGTTATCAACAACAAGACACCTCTCAGTGCAGCCCTCTCAACCTTCAACTGAACTGATGTGAGCTGTTATCAACAACAACACACCTCTCAGTGCAGCCCTCTCCCCTTCAGCTGAACTGATGTGAGCTGTTATCAACAACAAGACACCTCTCAGTGCAGCCCTCTCCCCTTCAGCTGAACTGATGTGAGCTGTTATCAACAACAAGACACCTCTCAGTGCAGCCCTCTCCACTTCAACTGAACTGATATGAGCTGTTGTCAACAACAAGACACCTCTCAGTGCAGCCCTCTCCACTTCAACTGAACTGATATGAGCTGTTATCAACAACAAGACACCTCTCAGTGCAGCCCTCTCCACTTCAACTGAACTGATGTGAGCTGTTGTCAACAACAAGACACCTCTCAGTGCAGCCCTCTCCCCTTCAGCTGAACTGATGTGAGCTGTTATCAACAACAAGACACCTCTCAGTGCAGCCCTCTCCCCTTCAACTGAACTGATGTGAGCTGTTATCAACAACAAGACACCTCTCAGTGCAGCCCTCTCCCCTTCAACTGAACTGATGTGAGCTGTTGTCAACAACAAGACACCTCTCAGTGCAGCCCTCTCCCCTTCAGCTGAACTGATGTGAGCTGTTATCAACAACAAGACACCTCTCAGTGCAGCCCTCTCCACTTCAACTGAACTGATGTGAGCTGTTATCAACAACAAGACACCTCTCAGTGCAGCCCTCTCAACCTTCAACTGAACTGATGTGAGCTGTTATCAACAACAAGACACCTCTCAGTGCAGCCCTCTCCCCTTCAGCTGAACTGATGTGAGCTGTTATCAACAACAAGACACCTCTCAGTGCAGCCCTCTCCACTTCAACTGAACTGATGTGAGCTGTTATCAACAACAAGACACCTCTCAGTGCAGCCCTCTCCCCTTCAGCTGAACTGATGTGAGCTGTTATCAACAACAAGACACCTCTCAGTGCAGCCCTCTCCACTTCAGCTGAACTGATGTGAGCTGTTGTCAACAACAAGACACCTCTCAGTGCAGCCCTCTCCACTTCAACTGAACTGATGTGAGCTGTTATCAACAACAAGACACCTCTCAGTGCAGCCCTCTCCCCTTCAACTGAACTGATGTGAGCTGTTATCAACAACAAGACACCTCTCAGTGCAGCCCTCTCCCCTTCAGCTGAACTGATGTGAGCTGTTATCAACAACAAGACACCTCTCAGTGCAGCCCTCTCCCCTTCAACTGAACTGATGTGAGCTGTTATCAACAACAAGACACCTCTCAGTGCAGCCCTCTCCACTTCAACTGAACTGATGTGAGCTGTTGTCAACAACAAGACACCTCTCAGTGCAGCCCTCTCCCCTTCAGCTGAACTGATGTGAGCTGTTATCAACAACAAGACACCTCTCAGTGCAGCCCTCTCCCCTTCAGCTGAACTGATGTGAGCTGTTGTCAACAACAAGACACCTCTCAGTGCAGCCCTCTCCACTTCAACTGAACTGATATGAGCTGTTGTCAACAACAAGACACCTCTCAGTGCAGCCCTCTCCCCTTCAACTGAACTGATGTGAGCTGTTATCAACAACAAGACACCTCTCAGTGCAGCCCTCTCCCCTTCAGCTGAACTGATGTGAGCTGTTATCAACAACAAGACACCTCTCAGTGCAGCCCTCTCCACTTCAACTGAACTGATATGAGCTGTTGTCAACAACAAGACACCTCTCAGTGCAGCCCTCTCCACTTCAACTGAACTGATATGAGCTGTTGTCAACAACAAGACACCTCTCAGTGCAGCCCTCTCAACCTTCAGTTTGGACAAAGAGCTCAGCTCAAAGTCGAAGGCTTAACTCTTTTCTTCTCCCCTTTGATCCAACATCTTGCCTTTAGAGTTTAAGCTATAGTCTGTAAACTATGGCAATTGTTGAAGAAATAAATCGCAGGTCACTGATGACTGATGTAGCCGCATAGAATTTCTCTTTAGAAATAATAAAATATTGTTGAGTTGAGTTGGTTGACTGAAATTGAAAGCCACGTTAAGCATAAGCCGAGGACTGAGGGGTAGTTGAACTGCCCCTGTGCCGACTTACCCTCTACCTAGCGAGTGACTGCATGGAGTCAGTTAGTCTTCAGACACACACAGAAATGCAGACGCCAGAAGCCTCATACTCGTGTCACGAGCAAAATGCACTCCTGTTCTTATATCATATGAGAACTGGGAGTACTTACAAAATAGCACTGTGGTGCATTTCCGATCAGCTAGCAAAGCTAGAGCTCTATGTTAGCCGTACAATCGAAGACGTGGTAGTAATGATATTATTATTAAACACTCAATTCCTAAAAAATCCCTCTAGTTGTTAGAAAATTAAACAATGTTCAAATGCAGATCGAATTGACAGAAACTCGGAACAATGCCATTTTATTTAGCAAACGTACCTACTTGTGAGGTCGCTACATTATGAACGTAGCTGGCCAGCTTTTCTTCAAAGTAGTGGTGTCCAATGAAACGCCTTCCTAGCTTCGCTACATAGCGGCTAGCTTTCCCTGTGATTCTGAAATGCGTCTGTGGTGATTGCTGACATTTCAGGTGATGTGATCACGTCGGACCCTGGTTTTATGCGGGGCCATGGCACCACGATGGAGGGAGACAACCTACAGGCCACAGTGGCCGGAGTGGTCCAGCGGGTCAACCGCCTCGTCAGCGTACGGCCCCTGAAGGCGCGATACGTGGGAGAGATCGGCGATGTGGTCATTGGTCGTGTCATTGAGGTAGATATTAGGCCCGAAAGGCTGAGTTTGCACCAATCGATTTAATGTGAGTGTGTGTGTTTGTTGTTCTTCAGTTAACGTCCTACTAAAAGTGATTCAGACAATCACACAATATATTGCTGTGTGATGTTGGTATGGTGAGTGTGAGTGGGTGTGTCTGTGAGTGAGTGTGTAAGTATTAAAGTAAGTAATAGGTTAGGGATGTAGGCCTAACCATGACCCCCCCCCCCCCCCCCCCACACACACACACACCTCATTAAAAATGTTAAACTTACACTTATAGAATATAACTGAACAATGAACAATGCTAAAGATAAATACTAGCTGAACTACTTAATAAACATTTACAAACTGAATCAAGATAAGAATAATTGTTTACATACAAGATAGAGATAATGGAGTCGATCTATCAGTAAAACCGTCAAAACACGAATTTTTAAACAGTTCTCTTGCTCTTGGACAGTGAATCAGTAAATGACTGACACTCAAAGATTCACTACACATACATTTAACATTATTACAATATTTTGTTTTAACCCCTTCACTGCCCAGCCCGGTTCCGGTTCCGGGGCAACTATTTGCCAAGACGTTTTAGGTTGCCGAGTCTATCGCAAAACTTTCTGAATAAAATTGCATATAACCTATGCTTTTCTGAACGGGAATTGAATATACTATCCTTTGAGAACACTCTCACATGCATTCGAACATACTGCGAAAAGCGTATGGATAGAAAACGGGAAACTCTTAGAATAACCCTATGACGGATATTTCCATGATGGGGCAGTTTATAGGTTACCGGAAGTTGACGGAAATATCCGTGACGGGGCAGTGAAAAGGTTAAATTAATTCAAACAAAGTCTATGGATTAGACTTTCAATCTCCCTGGACAAGAAAGTAATACGTTTGTATGATGTTTTCCCATTATATATATATTTAGATTTAATACAGTTATGTTAATATTGAAGTTGGTCTACCCTGTTCATTTGCTGATATTCCACAATGAGAAGGCACCCAACAAAAAGTAACGGTAATGCCTTTCATTCGAGGAAAGATGGTGTATTATATGATTAAATTCAATTATCATGTCAAGTCGTATACATGAATTGGGAGACTTGATTAGTGATAGCATAAATTGCTGCTTTAGAATCAGCACATACTAAGATTTGGCTGTTATTTAAAGGAAAACTTAAAATGAAATCCAAAGTGCGTGTGTGTGCCTGCTCCATGAGGAACATTTTAGGAATTGAATTGTGTTCAAAATTTCCTAAGTAGCAAATGAAAGTCTGGTCTTAACTCTTTCAATCCTAGAGCCTGGTTTTCCGTTCTACATGCGTTATTCCCTTCAACCCTGGAGAGAGGAAAGCCGTTCTCCTGGAAAGACTCCTTTCAATCCTAGAGCCTGGTTTTCCGTTCTACATGCGTTATTCCCTTCAACCCTGGAGAGAGGAAAGCCGTTCTCCTGGAAAGACTCCTTTCAATCCTAGAGCCTGGTTTTCCGTTCTACATGCGTTATTCCCTTCAACCCTGGAGAGAGGAAAGCCGTTCTCCTGGAAAAACTCCTTTCAATCCTAGAGCCTGGTTTTCCGTTCTACATGCGTTATTCCCTTCAACCCTGGAGAGAGGAAAACCGTTCTCCTGGAAAAAACTCCTTTCAATCCTAGAGCCCGGTAAATCAGGCTTGGCAGCGCGCGCTTTGAACTTCCCGCAAATCGCGTCATCAGTGTACGTCATCTATCCTTGACCTCGCCGCTAACGGGTCTGTGTTTATGAATGGAATGCGATGCCAGATTCCCCGACCTTTTGTCCTGCCGTTTTTTTTCTTCTTTATCCCTGTGGGAAAGTGGTCGCTAAGTTTGGAATGAGTGTGTCAGTGTGAGTGTAAACATGGCATGTTTCTTAGCTGTGAAAATGGAAGGTGAGAATAATTCTGACTTTGATCAGTTTTCCTATGATGAGTGTTACGATAATTTGCCTGATAATGAATTTGATCTGCTACAGAAGACGAGTGAGCTCAATTAGCGGCAGCTATTGAAGCGCACCTAGGTGGTGATGATGATAGTGGTGAGGAGTTAGATTATCAAAACTTATCTTTGCTCTACACTCGACCTAGTTTTGAGTGGATTATGAAGAATTATGTCACACCAAAACCCGAAACTAGGACAGAATTCAAACATCGATCAGGACCTGTGTGTGTGTTAGACGCATCAATGAAAGCGCAAGATTATTTCCAGTTATATTATTCTGATGAAGTGCTCAGTTCTCTGCTAGAATATTCCAACAATAACACCTAAAAAACGCACTGATGAACCAGAGAAAAGAAAGGTGTCAGTGACAAGCACACCTGTGTGGTGTGCACGGCATCACACCCCAAGTACAAGCATGTACACACTGGTGTCAGCTATACTGACACCCCTTCAAAAAGTGTCAAACTACAATGTGTGAAAAGTGTGGTGTGTATCTGTGCTGCAAACAGCATCACAGTGACTGCTTCAAGGTGTGTCACACACGTGTCACCTACGTGTGACATGTGATGTGATGACTGTGACAGGGGTACATACATGCGTAGATAGGGAACGCGTAAATATTATTTATATAGAAAGTGCACAAAATAGTGTGGTGCTTGTTCTCCATATATTTGTGTTGTATCCATACATAATCGTCAAAACAGACAATAAACTGTTGATGTGTTGGGGACAATTATGGTGACAATGGTGACACTTATCCGTGGAGTAATGACAAGCACAATGCATGGGAATGTACAGGAGGCGTCACTTGGTGAGTGCGTGCATGAAATATACAATTTGCTTTAAAAACACTGACCTGCATGTATGGCATGATATGTCTTGTGCTAAATTGTAAACTTACCTGTTTTACACCTGTGTGTCATCTGTCATGTCACCATAATGTGTCAACATGGTCACAAACAGCTTCTCACATCAATTCCCTACACAACGGTATATGACATTCTTAGGTTCGTGTAATGTGGATTAGTAAGTCTCTACAATAAGTACCCCATTATCACATTAATTTTTTAACCCTCTATAAATCCAGGAATGAAGGGAATAGACAGTTATAGAAACATAGGAATAAGGGGAAGTAACAGTTAGTGTAAAACAAGGAATGAAAGAGTTAATGGAAGTCTTTTGTTCAAATGTGCAAGGTCTATTTTCTTGAATTTGAATGGGATTACAGTGGAGAACTGATTACTCAAAAACTATAACTATAAAAAAAAAAAATGGATAACTCACGATAATCTCTATGTTGAAGTCTTTTCACTCAAAATATTGGCTATATCAACACAAAAATTTCAGTCCCTTCAATTTAGACTTGAGCGATTTGCACTGTATTTGACCAGTGAGCTGGGGTTGGTTGGTCAACGCAGGTGGGCACGCGGCGGTGGAAGGTGGACGTCCACACCAAGCTGGACGCTGTCCTCATGCTGTCCTCGGTCAACCTGCCGGGCGGAGAGCTGCGGCGCCGCTCGGAGGAGGACGAGCGAATGATGCGGCACTACCTGCAGGAGGGAGACCTCATCAGTGCCGAGGTGCAGAACGTCATGTCGGACGGCACACTGTCGCTGCACACCCGCAGCCTCAAGTACGGCAAGCTGGGCCAGGGGGTTCTGCTGCAGGTCAGTGCCTGGGCTGTAGTAAGGCAGCGTTAGTTGGGAATATACCGTGGAACCTCCGTGTTAAGACCGCCTCTCACATGTGGCCAGGGGGTTCTGCTGCAGGTCAGTGCCTGGGCTGTAGTAAGGCAGCGTTAGTTGGGAATATACCGTGGAACCTCCGTGTTAAGACCGCCTCTCACATGTGGCCAGGGGGTTCTGCTGCAGGTCAGTGCCTGGGCTGTAGTAAGGCAGCGTTAGTTGGGAATATACCATGGAACCTCCGTGTTAAGACCGCCTCTCACATGTGGCCAGGGGGTTCTGCTGCAGGTCAGTGCCTGGGCTGTAGTAAGGCAGCGTTAGTTGGGAATATACCGTGGAACCTCCGTGTTAAGACCGCCTCTCACATGTGGCCAGGGGGTTCTGCTGCAGGTCAGTGCCTGGGCTGTAGTAAGGCAGCGTTAGTTGGGAATATACCGTGGAACCTCCGTGTTAAGACCGCCTCTCACATGTGGCCAGGGGGTTCTGCTGCAGGTCAGTGCCTGGGCTGTAGTAAGGCAGCGTTAGTTGGGAATATACCATGGAACCTCCGTGTTAAGACCGCCTCTCACATGTGGCCAGGGGGTTCTGCTGCAGGTCAGTGCCTGGGCTGTAGTAAGGCAGCGTTAGTTGGGAATATACCATGGAACCTCCGTGTTAAGACCGCCTCTCACATGTGGCCAGGGGGTTCTGCTGCAGGTCAGTGCCTGGGGCGCAGCCCTGGTAAGGCAGCGTTAGTTGGGAATATACCGTGGAACCTCCGTATTAAGACCCACTATGAAGGCTGTGCTCCATGGGGGGCCACGTGATCAATGCCCACCGCCCCACCCTGGTCTTTCTGATACAGGGGAACCTCCGTTATAAGACCTTCAAAAATCATCCAAAATGAGGTCTTATAAGGGAGGTAATTTTAATACTTACAGAGAAGGGCAATGTCTCAGAGAAGTAGGTCTTATGTGGGAGGGAGTCTTCTAATGGGAGGTCTTATAGGGAGGTTCCACTGTAGTAAAGAATGTGTGGTGCTTTATTACGGGGTTCATGCACCCCTTGAGAACCCCTTCAAATTGGAACTTGGTCAAAAAGGTGTTTGAAAACACTTTAAAATGAGTGAAAGTTTAATCACCCCTTGAAAATCTATCACAGGCCAAGCTTGCAAGTCCTATTTAAATAAAATCTTGAGTAGGTAGAAACCATTTGGAGGCTGAATTTGTTCACAAACTCGAAATTGAACAAAACAATTATCAAAACATCGTGATCAATGGTTTCATTCGGCTCATATCCGTCATCTGCTTTTGCTCATGCGCAGTCACATTTCCGTAATTTGACGTTCATTGCTTCCTCTCAGTAGGCCTAGAGGATGTGCGTTTTGAACATTGACAGTATTCACCCTCGTTAATTTTATCAACTTCGAGGCCCCTTGAAAAATCCAAATACCCCCTTAGAAAACCCTTGAAAACTCCTTGAATTGTGTTCCACTTCAAGAGTAAGAACCTTGTTTCAAAAACAAAGAAAAGATGTGACCCAACATTTTTTCACCGATTTCCCCTTCATATCCAGATTAAGTGAGTGTCGGAGGTTCCACTGTAGAAACCCCAGCTCTCCTTTAACCCTTTCGCCACCAGCCATTTTTCAGCAAAAACATTTTCATTAAACTTACCTGGGTAAAGAACAAAAATCTGTCTGTAATATTGGAGATTCCTCTGTGACATATTTAAAGTAAGGCCTATCCTTACCTCCCAAAATGAAGAGAACAGGGTCATTGGATAACAGACCCTGATTTGATGCCTTTTAGTGACATGGGTGTGAAATCATTGTGGTGCAAAATGCGACGTTGGCGGTGAAAGGGTTAATGCACTGTGTTATTGCTGATGCTTGGTGTTTTATTTTGTTGTCCAGTGTTAAAAAATCCCCTGACTAGTTGCCAGACTATGTACCACTGGTGTTAAGGAGCTGCTGTGCTTTGACACACATTTGCATTTCATAATATAGGAATTTCATAGTGTGTTTGCAGGCACAGCAAGGTGGTTGAAATAAAAATATCAAAAGGGAATGAGACATGAGGAAAAGTGAATTAAGGACCACCGATTCAATTTGCACCATTTCCTATATTGAGGCAGATTGAAGTGATGTTATTTTTTGTGGAAATGGGAGCTTGTGTAGGCACGAAACTGGGCACCGATCATGACTGGATGTGTATCTTTGCCCATTTGGTATATTCTATTCACAGACTTATCTCTGTGAAATTTGGGCTGCTCTTCCCTGGAGAGCGCGTCGCTGCAAGTACAGCACCTACCCAATTTTTTTTAAATCAGGGGGGAGGCGGGGTGGCACAGGGTGAGGAGGGGGTGTGGACACACTTGGAAAACCTAGCTATCAATTTGGCCATACCAGGCAGCAGGATTTCTCCCTGGTCTTACCGACTTTCAACTGCCGTGTGATTTTTACGTGCGTAAAGCGCATGGGTCAGACTAGCTTTAAGTTCCCATCCGAAGGACTCTACGTTCAGTTAAATTTTCCTGTCAAACTAGAAATGGTGAGGCTGGGATTCAAGCCCGGGTCACTCACGCTGCAGTCACGCATTACATTTGGCAGGCGAACGTCTTAACCACTCTGCCACCTTCCTCCCTTTATGCATACTTGTATATTTTTGTCTGTTGATCGATCATCCCAGTTTGTGTGTACCGAGCAATACAATGTTGGGACGTTTTGATGAAACATGCACTTAATACATTCAATGTACCGTTTATCATAGACAGCAAATGCATGCAATGCTGCAATATTGTTTATGCAGTAACTGTGAATGTGGCAAGGGCTTTCAGTAATGTTCTTTTTGTGACTTTATTTCGTGTGCTAAATTTAGATGTTTTATATTCTTTGTGTGTGTGTGTGTATTTTCCATTGAAACCATGTACCATTTAAATACAAAAAACTGCAATGTGTTTCATTTAGTAATGTTCGTTTTACAACTTCATTACTTGTTATAAATTTTGATCATCTTACCTGATTTCAACGCTTGACGTCGCTTTCCTACCTTGTCATTGTAAAGCACATTTTCAATGGATTTTGTGCTATGTAAATGAAATGATTGTCTTCAATAAACACCATCTTCATTGGCGTTCCCTCAGGTGCCAGCCTCGCTGGTGAAGCGGCGCAAGACCCACTTCCACACGCTGCCATGCGGCGTCAAGCTGATCCTGGGCAACAACGGCTACATCTGGCTGACGCCCACCGTCACCGAGACCCACAGCGGGGGGTACACCGTGGACCTCACGCCCGTCGCCCGCGCAGACCGCCAGGAGATGGCTCGCCTCAGGAACTGCGTGCTGGCCCTGGCCGACCGCAAGATGCTGCTCTACGACACCAGCATCATGTACGCCTACGAGGAGTCGCTCCGCTTCGACAGCAAGACGCTGCTGAAGGCCGAGGTGGCTGCCGAGATCGCCGAACTGTGCCAGCAACGCTTAGAGCAGGAGGGCTACAAATAGTTGAGTTGGGGCAGATTATGCGGTTAGCAAAGGGCAGACTTCACCCCGATTTCGGCGGGTAAACTCAGATTTTTGGGGCTTCAACCCGCTCTCCGATCGTGATAGCCGAAACTCCGATATTTTGAGAGCCGTCAAACAACGTTGTTTAGTCATATTGTTAAGGAAGTGAGAGCTCTCTAATGCAGAAGGGAAGCTTTAACGACAGCCGGGAAGCATTCGACTTCCTGTTTCTATGGCCGCCATTGTGCACGGAGCTCGATTGAAGCCTAATTTTGATCGATTTTCTGGGGGAAAATTTTGTTTCATCAAAATGGCGGCGTTCCAAGCGATAGACGACGATGTTATCGATAAATTGTGTGCCAATCGTGCTTTTGGACTTAGTTATAGGGGCCAGAGTGAAGTGACTGTTGAGGCTCATGCTAGTGCAGTGCCTACTAGGCCTATGGTATCGATCGACCGGTCATCTGCCGAGGATTCTGACACTATTTTAGACAGTGAATTGGATAGTTTCGTTGATTTTTTATCGGACTTAGAGTGGTTTAACACTTTATACAAAGCATAGAGATACTTTTCACACGAAAACGTCGATCACGAATGATCGGCAATGAGACCGACAGGTGTGCGTATCCGAACATCATTTACCTGTTGATTGCATTACTAAAATAACCCTTACAGAAAGGCAAGTACTAAGTTTATTTTGAGCTTTTAATGTTTCTCTGATCATGTAAGTGACTTGTGTCTGCAATGTTTTAATAATAAACACACCACACATTTTTTTAAAAGATCTTTGTTGAACACACCTTTTTTTGTATATATATTTTTGATTTTTCGTAATAATCAATAAAAAATAAACAAACACAAAATGTCAAATTGGCAAAAATAGCATTGTCAACAGTTGAACACAGAAAACAATATCATAGCAAGATTACTACAAAGTTTCATTAACTTTTATTCACAAATAATTTCAATATAAATAATGTTTTGAATAAGCATACCCATTTCTAGTTCATTCTGCCAAATCCTTACAGGATTGTGGGCTTGGCTCAGCCACTTCTTTATAGGATGCTATGTGCTTTTCCATGCTTTCTGGGGTACTTTTCTGCTCACTAATCATTAAAAAGTCTTCAGCTTCAGGGGGCGTTGCCCCTGTACCCCACTGGGGGCCTATGCCGGCCCCCACCCCTCTTTTTCATTTCTAAAATGTGGCAGGTCTGAAAGGGGTTTCCAGCAAATGTTAAGAATAGTTCATGATTATGAAGAATAGTCACTGATGAACAATAGTGTGCGGTTGTCTGCGCACGTCAGAAAAGATTTGTAGGCAGTGCAGCCAGGAAACCGCCCCTGGGAGGGGGTGTGAGCAGACCTCTCTTGAGCCCTTAATAACATAAAGCATCACCATCATCTTTGGTATTATTGATCCGATGACCTGGGAGGGGGTGTGAGCAGACCTCTCTTGAGCCCTTAATAACATAAAGCATCACCATCATCTTTGGTATTATTGATCCGATGACCTGGGAGGGGGTGTGAGCAGACCTCTCTTGAGCCCTTAATAACATAAAGCATCACCATCATCTTTGGTATTATTGATCCGATGACCTGGGAGGGGGTGTGAGCAGACCTCTCTTGAGCCCTTAATAACATAAAGCATCACCATCATCTTTGGTATTATTGATCCGATGACCTGGGAGGGGGTGTGAGGCATTACAAACAATTTCCAGACTACCCGGTGCATCAATCTGTATTGCTGTCGCTCAGGAGCACGCAATGAGGGATACAGGTGCTGAAGTGTGCAACATTTCTCGGTTCATATGTAATTTAGTTTATATACAATTCATACGGTTGCTTTGTGCTTGGGTCTATGTATGCAAGAGTTGAGAGTGAATGTTCAGTTGTATGTGTACGTGCATGACCGGTGTGTATGTATGTGCATGACAGGTGTGTATGTATGCATGTGACATGACAGGTATGTATGTATGTGACATGACAGGTGTGTATGTGACATGACAAGAGTATGTAGTTATGTCTTGGTCCAGTTGCCTGGTAATGCAGATGAACATTTGCCAACATTATGGCCATTTGTTTTATTTTGTCTTCTTCGCAGACAGATTCCTGTCAATTATGAGCGCAGATGCATCATGCTGCCGTTATGCGCCCAACTAAAAAAATAGTTAGGCCCAGCAAGTCCGACTTCGGCTGGAGGAAGTTTTTGAAAGTGTTTCGTGAACAAAGGCAGGAGAATGGACTGGTAAAGGCAGAAAGATAGTAGATGACAGTAAGCAAAGGGAAAAGGCAGAGTCAAAGAGTGACAGATTAGGGGAAGTTACAAGCACAGAACTTCCAGAAGGTGGGGGAACTATTTATACAAAAGACCCCTGTATCCCCACAGGGGTGGGGTTCTTTTACTTAATACAAATCTTTTTATATAACGAGTATTCCTAGCGTTTCAACAGTGCTTTTAAAAACAGCAACACCACTACAAATTAGATGGTTTCAGGTCATAAATTACATGTTTTATGACCACTACCATGTTTACAAAAAGTACCATTCACGACAAATCTATCCCAATACGAGACCTATTTTAAAATACCCATTACCCGCCTGCAGTTTGACCTGGCAGCATAGGAATTTCTGGGGGAAACGCAGAGGGGTGGGAGCTCAAATTTGACTGTACAGTTGTCAAGCCATACCTCTTCTTTAAAATTGTGCCGATTTGTTCATACGTTTATGATGTAGTAAAATATTTGTACAGAACAAAGCGCAGGTGTGTGCATTCAAGTGAATTAGCTTTGACTTATGTTTGTGTATATGTCAGTCTGTGAACAACTTTTAAATGGATTGGATTACAATGATGTGACAGTATCACCCAAGCATGTGGATATGCAGATCTTTACTTTGTTGGTTTTATGTGGGGGGGGTTTCAGGCATGCGTGTTTGTGTTAATGGGATATACTTTCATAATGCCGAGCTGCAAAGATATGAACAGATTTGGATAACATTTTATTGGTAATTAGGGCATCATGGAAGACAATTGACGTATTTTTAACTTTAAAAAAACAACCAAAACCTGTATTTGGTACTTTAGAATCACGGAGCTGTCTGTGAAATTCGGGTTGCTCCACCTGGAGAGCGCGTCGCAGCCAGAGGTGCACCACCCTTTTTTTTTTGCATGCGATTTTTATGTAACTGATGAGGGAGGGAGTGTGCGTGTGTAAATTTTGACTAAATGACAAATGTTTTGTTGCTACTGGGTTCAACGTGTGCTAAGTGCATGGGCACATGGGACCTCGGTTTATCGTGTCATCCGAAATACTCCATGTTCAGACCGTAAGGCCTATTGCCACTCTACACCCTTTAAAATAGAAGCAAGCTTAGCTTTACAAGTCATGAAGGCGAGAACTGCTGTGACTGAACCGTCTCCTGGCAGCCTTGTGCTATCCAGAGCTCTTGTGCTTTACGTGGGAACAGCTTGGATGTGGACTGATGGTTGGCTACAAACATGAGCAAACCAATGACTCCCTAGGTGAAGGATTGAACTGGGTCATCGATTTGGGTTGTATTCGTTAAACTGTGCACTTTGTTTTTATGCAAATGAATTTTGTGATTCAAATGTATCTTAAATCTAGAGAGAACTTTGTTTAAGAGGGCTGCTAATCAGCAGTAGACTTTTAATTAGAAATCAGAAATCAGCAGATTCTGTTGAAGGCTGAAGCATCACCCCAAAAGATTCCATTTGATTTGGGAGTCAATCTGAACTGTGACAGTGCATGGGAACAGCAGACATGGAATTTGGGCATCAATTGAGATGATACACAGAAAACCGAATTGAGTTATCTTGTCTAGTTTTTAATTTATAATTATTTGAAGTTTGGCATTCGAGATTGATCATTAGCAAAAATCGGACCTCTTTCTTTCTATTGATTTGATTTTTTTAAACGCTCAAATAAACAAAGAAATCATTCAAAATTGTCTTTCATGTTGTGGATACTGGTAGAATACATAAAAATAGACATAAATATGCCCTAAATAGAACATTGATATTTTGGGGGTTGTTGATTTCTGGCTTTTGCACAAAAACATTGTGAGTGACATGTTGGTTTTTCCCATGCACCATCACAATTATCCTTGAAAGGTGGCAAGTATGCTGCTGTGTTCAAAGATAGAATCCAACACAAGCTATCAGGTCAAGCAGAAGTCCATTAAAGACCCCGCACGTCACGTGTCACATTCCCTCTTATGCGAGGAAGATTTCTTAAGATTTCTTACTAGCTATAAGAGTGAAAACCGTGATTTTGACACGTGACGTACGGGGTCTTTAAACAGTACGCCCAGCCTGAGGTTGACAGTAGGATGGAGAGTTGACAGACGCAAAGACGAGATTTGAGGAACACACTGTAGCATTCTGTCTAGGTAACACTGCACTGCAATACACTACATTCGTCTGAGGAACACACTGTCTGCTGCAGAACACACTTTGTATTGAGTAGCATTCTGTCTAGGTAACACTGCACTGCAATACACTACATTCGTCTGAGGAACACACTGTCTGCTGCAGAACACACTTTGTATTGAGTAGCATTCTGTCTAGGTAACACTGCACTGCAATACACTACATTCGTCTGAGGAACACACTGTCTGCTGCAGAACACACTTTGTATTGAGTAGCATTCTGTCTAGGTAACACTGCGCTGCAATACACTACATTCAAACGTCACAGACATCCCAACTTTGCTTTTTGGCAGCAAACTTCATAACACTTGCATCTGTTCACCCGCAGTGGCACCAGAGAAAACAACCCAAAGGGAGCAGTCACATGACAGTGGAAAACAAATCGGCCATTTCAACAGAAGCACACACAAAGTGAAATCAAGAAGCAAAGTCACATGGAGCCGTTTAAAAAAAATGCAACAAAATTAAATACATACCAAGAAAATGTCGACAACCAAACCAAAAAACAGGCATAGAAACAAACTGGATTGTAATGCCAAACTTCATGCGTAAACAATGATCATTGCAGTTTCTACAATCTTCCCTTTTCTCTCTTAGCTCTATACAATGAGACCAAAACGAAACAAGTGTGGATGGATGAATAAACTTTAGTCCGACTTCCAACGACTGCTCTTGATTACAAGAGCCCTAGCCCAGATATCCAAAACACAGTTGCACTTTGTATAAGATTTATAGCTATTAACTGAACCACAACAGACACTGCATACAAACTGAAAGGAGGAACAAATCTCTCTCAATCCTAAAGATGGAAAAGCACAGCCAGTGTTAACTCGTTAGTGTAAGTTCAGGTTATTCTTATGTTATTAATAATAATATAGCGCCAATACCAGCACAAGAGAAGACATTGTACAGCAAGAAATCAGTCTGGCAAGGTTAGCGTCAACTCAAAAAAAAGAAAAGAAAATCACACCCACAAAAGAAACTAGCAATCCAATATGCAAGCATATCAACACAAACTGATCTAAGTACATGCCAAAATGACAAGTCATGCCAACACACAGCATGAAGATAATCACTATGGAATGCCACAAGGTGTATGCTTATAACACACAATACATGCCTAGTGAATGCCACAAGGTGTATGCTTATAACACACAATACATGCCTAGTGAATGCCACAAGGTGTATGCTTATAACACAATACATGCCTAGTGAATGCCACAAGGTGTATGCTTATAACAGTTTTTTAACACACAATACATGCCTAGTGAATGCCACAAGGTGTTTGCTTATAACACACAATAAATGCAGATTGCAAATAAGAAACGAAGAAGAAGAAATACTACTCCCGCTGGTTAACACAGTTAGCCAGAGATTTATTCATTCTGAGTGAATAACAGGCAACATATTTTCTTCCTAAAAAACATTAGGAAAACACAAAACTAGCAACTTCTGGGTTCTACATCAAACACACACTACAACAGTGGCATTTTCAGGTCTTTTTTCCCCACAATGATTATCATGGCAAAACAATGTGTTGCATAGTAGGACATATGCACGTCATAGTGCATGTCTGCACTCAAAGCGGGTTCTTTCTTAACAACTGACACGACACACTAACACAACCCTTTCCAAATGGCACAGATGTTGAGCAGAACTTTCCCGTGAAATGAAAAGCAGCAGCTTCCGTTATCACAAAATTTACATGTACATCAAAGCTACCTGCTCACTGAATTCAAATTTATGTCTTAGTAATTCAGTAATAACATTCATAAGGATTGCTTTCTTTTTTTGCACGCAGCTTTGATGCTCAACACACCTGCAATGATAACTGAAAAGCCCTTCCAGCACCGGGTGATTCAACCACAAATGGTTGGTATTTTGAAGAAGACTTTTAATGTTAAGGACACCGTAAGGGCATTATCAGTACATTGTTCAACCTGAGCATGGGACTTGGGCCTATCACTGCATTGGGACTGAACGGGAAAGCACACTTAGTGACCGATCATCACATCACAGACGCTCAGTGACCGATGATCACGTCACATTCTAAGACTCTTGATACAAAGAAAATTCCATCAAAATGTAGGTCTAACGATGACCATATCACACTACAGACACACTGACCCCCACACAGCTCATAGTCCACATGAAAGACATGCTTTCCAACTGTTTACAAAAGAGAAAAGCAAAATCAACTGCTTAGAAAAGAGAAAAACTAAATAGAACAGCACCTGCCTGTCATAACGATTTCATTTGCACAGGAAACAATTTCCGTGAATACACAGAAAACAAGAACGTTAAGTAACTGATTTGCTTCAGTGGCGCACAAACAAAAAAAGTGAGGAAAGCTAAATCTCTGAACTCATTCAAGGCCATTATGTCCGGAATAAATAGGTAGCGGTCAATTTGATGCATTTGCTTCAAGGGAAGTAAATCTGCATGCACACAATACCTTGGTTACTTCTAACCTTGCTTTGCTCCCTTAGACCACAATTTTGACTTTGCTTTTGTAGTGGTTTGTTGTGGGGAAACCAATCGGTGTTGAGTTTTTCTATATCAAGTCTATATATAAAAAAGTCTGATCTAGCACTTCCCCATGTCTAAACCTGAAGTAAAAACCTATAATCTTCCTTCATTTCTCCTTTCGTTTATGTATGTTTTGTTTCTGAGTATGGCTGGAGTGATTTGTGAGTTAATTGTTGCGATGCGAATGAGTTAAACAGGGAAGGAAAAAAAGCTATGTATCAAATGAAATAGTTCTACAAAAAAGTACTATATGCAGAAAATGCAAAAACATCACACACAAGATATATCATCATATATAAATAAACTTGAGACACAAACCAAAAAAAAACATTTGACAAGAACGGGACGAAAGTATTGCCTTGAAACCATCTAGTTTGATCAGCCTTCATTTGGTTTGGGAGCAATGAACTGGGGTGTGGAAAGTGAAGAGAAGACGAGGGGCCCAGGCAGCTCTGCACGGGGTCCAACAGTGGGCCTCAGGCCTTGGTGAGGGAGGCCCAGCAGTGGGCCTCAGGCCTTGGTGAGGGAGGCCTGCAGGTTGATGACGGAGGGGCGGGAGGCCGTCTCGATGCGCTCCAGGTCGTACAGTACCTCCAGGATGCACCCATCGCTCCAGGCCTGGGCCCGACAGCTGTCCGAGCAGTACTGACAAACAGAACACACCTTTTACTGTTCAACCCGCTTGTGGCAAAGGCCTTAATGTCATGTCACTGATGATAACTTTGGATGTCGCACTGGAATGACGTTGGCTTAGACAAGTCAGGAAAGGTATATCTAGACCATTTTCTCAGATTGAGTCAAACAGGTTTCATTCAAATTTTATAAGAAAATCAATAATTCATCAGTTTTCCTATGGCAGTGAAGGGGTTGTTGTTATCTTACCCTGGCTTAAAGACTCCAGGGATCATCCCAACAGCCGAAGCAATTGAACACTATGGTACAAATGCACCAGCTAGGGATGAGACCATTACGTGTGTGACCATTTTTAATTACCCCGCCATGTGGGCAGCCACACGCCAACTTCGGAGGAAGTGAAGGGGTTAATATTGGTTTTACCAAAAGCAATGCCAAGTAGTTTACTTTTGCTACAAAGCACGCAAACAATGTCCAGATTCAAACATTTATTTTCATTTCATAATTTTAGGTAGTGTTGACCTTTTTACCCTGATGCTAACAACCTGTTCCTCGGTGATGCGACGCTCAATAAGCACACCATGACTCAAGAGAAACAGTATGCCAGAGCCACCAGTGGCTCAACTGATAGACTGAACATTGACAGTGCCTGGACAAACAATGATACATCATGGTGTCACAAGCTGCCAAACTTCGTTTTCTGTGTCGTCATCTACGTCTTGTCAAAGTGGAACATCTAATAATCGGTATGGACAAAACACCCTTATAACTCCCTTCTCGTCAAACATACTATAAAAGTAAATAATCTGACCGTCTAAAGTTTGTTTTTAGCGATAGGTCATGTGCTACTGTGCACCGTGTCAAACTGGCAGGAGAGGGAGCTACTGACCGCGCCATTGGCGTTGGTGAGCTCTGGCAGGGACTTCCAGGGGGAGTGCATCAGCTCCTGGTAGTGGCGGCACAGCACAGAGTCCACAAACTCCACCGTCTCCTTCAGGATGCCTGGGCGCCTCTTCTCCAGCTTGCTGGCAAAGAACAGCTTGGCCCGCAGGAAGTAGGCCACCGGCCACACCCACTCCTGGCGGCACACACACGTTCATGGTTGGACAGTGTCCACGCTAACAGGCGTGCAAAGCGCTTCAGCAGACACTCTCTCTTCTACTTATAGCACCATGTATTGTTTTACATTCTTGGTTGTCTGTTGCATTGCAACGGACAACAGGGGTTAGTAACTATTTTTTCGAGTGTGCATGCGTTGCTTCAATGGAAAAAACCCGATATAAGCTCTAAAAGCAGACAAACATGGCAGGGTGCTTGGCAGTGAATGTCTTTGCATTTGGGAGTAGAGAGTGATGTCTTGGCGAATGTATTCACCCATGGTGCTAGAAGAGTTAAACTGCTTCTTTTTTTTTAACTCTTAAAGAGACTGCGGATCAAGGACTCAATACACACACACACACTAACTATGCATGCTAACATTAACTCCTGAAGCCTATACATAAAAATAAATTCTGCCAGCCTAGATATAAACAGACAATTCTTTTTATCTTTGTACCACTGTGACTCTTGTCCTCCACACAGATCTTTAAGATGTTTTTACAAAAAGCCCCACAATCGTCAACTAAACTAAAACAATTATGTCTGAAAATGCTGAAGAGCAAAAGGTTTTCACGAGAATCATGCCTGACAAATGTCACGGTAGGATAGTCGTACGACTGAAATCACGCGTGCGAGTCGAGCCCCTTTGGTCTGCAAATAATGATCCAAGGGCTGTGCGCATAATGTATCTGCATGTGTGAAATATTGTGTGACACGGTCGAAAGCGCGTTCCCACTGATAAATGTTTGCCTAATGTTGATCTGTCAAGGGCGATTTAAAACCAAACACTCCTGTTACTGACGGGTCCATTGTGGTAGTTGAAGCCGTGAGCCACCTTGGGGTCCTCGGAATTGTTGGACACTATGTAGTCTCCATGGTAGGCCCAGTCGCTGCACACAGTCATACAAACCAGTCTTACATATACAGACTGATAATCATTCCAGACAACCACGTTCACAGCTCCACAAGATTCTTCATCCACACGCTTCCTTGTTGTAAGCAGTTCTTTCTTCTTTCAAGGAAGTTCAAGTTCAAGATACAAAGTAATTCTGGCCAAATATTCCAAGATTGTGCTTTTTTTTTCTCGAAAAAATAGTCTGATAGTGTGTGTGTATGTGTGTGTGTGTGTACATGTGTGTGTGTGGTGTGTGTATGGCTTATTTCTTTGACATTAATAATAATACCATAAAGATTACCACATTTACAACGTTTTTGTTTTTTCATGTCTTTTTTGTGGGGAAGAGATCCATCTGAAATGTGGGCTGTTCCCACCTGCAATTTGTGGAGATCCATCTGAAATGTGGGCTGTTCCCACCTGCAATTTGTGGAGATCCATCTGAAATGTGGGCTGTTCCCACCTGCAATTTGTGGAGATCCATCTGAAATGTGGGCTGTTCCCACCTGCAATTTGTGGAGATCCATCTGAAATGTGGGCTGTTCCCACCTGCAATTTGTGGAGATCCATCTGAAATGTGGGCTGTTCCCACCTGCAATTTGTGGAGATCCATCTGAAATGTGGGCTGTTCCCACCTGCAATTTGTGGAGATCCATCTGTGAAATGTGGGCTGTTCCCACCTGCAATTTGTGGAGATCCATCTGTGAAATGTGGGCTGTTCCCACCTGCAATTTGTGGAGATCCATCTGTGAAATGTGGGCTGTTCCCACCTGCAATTTGTGGAGATCCATCTGTGAAATGTGGGCTGTTCCCACCTGCAATTTGTGGAGATCCATCTGTGAAATGTGGGCTGTTCCCACCTGCAATTTGTGGAGATCCATCTGTGAAATGTGGGCTGTTCCCACCTGCAATTTGTGGAGATCCATCTGTGAAATGTGGGCTGTTCCCACCTGCAATTTGTGGAGATCCATCTGAAATGTGGGCTGTTCCCACCTGCAATTTGTGGAGATCCATCTGAAATGTGGGCTGTTCCCACCTGCAATTTGTGGAGATCCATCTGTGAAATGTGGGCTGTTCCCACCTGCAATTTGTGGAGATCCATCTGTGAAATGTGGGCTGTTCCCACCTGCAATTTGTGGAGATCCATCTGTGAAATGTGGGCTGTTCCCACCTGCAATTTGTGGAGATCCATCTGTGAAATGTGGGCTGTTCCCACCTGCAATTTGTAGAGATCCATCTGTGAAATGTGGGCTGTTCCCACCTGCAATTTGTGGAGATCCATCTGTGAAATGTGGGCTGTTCCCACCTGCAATTTGTGGAGATCCATCTGTAAATGTGGGCTGTTCCCACCTGCAATTTGTGGAGATCCATCTGTGAAATGTGGGCTGTTCCCACCTGCAATTTGTGGAGATCCATCTGTAAATGTGGGCTGTTCCCACCTGCAATTTGTGGAGATAGTGTGGCCACTAGTGCAGCGCCACCTATTTCTTTGTGATCTTGAAGGGAGGGGCGACTCACCCGGGGTCCAGCGTCTTCATGCCCAGGGGTCCCAGCAGCTCTTTCTGGGCCAGCTCCAGGGCTGTCCACGCATTCTCCGCTGTGAACAGTTCAGGGGCCTGACACACACATAAGCACACACACACAGTGACACACACATTCACACACAAACTCACACATTCACACACGCATACAGACACAAACACACACACTGCTTCTAAATTTGTTTTGAAGTTTTTTTCACAAAATAATTTTTGTGCACAAGAGGTATGTTTGAATTCAGAAAAAGACTTTGGAAAATGTGCACAACATATACAATCCACAATATCCAATTCATCCAAACTTTTAAATGATGGAAATGTAAACAAAAATAACATTGCTTAAAAAAACGTTTTCACCAATTCAAAAAACGCCCCAAATCGCTTGTGGTCATATTTGTTTTGGGGGGGGAGATGAATTACAAAAAGCTGAAGTTCAGTTTCTGGTCAAATTAAAAACACTGAAATCAGTGTAAAAATGAAGGAGTTCACGGACCTGCCAACAGACCAAAGAGGAATATTTGTAGCAGCAAAGAGGAATTTTTGAGAGCTAAGAGGAATTTTGATGCGGCATCTTACCTTTCGCGCGTAAACATAATTTGAAGCAAGCAATTTTCATCCTTGTGAACTTGTCTTGTTTAAAACTAGTCTTGTCTGGAAGTGTCACAACTATTCCTAACACAATAGAAGCTTTTGGTTTGTTCCTCTGTCCTTTTTATTTGGGCAGACCAAGATGGTTGGTGCCATAGATGATTTAAATAATAAGACTTTGAAGGAAGATAATGAATCAGTTTAAGTTCATCTTTGTTCTCCTTTCCTTCCGTTGGCTTGAAAAAGTCGGTAACGGTGGAAGACAAAGTCTGGGAGTTTGCAGTTTCAATAAAACGATGAGAAGTAATGTGGCATTTGATGTATTGACACCCTCCATAGGAGACTTTCTAGTTTCTGTTTGCACACTTCCGTCAAGATGGCGATTAACACATCGATGTGTGTGAGACTGGGGAGAAAAGAAAGAGAATAGACCAATATTTCTGCCAAGATTACATGGAAAAGTATCTGTGCATTCAGAGATCAAGAAAGTGTGCATCATGCTAGATGTATGATGTGCTCACTACACTTAAAAGTCTCCTATGGAGGGTGTCAAGATATCAAATGCCACATTACTTATCGTTTTATCGAAACTGCAAATTCCCAGACTTCGTCTTCCACCGTTGCGCTGTGCTGCTCTGTACATATAAGACGATGAATTTGTGTGTTCAAAAAAACTTTTTTTTTAAAGTTTTGAAAGCAGAATTTTATGGACTTGAGCGGAAGGGTGGAAGAAATGTAGTCTGAGCGGAAGAAATTCCGCTCAAAGCAGAAAGGTTGGCAGGTCTGTGAGTAGCACCCATGGATTACTCACCACCATGGCCACACACATTACTCACCACCATGGCCACACACATTACTCACCACCATGGCCACACAGAAGTTGGACCAGAACTGGGTGGTACTAATACCATTACTCACCACCACCATGGCCACACACATTACTCACCACCACCATGTCCATGGCCACACACATTACTCACCACCACCATGGCCACACAGAAGTTGGACCAGAACTGGGTGGTACTAATACCATTACTCACCACCACCATGGCCACACACATTACTCACCACCACCATGTCCATGGCCACACACATTACTCACCACCACCATGGCCACACACAAGTTGGACCAGAACTGGGTGGTACTAATACCATTACTCACCACCACCATGGCCACACACATTACTCACCACCACCATGTCCATGGCCACACACATTACTCACCACCACCATGGCCACACAGAAGTTGGACCAGAACTGGGTGGTACTAATACCATTACTCACCACCACCATGGCCACACAGAAGTTGGACCAGAACTGGGTGGTACTAATACCATTACTCACCACCACCATGGCCACACACATTACTCACCACCACCATGGCCACACAGAAGTTGGACCAGAACTGGGTGGTACTAATACCATTACTCACCACCGTCATGGCCACACACATTACTCACCACCACCATGGCCACACACAAGTTGGACCAGAACTGGGTGGTACTAATACCATTACTCACCACCACCATGGCCACACACATTACTCACCACCACCATGGCCACACACATTACTCACCACCACCATGGCCACACACATTACTCACCACCACCATGGCCACACACATTACTCACCACCACCATGGCCACACACATTACTCACCACCACCATGGCCACACACATTACTCACCACCACCATGGCCACACACATTACTCACCACCACCATGGCCACACACAAGTTGGACCAGAACTGGGTGGTACTAATACCATTACTCACCACCACCATGGCCACACACATTACTCACCACCACCATGGCCACACACATTACTCACCACCACCATGGCCACACACATTACTCACCACCACCATGGCCACACAGAAGTTGGGTCTCAGCTGGAAGTTGGACCAGAACTGCGAGGTACTAATACCATTACTCACCACCACCATGGCCACACAGAAGTTGGGTCTCAGTTGGAAGTTGGACCAGAACTGCGAGGTACTAATACCATTACTCACCACCACCATGGCCACACAGAAGTTGGGTCTCAGCTGGAAGTTGGACCAGAACTGAGTGGTACTAATACCATTACTCACCACCACCATGGCCACACAGAAGTTGGGTCTCAGCTGGAAGTTGGACCAGAACTGAGTGGTACTAATACCATTACTCACCACCACCATGGCCACACAGAAGTTGGGTCTCAGTTGGAAGTTGGACCAGAACTGCGAGGTACTAATACCATTACTCACCACCACCATGGCCACACAGAAGTTGGGTCTCAGTTGGAAGTTGGACCAGAACTGCGAGGTACTAATACCATTACTCACCACCACCATGGCCACACAGAAGTTGGGTCTCAGCTGGAAGTTGGACCAGAACTGGGTGGCGTTGATGCAGTCCTTGTACATGCCGCGCCGCACGATCAGCTCTGGGTTGGGCTCGTTGGCGGGGCAGGGCTCCGGGTTGACGTAGAAGTCCTTCTCAAAGTTGCGCTTGATGGCCTCCGCCCAGTCCTCAAAGCTCATCAGCTTATCCGTGAAATCTGTAACACCACCGACAGCATTGGTCCAGGGCACTACAAGTGCAAGTTGGAAGTAATGGCAAAACATGTAAAAATGTTTAACCCTCTTGCAAGCATAATGTTCAAGAACGTTTGGAAAAGATACGGATCTGAAATTCCTAGAACATTCGGGAACATACGGCTTCCACGTGGCAGGTATGGGTGCTTCCATTTTGTTTCTATCACATGGCAGTCACGTGAGCGCTTAAGCCTCGTTTTCGTAATAGATTTCACTTCCGCATGGCCTGTAATATGGCTGCTAACACAATTTGTGTGAGAGATATGCATTTTTTTTGACCGAAAGATACGATTTTTCCAATATTGATCATGAAGTGAAAGGGTAAGTGAATGATTTTGATCTACATTTTCATTTCAACTGTCTTAGACTTCACCAGTCTGCACCAGTAGGCAGTGAACAACTAGTAAATGCAGTTGTGCTGTTACACTTTGGCATTAGTAAATGCAGTTGTGCTGTTACACTTTGGCATTAGTAAATGCAGTTAAGTGAATGTTACACACTTTGGCATTAGTAAATGCAGTTGTGCTGTTACACTTTGGCATTAGTAAATGCAGTTGTGCTGTTACACTTTGGCATTAGTAAATGCAGTTGTGCTGTTACACTTTGGCATTAGTAAATGCAGTTGTGCTGTTACACTTTGGCATTAGTAAATGCAGTTGTGCTGTTACACTTTGGCATTAGTAAATGCAGTTGTGCTGTTACACACTTTGGCATTAGTAAATGCAGTTGTGCTGTTACACTTTGGCATTAGTAAATGCAGTTGTGCTGTTACACACTTTGGCATTAGTAAATGCAGTTGTGCTGTTACACACTTTGGCATTAGTAAATGCAGTTGTGCTGTTACACTTTGGCATTAGTAAATGCAGTTGTGCTGTTACACACTTTGGCATTAGTAAATGCAGTTGTGCTGTTACACTTTGGCATTAGTAAATGCAGTTGTGCTGTTACACACTTTGGCATTAGTAAATGCAGTTGTGCTGTTACACTTTGGCATTAGTAAATGCAGTTGTGCTGTTACACACTTTGGCATTAGTAAATGCAGTTGTGCTGTTACACACTTTGGCATTAGTAAATGCAGTTGTGCTATTGCACTTTGGCATTTTGATTTTTTGTTTGTGGAGCGATGCATCCCCATAACATCTTGAAATTCATTTCGCAAATCAGACATCTCGGCAACACTTTAAAAAAAAAAAAAAAAAAACTGCTTGGGTATATATATATCTTTTTTTTATTTTTCTGACGCTACCCCACTTTTTGTACGGAGTGATAATAATAATAATAATAATAATAATAATAATAATGGGAATTTATATAGCGCTCTTTCTCACATGAGCTCAGTGCGCTTCACATTGATAACAAAAACGTTAAAGGCAAACAAATAATGAATCATTAGAAAGTAAAATAAACACGATGATTGCACGCAACGTTCTCTTACTTCCTCACACACACACACACGTGCGCGCGCGCACGCGTTCGCACACACATACACACGCACGTACGCACGCCTGTATGCATGCAGGCACACACATACACATACATGCACAAACACACACACACATGAACGCACGCACACACACATACACACTCACACACAATTAATTATACAAGAGTAAAATTCTAAAAAGAAACATAGACCACATTCACATTCTCAATCAGGTTTGGATACAATACTGCAACTTGAAATAAAATCATACTGCCATCGACATACCAATTACATGACTAACTAAGTGATGTCCCTTGGCTTAGGATTTCAGAAGTGACTGAGAGCTCAGACTAGAGCATCGGGAACAAGAGGGTTAATCATTATAGTCCATGTCATTTCATAAAAAAGATTTCCACATTTTTTTGTTTCTCTTTTTTTTGTTTACATTTACAGTTTTAAAAGATAGCATGCTACAGCTGAAACTAGGGTTCGTTGTAGTGTGATCATTTGTGTGTGTGTGCATGTTTTCACACGAGTGTCTCACTTTATTTTATTTTTGGTGTCATTTCTCAGTCTGTGTATGAATGCTCTAAGAAAAGTTATAAGGTTTACCATCTTTTTTCAAACAAAAAAATAAATTAGAACTTAGTCCCAAGGTAATATATACTTTTCAGCACAATTTAAACAAGGCAGTTTGACGCAGAGAGTTCTGTTCTTCATTCTTGATATTCTTGATATTACCACAGCAGAAGTCGTGGCTCTATACAGGGCTTGTATAATTCAGTGTTGCTTTACTTTGACACTCTTAACTGATACAGACGTAACAGAGTATCCATCAGATTTGGTGCAATTTATAAATTTGTAATACCGCAATGAGCCTGTCAACACTGCACAGTGTACACCCCAATGCTCAAAGAGACAACATGACAGAGTTCTAATGTTTTCTTCGATAATGTCTGCATACACTTGTGATAACAGTTACACAGAGTGGCAAAAGCAAAAGCAAAAAACACACCCAAAAAACGAGTCAACTGTCAAAAGAAAGAAACAGTGAAGGCATCAACACACCCACAGAGTCCCTGGCATCTCTGACACCACACACTGAAATGGGGAAAGAAAGATGTCAAAGGACTGTTTTAGTTTGGGGTCTTTTTTTTTTCTTCTTTTCTTCTATCTCTCCTCAAACGGAGTGGAAGAGACAGAGGGCAAACAAAACGAAAGAGGCAGAAACAGAGAGAAAGAGAGACAGCTAAGCCCTAGCCTGCAGTGGACAGTCTGCACGGGTGACTGTTTCTGTACAGGTCATCCGGGACGGTTGTGCTCACACCCCCACCCACCAGCCGCATTAACTTTGAACTTTACAACGCTACCAGAACACTAGGGGTCCATCATCTCACCCGACTTGCTGATGGTGACTCCTTTGTAGGGGTAGTCTCCAGTCTGGCTCAGTGCCGACAGCCAACCCACCACTGAGGCGCACAGACCAACCAGCTCCACTGCCGACCCGTCCCTGAAACCATTCAAACCACAACCCTGCAGAACTGGGGAACGTCAAGCATGATGTTACTGAATCAATAAAAAGTGTGCTCATTTAACATTTAGACTGATTGTAATCTGAGACTTTGGAGAAAAATAAGTGTTCACACCAACCATCAATCAACAGAAAAAAACCCAATGCTGAAACCATCAGAAATACAATAGTGACTCTTATTTAATCACAAAACACAGGAAAAAAAGCATGTTAGAAAATTTGTGTTTATGAATTCACACAGTGTACAAGGCTAAACAAAGAACCATACTCCCCTTTTCTTGAGAACATCTTCACATATTTGATTTTACGCAAAATACTTCTCTTGTCCTCCCTCCCACCCACCCCTGCCCCACCCCTCTCCCCAAAGGAATCAATGGTGAAGCCCAGTGTGGCAGTTTGTGGCCGAAACACAGGGCACTATAGCCTTGCAGACACGTTGAAGACAACTGGAGAAACTGGCGTACAGTTGGGAGAGCTGAATACGAAAATATGGTTTTACACCCTCTTTGGCCTTTCGGCCATGTGGGGCATTTGTAAATACAAAGATGGTGGGAACAATACTGGAGGCAATACCCGGAGGCAGTGCTAAACCAGTAAAGTCCCAATTTTTTAATAATACAGATATGTGTAGCAGTAACCATGCCTCGGTTAAACCTCATTGGCTATGGTACCACCACAAGAATATAATCTGAGTTTGATGAGCTGAATAACACTGTGTATGCCTTATGTGGAGCCACCAGTGATACATGGACAAACGCTGAATAACACTGTGTATGCCTTAACACTGTGTGAATAACATGCCTTATGTGGAGCCACCAGTGATACATGGACAAACGCTGAACAACACTGTGTGTGCCTTATGTGGAGCCACCAGTGATACATGGACAAACGCTGAATAACACTTAAACCAGTGATACATGGACAAACGCTAACACTGTGTATGCCTTATGTGGAGCCACCAGTGATACATGGACAAACGCTGAACAACACTGTGTATGCCTTATGTGGAGCCACCAGTGATACATGGACAAACGCTGAACAACACTGTGTGTGCCTTATGTGGAGCCACCAGTGATACATGGACAAACGCTGAACAACACTGTGTATGCCTTATGTGGAGCCACCAGTGATACATGCTGAACAAACTGTGTGTGCCTTATGTGGAGAAGTGATACAACAAACTGTGTGTGTGCCTTATGTGGAGCCACCAGTGATACATGGACAAACGCTGAACAACACTGTGTGTGCCTTATGTGGAGCCACCAGTGATACATGGACAAACGCTGAACAACACTGTGTATGCCTTATGTGGAGCCACCAGTGATACATGGACAAACGCTGACTGTGTGTGCCTTATGTGGAACACTGTGAACAACATGCCTTATGTGGAGCCACCAGTGATACATGGACAAACGAATAACACTGTGTATGCCTTATGTGGAGCCACCAGTGATACATGGACAAAACTGAATAACACTGTGTATGCCTTATGTGGAATAACACTGTGTATGCCTTATGTGGAGCCACCAGTGATACATGGACAAACGCTGAATAACACTGTGTATGCCTTATGTGGAGCCACCAGTGATACATGGACAAACGCTGAATAACACTGTGTGTGCCTTATGTGGAGCCACCAGTGATACATGGACAAACGTTGAACATGAATTTCACAAGTTTAGACAAGGAAAGATGTATATATGCAGTTTGGCTCAAACGTTATTCACACACACACACTC